>CM075307.1:8560789-9160789 GCA_037672795.1 Lagerstroemia speciosa
ACCTACAAGGACTCTGACTTGGTCCTTGTGTTGTATTCCTCGTGTTGATGCTGTTTAACGCAGCTGACACGAACGGTTGCTTCAATCACGAACTTTTTGAGGTCGATCCTTGGACTAGACGCACACGTGCACGCCATCCACGGTATCCACACCAGGCCTCCTCGTAGAAAATCGAGAAACTCTTTCTCGAATGATCACACCAGAATGTCTTTGATCTTTTCTCGGCAAAAGTTTTCTTCCTCTCACGTCCACCACTGAGACCGAGAGTCAGATTATAGAAAAAACTTATTACCCCTTTGCTCTTCCTCTCGTAATCTTTCTTTTACCGGCCAACCCCATTAGAAACAAAAGTAATTGATTTACAATCAATGTAAACATAATTGACTTGAAACGGAAAAGAAACAGTTATTAGCAGATTCAAAATATAACCATTGCTAATTTTGGTTTTTCATGTAAATTCTCAATTAGCCGAATCCAATTCGGAACTTTTCACCGAGAATATTAATCGGATTTCTTTAAATCCAATTCAATTATTTAGTTCTGTAATGACCTTATCCAATAAAGTGTATGACCGTTATGGGCTGTTTCGTCCTAGCGAAAATTTTAATTGCCCGGATCCAAAATTTAAATATTGTGTGTGACCCATTGGGTTCCACACCAAGCCGACAATGAGTCCAATAAATATATTTTAATTAATCTCATTAAACTTTTTAATAAGATAATTAGATGAACTGTTACTCGAATAGACCCACAAGTCAATATTGACGTCTAGCAACGTGTCATGACTACCCGGATAGCGAGAATTTCAATCTAAGGAACGAATACCCTTTGGTGATTAGTCACCGTATAATTAAATCATTCACTTATACAATATCCCGAATAAGCTATAGTATAGATAAAATGTCAAATCTCAATACTTATTCATATGTTTCCAATTCTCAAGTATTTGACTCAATTATGAAACATTGGAAAATCCTTTCCAATTTTCATTCTACTCTGGCCAGAGATTCCTCAAGTCAATACTAAGCAGAATACATAGGACATTTTCTCCGACTAGGAGTAATTGATTCCTTATTGATTACTCACCGCCTCCATAAAAGTCTGACTGGGTTCAAAATACCCTACACTTGTCTCAGAGAGTCATGTTAAAGAATATACCAAAACCTCAATTTAACAATTATAAGGTGCTATGGTAATCTCAGGTCTAAGGATTATTTATACCTACTATCACCTGAGGATTAGCCTATTGACATTTATTTTAGAATCATTAGGTTTTCTTCCAGCGAGTCAGTTCAGTGAACTCATTCCATAATGAGCATCTGTACTCTTACATTAGTGACTCCTCACAATTAATTGTGAGATCAGTTACCCTCTACTTTAGAGCACTTAACAAGTATACTAGTCTTACCGGATCACTGATCCCCTACTCAGTGATCGTATGACTAAGAACGTTTTTAAATTAAGGTTTCTAAGATTTTAGATCTCCTAGTATGATCTCATCATAATCCTAAAATTAACCTCAATTTATGGGTTTCATCATAATTAATATAAAATAAGCAGCAGGTGATAAATAATTAATACCTCATTTATATTTCATGAATAAAGATTACTCCAATTACATCACATGTGATTAAATTTAGGGCACTATTCTTAACATAAACACCATGTTTTTGTATTGGATATGGTCTGATCTCACATGCCCCAACGAAAATTCAATATTTTTATCAAATTTCCATTAAAAAAAATGTTTTGTGTGAAGTCGCCACTCGTGGGTACCATATGAGCTCATATCTCATCAAACCTAAGTGTGAGACTCGTGATCGGTTACTCTTTTGCCCTAACACAGAAAAGAAATGCACAACACGTGATCAGCTATCGAGATAAAGCGACAGGTGAAAATGCCACTTTATCACATATGGATGTTAAGAATAGGATTCACACGCAAGAATTAGAATGGTAATTGTACTTGGATTTTTTTTATGTACAAAAAAAAGCATATAAAATTAGAAGGAGATGGAAAGAATATTAAAAAAGGGTATAGAAAATTCCACTAATGAGAACTGTAACCCAGAACCTCTTAGTACTAAATCGAGGATGATACCGATGCGCAGAGCCTCCTTGTCATCGCACCTGTTATGTAACCAGGTTAACTGTTTACAGCTATTCTGATGCTTTTACTCTCCAAAGTCATATGGCAAAATAAGCTTAACGTCAAATTACTGGGTTAATATTCAATATGTAATTCACAACCAGTTCGTTATGCAAATCTCCTCAGATTTTAACACGTGCAAGATTTTCACAATTTTCAGAAGTCAATTTTACAAATGTCAGGATTAACGAACTATTATTTACATTAGAATTAGTAGGCAGTGACTCTCTGCTTTGAAAAAGGATGGTCTTGTTGATAGCTAGAAGAATTGACCTTTCAAAAGTGACAACACTTTCCTCACATTCATCCCCTTCCCCCCATCTTCCTCCTCTTGGTTTCCTGATTCTTGATAGTGACAGGGTAGGCGGAAAATTAGAAGAGATTGCCCGTCAAACACAAAATCTCTCAAGAGAATATTTCATTAAAAAAAATAAAATTAAATCTGTCGGTTTGGCATTTCAATTTATCAATTTAGTTCTACCACGAGGTTCGAATCTGAACAAATACGAACCTTCTTTTCCGATGAATCGTCAGGTTACATCACTACTGTTGACCAACTGCTACTGTATCATGCAATTCCGAGTTCCTTGAACAAACTCACTTGGTCCAATGGCAGTGGATTTCGATTCCGTTCCATTGCTGTCCCAAATCCGAGACATGAAACCCCAGGAGAAGGAACATAGGACCCACCAAACATCTTCACGAAGCTCCCTCCACGAAATGACCAACTCACCTTGCTGGGTAATGTGATATGTCCTCCAAACTTTCAAGTATTCTCTGAGATTTAAATGGCTTCAGCAGATTCCAAGTTTTTCCCTCCGATATCAGCTCCCTTTAAGTGTGGTTTTGAGGGAAAGACGAAGATAGTCGAGGCAGCAGCAGATGGCTGGAACCCGACTGAGTATCTCACCGATGTAAGGGAAAACTTAGGCAGCTGCTGAGTTCCAGAGGAGAGCGGTACCAGCTTTTGACTCAGGACATAATCAGACTTCGGGAGGACAAACATTGTCCCGTTGTGGGTCCCTGACATCACAAAGCTCTGGGAATCAGATAGGGAGAACTTCACCTCCTGAAGCAGCGAGGTTTGGTTCCGGATCTTAACAAAATAAGTGAAGGGGTCTCCGAGAACTGCATAAGGAGGGCACTCCAAGCTCACAATCAGTGGGGGCACCTCCACATTGACATCGGGAAGCCGGTGTTTGGCTGTTACAATGGTGCTAGTCGAGGTATCATGGGGCCCTTGATTTCTCCTCCACCGTAGACAAACAGTCCCCAGGCTGAGGGGTGACGAGTCGACCTCAGGAACCACAGTAAACACCTTCTTGAACTCCTCCCCTGCCACAAGAAGAGCAGAGCCTGTGGGCCCGGGCTTGGGACCACTTCCCGGTTTTATGCAACACGAGGTGCTCGCAGAGTCAGAGTTGGCGTCTGTTTCAATGGATAGAGATTCGACCAGTATTGGAACCTCCGTGCAGTTCCTGGCACTCACTACTAGCACATTTGACTCTCCTAGTGGCACAGAAATCAACTGATCAGCCTCATTAGACGGTTTCACCTTTGAAAGTAGCAACGGATCCCGCCTGAAGGGCAGCATAATCCTATGGTTAATTGAGACAGCCACCTTCCCTTCAATCTGCAGGCTCTTGTGGATATGGATTTTCTGTGAAGCTGACTCGTTTTCTTGGGAAGAGTAACCCAGAGATACAAACAGCATGATTGGTTTCGGGCGATGCCACTTGATCTCTAATACACACGACCATGTCTCTCCGTTCTTAATGCTCGGGACAGAGACCAACCCGAAAGACTGCTGAATTCTATTGATATCACTGTCGGATCCTTGTGATTTGTCTTCCCATTCAGCTCCAGCAATGCTGAGGAGCTCAACGTGATGACTATCCAAGGAAGAAGCTTCGGTCTCTCTTGGACTGAACAGCCCACCTCCTCTCACATCGACCAAATTGATCTTCAACTCACCGGAGTAGACACTGTGGCCCTTTGCTAAAACTGTGACAGGAACCATAAAACTCTCTCCAACTAATGCAGGCCCTGTGGCACCTAAAGTGAGGTCCACCAGTGGTTCTGGCTCTTCAATTTGGATGACCTTCTGTCCTGTCAATGCAAGGCCGGGATCTTTGGTAGGGTAAGTCTCCACACGATCTTCAAACTTCCAAAGTGGCAAATCATCCATCGAGGCAGGACTTTCAGCTCTGCAGAGAACCGTGAAATGCTGTCCAAGTTTCACAACAACTGATACACACTCCAGTTTCCCACTTTGTTCTGGACAATCAAAGAACTTCAGCTTACTACAAATGTTAATAAGTGACGACACTGAAGAAACATCTAAGAAATTTAATTGCCAAGTCAAAAGAATAACTGAACTAATAAACATCCCAAAAGAAGCTGCAAAAGTTACTGCACGAAACTGTTATGGAGTCAAGCAATGAATAGACCTGAATTACGGTATATTAGCCACAAACATGGTGCTTGATCAAGTACTTCAAAATTCAGATAGAAGAAAAATGAGGCCAGAGTGAGAAGAATATGGACAGGCATCTTAACTAAAGTTTGGACATCAGTTAGAGGAACTCCAAATTATCTTTCTGCATGGTCACCTTTCCTCCCTCCTCCCCCTGGCTTTCACCTTTCTGACTTCTAAACTCAACTCACTTTATGCATTATATTGTGTCATAAAGGTAGGAGTTGATTTAAGGATTGCCCAGCATGTGAGCCTACTACAATTCTACCAGCAATTAAAATCCATATGACACAGTTTTAACTTAATCAAGAAAAAAGGCAGTAAAGGGAAAAGAGAAGGGTACCAGATTTAATTTCGTATGTCAGGCGGAGCCATCTGTTCGTTGTGAGGATTAGCGAAGAAGCTGTCTCCATTCTTTGACTTTGTTCCTTAGAGGAGATCGTGGCAGCTGATGTGTATCTTTCTTTGTTTATAATGGTGAAGTTACAGTCTGATTGATTGAACTGGAGGTCTATTTGATCAATTTCGACACCGAGGGGCAACTGTGAGAGAAGCGATAAGGTAATCAAAGTAGATGCACCGGGCTTTATCATCTGTTCGTGGAAAGCAACAGAAGCAAGCAGCACTGTTCTAAGGGGACTGACAAGATCGATCTCCAGATGAAGCGAATTTTCATCAGTAAGTCTAAGATCACCACTCTTTTCAACGGATGATCCATCTCCAGAATCTTTCCCAATTAGCTCCAGGATCTCCTTGTGAATATGCTCTCTCTGCTGCAAACTTGGCGGTCCAGAGGGCCCAGATTCCATAAATCCAAGAAATGTAATATTGGTACCTGGAGGAACAGGCAAAGCAGCCATTTCAAGGGAGTACTCTACGAAGCTTTTTACTGCACCAAGCTTCCTTGAACATTCTCGCAGGTACCCTAAAACCTCCCACATTAGTGCAACCCATCCCTCTTGTCTGTATAAAGCGATGATATCATCACAGAACTGCTTTGCATTGGCATAGTCATTGAGGGAGAAGTATTCTTTCGCAATTTTCAACCCACAAATACAGCCCATTCTCCGCGCCTTGAGACTACTGAATGACTCATAAGCTTTCTTTAGCAGGGCAATAATTTCATAGGAATCCTGAAATCTCTTTCCTTCGGCAAGGGTGTATTGGATATATTCTTCATCAGTGAGACTGCAATTGAAGTACAGAACATAAATGAAAAATAATAATAACAATAATAATAAATTCTCATTATAAGCATTTGCAAAGGAAGCCTGCCAGCAGATGGAAAGACTTACGGTTGCGTAGATAATTCATCTCCTTGTTCAAGTAATCGAGCAAATTGCCCCACATAGTTAGAGGGTACCACAGAGTCAACGTTACTATCATCCTCAGCAGAATTTACTGTTATTGACAGTGAAATCTCCAGAGAAGATTGCTTCTTTCTCAAGTATGCTGCCGCCAACTACTTCACGGCAAACCACAATCATAAGAGAACAATGGGCTGAAAGTTCCATAAGTATCCTACTAAATAACATGCAATGTGAACAAACAAGGCCACAATAAAGCAGCAAATTAGCATTGAAAAAGCCATGCCAACTATAACTGACAAGTGGTAAAGTGCAAAACAAAGGCCATGCAAACCAGATAAAGCAGCAGATTCGCATTAACAAAGGTGGTACAAGTTCACCAATCTCGAAAAGGTAAAACTTCACATAACAAGTCTACATGTTGATAAACATAAAGAAACATTGAAATTACTTTATCAGTAAAACGCCACTGTCAAGGAAAAAGGAAAACTGTAAGAGAAGGTAGTCTATTATGGCAGGAATATGCATCAGCTAGGAAGCTCAAGAAACAGTTTTTCAGGTTCAAGGCTACACTATCCAGCAAGTTATATGAGCCAGTAAAGCAGATGTGCTAAAGTCAAACTTTCACTCAAGCTAATCAGATCTTGGGGCTTTCCTTTTTAAAGTCAGAGAGAATGATACCGTCATGTAAAGAAAGCTAGCTAGCTGCTTCCCCTTTTAAGTTTGGCAAGCATATTTGCGACCACATTTCAAAGAGGAAAGAAATTTATAGAACCATGAATTATGTGAATCACAAGGAATTGGAACCTTCTACCAACTTTATCTAACAAAAAGCGACAAATTAGTACTTTGTGGTCAAATTTTAAATTGCTTCTATTGAAACACAGAGCCACTTTAAGGTGTTATTCATAGAAGAAGCTAACCTGATAATAATATGCAGGACGAAATTCCCATTCAGTTAAAGTTCTTTCAGCACCCTCAGCTACAAAGGATGAAATGCTCTGGGTTTTAGCAGAACTAGTTTCCAACAATTCAGCAAAAAGTAAATACTGTCTGCTCATCCATTCCCAATGAAGATAAGGAGCTTCTGGTGCTCCAACAAGTCTTTTGTATGCCACATTATGCTGGCAGAACCATTGAACTGCTTCCATAACCTTTCCACCATGCAGTAACAAAGTTGATATTTTGAACTGCAGCTGTTCTGCAACACTTCTGATCTCAACCAACCGCTGAATCGGGGGCAGTCTTGTCGAGGTCCCAACTATCTTCACACCATAAAATTAAAAACTTGTCAATGAGACTGTCGTGGCATGTGGATGAAAGATAATTGACCACAACAATGGTGCATTACTATATAGATATTGTCTACTAGGTAAAGCAGGAAAAAGGCACATTTCTCTCTTCTCTATTTGTTTTCGCTTTGGATTGATGGGGAACACATCAAGCTAACCTAGCACAGGAACAGCACACAAACATATAGAACCAGACAAGTTTAGGTTTCAGAAATGTGAATGGCCAAAACACATTAAACAAGACTTTGGAAAGTCCAAAATAAGACATGTTGCCAAGTCTTCTCTAATGTCCTACCACCCTCCACGGTTTAACTAAATAAACACCCCCTTACACAGTTTAAACGCTCTAAGATACTGACTGTCAGAATTTATGTTGAAATACTGGTATATGCTCCACAAAATGACTTGCTGCCCTAAGTGGGAGGTGTTCAGGACATGCACAAGGATAAGAGATAAGCTTTGAGGGGAAAAACCTCCCGTAGGATGCGATAAGCCTCCTCATAAAACCTCAGTGCTTCAATCCAGTCTCTTCGAAACTCTGCATAAATAGCCACCTATCCAATGCCCAATTAGTAATGCATCGATTGACTAATTGGAACACTAAAATTCAAAAGGGAAACAATAGAAAGAGTTATCCATTAAGTAATTAACTCAAAGTTTAAAAAACAGCAAAGACGATAGCATCTATATCTGGAGAAAAAATATCCATGAGACAATTACTTGAGTAAATTACAGCTTAGGTCATCGTGAACTAAATTTGACTTCTTTGCATAACTTTGACCCAGAGCAGTGACTGTCACTGACAAATCATGAACTTTGTAATGGAAACAACATAGTTTCTGAAAAAAGATTTTTGCTCAAACATATCTAGTTGTAACTTGTAAGCTAAGAGATTTTGCTTGGCATTCACAACTGATCAGTAGATCGAACAGCTCTGGAATGGCTTCATATGGTAGTGTTAAAAACAACCCATTAACCATATTGCACAAATCCATATTCTTTCCTTCCAAATAAGACTTTGATTTTTTAGACCATGTAACATAACTCAGCATAATCTACTAAATTAGTACTATTTGTGAAGTCGAAGAGATTATGTCAAAAAATCTTTTTTTTCCTGCTAAGAGACGATAACAAGTCTTTCACCTAAGAAGAGATTACAAGTCCAAAAACGATAAAAGCAGTAATCTTACTTTGAAGCAATAGCGCACATGCAACTCTGGAAAGCTAAAACTCTTCTTCTCCACCTTTGTTCTGATTCTACGTCCTTCTTCCTTGTAATATGCATTTGCCAGTTCAGAAAAAGCACTCCCTAGCCTGCCAAATAAGAGCCTCTTCACATCATAAAATTGTTCTCCAAATGTAAAAATAAAAGGAATATCTGTAGCAACAGGGGAAAATTGTACATGCCTGTTAAGAGATTGTTTCAGTTCCGAAGCATCATTAGGGGTATGCATAAGAAGGTACTTTGAGTCTACCTCAGCTCGCTTCCTCAGAGCAATCATTCGATCTTCATTAATATCATCTACATGAAGTAGCTAAAAGTTATTAGATACTTCCAAAGCAGCAAGAACCTTCATCTGGTGCAGACATGAAATCCAAACATCAATGAGCATTGCAACACTAATAATCTCCCAATTACAAATAGACTTGAAGAGCCTGGTGAAGGAAGGAAATTCAATGACTAGAGAATCGTAATCCAATTTGCAGAAGCAGAACCAAGCACATTTTCTTGAAATACAAAATGGATAAGAAAGAGAAGATCATGCAGCTTATACTCTTGAGCTTGCAACAGGTTGAGGTTGAAGTATGATATATACATCTTATGCAAACTAATGATTATCAAGATTTGCTGTCATAACTTAGGAGGGGCCTAATCTGCATACACTTTGAGAGAACTAAGGAGATATTCTCATTATCCATCTTAAGTAATTTCAACTGGGAAAACATTAGAACATATCTGACATTAAGAACGTACCAGCAGAAGACGATTGCAAGACCACCACAACAACCAACTTGACATTCCTTGGACGAATTGCAGTTCTACAAGCAAAACAGTGAAGAGTAAGAACACAAAATTGAGTCAAACGCCACGCCTGGTCATTAAACAAGCTTCAGCAACAAAGAATCTATGTTGAAAGCAGGAATCAATACAGAGAGGTCTAAACCTACTCGTGGCGCAACGTGATCATCTGAAAAGTGTAGAGCTAAAAGCTACAGAAAAAGAGTGCAGCACCAAGAAATGGAAGCTCATAGTGGCTGGATCCAGTGACATAGAGCATGAAGATTACAGGAGGACCATACTTGAGGTTTTCGAGGTCGCTGCAGACCTGGAGCCACTGAGCGGGGTCGCCGGAGACGTCAAGCGAGCTGAACAACGCCGCCACTAGGGCAGGAACCTTAGTACGGTGCTTGAGCAGCCAGTCGCGCTTGAGTATACCACCGGGAGGATCCCCGCCGCCCAAGTCCTTCACTTTCTTCGCCAGGACGACCGGGACCTTAGAGAAGTCAGGAAGCGCTAGAACGTTGATGGGAGGCTGCTGAGAGTGGAGGTGGGCGGAGATCGTCGAGTGGTGCTCCGGACACCCGACGAGCGAGACCAGAGCCACGGGCGGGGTCCGCAATTCTTCCGGGTAGTCTTCCATTTCCGGATTTCCGACGGCCGGAGCTAATTCCGATCCAATCCGGTCGCCCGCTCGTAGTTTTGCGGGAGATCGGCGATTGCGACGGCCTAAACGGGATCTGGCTCGCGGAGAAGTCGTTGCCCTCTGTCACTGCTCCGTCGATCTGCACTCCCGTCTCCCATGGTGCTGGGGCTTCTAAATTAATTTTTTTTAATTCGATGAAATAATATTTTTGTGTTTTTTTCAATCGTTTTTCTTTTAATTTCAATATTTTGCACGAAAAACAAATCTAAAAATTACAGTTTGGTTGTGGTCGTTTTTTCCCCCATAAAATTTTACATGTAGTTTCCATTTCAATTTTTTAGTCTAGATGACTCACTAGGATAAAACTCTTCAAATATAAATTTTCTCTATTTATTAAAAAAATTAAATATTTAAAACTTAGCTAGGTTTGAGCCAAAACCATTTTTCACTTGGGTACAAAAGTGGGATCCTTTGTAACCTCAATTAGATCCATAATTTTAATGGACGATTAGGTCCGTAATTACACCAATTACATACTATTCTTCAACTTTTTTATTACAATGTTATAGTTACTACAGTCCTAGGAGGCCTCTATGAAACCTTTATGGTTTAGTACCATGGAGGGGTAACCGGTTATAGTCGGTAATCCAAGAAAATTTTTTTGTCTTTTAACGGGATGCCTTGGCGCATAAAGATATGCGCCATGGCACATGTATAAATAATTGAAATTTTTGGTTTGTCATTTAGCGTGAAGTTTTGGAGCATAAGAAATTGTGCCATGGCTGAAGTAGGAACGAATACTAAATTGTAATGCAGATTACAACTTTTTTAACTAAATTATAACTTACAGTCATAATTCAGTTCAAAGATTTGTAACGGTCTAATTACATATGATTTACAACTTTTTTAACAAAAAGTTCAAATACTTGTAACGGCCCAGTCACACACATTTTACAATTTTTTAAACTAAATTAAAACTTATAGTTATAATTTAGTTCAAATACTTGTAATAGACCCAATTACAACTTTTTAACTAAATTACAACTTATAGTTATAATTCAATTCAAAGACTTGTAAAGGCCAATTCCACATCATTTACAATTTTTTTAACTAAATTATAACTCATAATTATAATTCAGTTCAAAGATATGTAACAGCTCACTTACACACTATTTACAACTTTTTTAACTAATTACAACCTATTGTTGTAACTTAGTTCAAAAACTTGTAACGGCCCAATTACAACTTTTTTAACTAAATTATAACTTATAGTTGTAATTCAATTCAAAAACTTGAAACGGCCCAATTGTAACTTTTTTAACTAAATTACAAGTATAATTGTAATTCAGCTCAAAGAGTTGTAATTTAGTTTAAAAAGTTGTAATTGGGCTACTACAAGTTTTTGAACTGAATTACAATTATTATTTACAATTTATTTAAAAAGTTATAATTGAGCCATTAAAAACCTTTGAACTGAATTACAACTATTACTTGTAATTTAGTTAACAAAATTGCAACTCACATGTTACAAGGCTTCCAACTAAATTACAATTTTTTCTTGTAATGTAGTTCAAAAGGTTGTAATTTTTATTCGAAAATCGATTCACACCTCTGTTGTGGCATAAGTTCTATTGCGCCAGACATGAAGCTGAAAGACAAAATAAAATTGTTAATTATTTGCATTTGTGCCTTGGCGCAAGTCTCCAGACGTCACGCAAAAAGATTAAAAAGAGAGAGAGAAAGACCGACAACCGGATAACAAAGGAAAAGAATGGACAGTTCAGATTCGCCATTTAAATCCGATGGTAGCGAAGGGCCACTGTTTAGTACGTTTATGGTTTAATAAAATTTTCCACTTACATAAATACAGATGTGACATATCTATATAATATTTTAATTAAAATAAAAACAAAATATTAGAAAATTAAGAACAAAATTTTAACAACTAATGGAAAACTTTGAAGGAATATATAAAATTTCTGAAAAATATATGTAAAATATTAAATGTATAAAAATTATATAAAATCTAGAAAAGTTAAACAATTTTAAGATAAATTATGTATATTATATATGAAAATATTAATAATTTCAATTTTCAGTTTCCTAAACTATTCATTGACGTACAAAATTTACTTTTTAATATACATTATTGTATCAAAAAAAATATGATTATGATGGTAAATTCACTAATATATAATTGCCAACTCCTTTTCTCTTATTTCAAAAAAGTTTTTCTCTAATTACTTCTTTACGAATTTTATTATATATAAAACCACTAAAATTTTTTAAAATTTATTACTTAACTTTATATCCAATTTACCAAAAACTCACATACGTTAAAAAGTGTTATTAGATCATTCACATATTCATTTTTCTTATAAAGATTATGAAATAGCCAAATATATACACAACACAGGGGGACGTCTAGTAAAAATCTTAACAAAAGTTAAAAAAATTCTAAAAATTTCAGAAAAAATAGAGAAAAATGTAAAAGTTATATATACTTAGTAACTAAAATTTTTTAATATTCTTAAAAATTTTACAATTATAAAAATATTTTCAAATCTTTAATAATTTTGTACAATAAAAAATCATGAAAATTCCCATAAACTTTCAAAAATAGTTTTGGTCGCGTTAGCTAGCTTACATTAGTCAACCGACATACAGGTACAATCCATTAGCCACGGATTGTATGATCATCTTTGTCCTGTTTGAGAAGGTTCTGTTTTAGTGCTTGGTTAAAGCCTAGTGGAATAATGCTACTCCATACATGGTTCATTCTATATCCTTTATAATTTAGGTGGAAAAGTGGTGATTTTGTTGGAAAAATATTTTAAATGGGCATCCACTAATGGAAAATTTTTCTAATTTAAAAAATAAAACAGGTTGAATGTATGACTGGTAAAACTCATGCACGATTACGTGATCCAAAGTATTATGGGCCTAGGTCGATCTCAATATTGATTTGTGTGATGGTACGCCTATCCCATTCTAATTTGAGTCTTTTAATGGAATAGCCCAATTAGGGTTATATTGGACTCGGTCCCGCTCTCCCATTCGTATCCTTGACCTAGAGGGCACTCTCTCTCTATATATATATATATAGTTGTGTTGTGACTCGTGGTTTGCCCTCATTGAGAACCACTGATGCTAAAGAGCAGAGGGAGAGGGTGTTACTAGTCAAGAAGTGTGATTCATAACACTTCAAACACATTCATTATTGTATTTGCAGGAGTGGGAGCACAAGAAGACAATCATGGATGCATCCAACAGTATTTGTCACTTAATTCGTATTCACATGCAAACGTTTGAACTTGGTATTCTATTTCATAGTATCTAAATTTCAAGGTCAACATATGTTACATTGATCTTTACAATGTTTGGTATATAAACTTTAATGCATTTTCATATTACTAGGTTTGGAAATCTTCCCAGCTCAAAGGAAAAACCTGGTAAGGAGATTGCATAGAAAAAAGGGCTACATTTTGACATTACACAGGTGGAGCACATACAAGTAACCCGTTTGCCCTTCTCTATTTAATTGCTCACTTGGTAAAATGAGGGTAGTATTGGAAATTCAATTGATTTCCTACATATTAAATATTATAATATTATGTCTTCAATCACTTTTTCTCTATTATAAAATACTTACCAAATACAATATGCAACGTTTCATGTAATCTAACATTATCCAAACCAAATGCCTAGTGAGTGACAAGTGAATATTCCTCCTGCTTTGTAATTATGAAGTCTTGTATATTCAGTCACGGTTGATATAGGATAACCTTAACGTCAAGAATTATTTCAAAACATGTGTTCAACCCTGCGTCGTGAAGTAGGATGCACTAGAACAAAATGTGTTGGAAAATGGTTTTGATATGAATGTGAAATTGTGCTTATAAATTGAAGGGAATTTTGTTTGGGTTTAAGTCCATGGATTTAATTTGTATAGGTTTGTTTTAGAAAGGCTCATGAACAACCCATAAGAGCCCATGATAGATTGGTGGAAACTCAATCTCATATTGATAAAGGAAGACAATTTTAAAGGATTTATAAGCATAGAGTATTGTTATGGTAAGTAATCTCTTCAGCTACATGACACAACTTACCCAAAGGCCCCTGTGCCTACGCTGGGGTGCAAATCGCTGAGTTTTTCCATTTATGGTTTTTTTTTATTTCCTTCAATAAACCAGCCAAGATTCTTGTCTCTTCATATTTTGTGTGATTTAGGGTAATTAACATTGGATTAAAGGGTGCATTAAGGTATATAATTAAAATATGACCTTAATAAGGGCTCTTAATACTCTATTCAGCTCTTTAGTGGCCAATTTGATGTAATTAAGGGCCGGTTTAGGCCTTTATTTCCCAGATCTCTGCCATTTAAGTCACTAGCCTTCCACCACCCTATAAATAGGTTCCAACACACCATTCAAGCATTCTCCTCTCCTTTCTACATTCCAGCATCGTTTTTCGGTGATTTCCAGCTTCGGTTCCGGTTTGCTCATCAGTTTCGGGTTTCGTACAGCCTCGAACTCAGAGGTCATTGTATCCTGGGAGACTAAAGTCCAAGCCTCCTCAGCACGACCAGATGGGATAAATAAGTCTTAAGAAAATTATGACTGCCACATGCCTCAACGATCAGTAAATTTTTTTCTTTAGTTGATTGTTTCATACTTTTATATTCCCTTATTCTATTATTCTTCATTTCAAAAGGTAGTCTTTCTAACACATTTTCATTTCCAAAGACAGAAATAGATATATATATTTTTTACTTATATTCATCATCTAATAGCGACCGTCGAGATTGTTTTTATTATATTCAGATTACAAAATGAGTAGTATTTATAACCAACAAATAGTTCTCTATAGTCCTAAAATTAATAGTTGCAGGACTATCTCAAACGTGTTACAACCAGGGTTATGTACGAGAATAGGGTAAACCCAGAACTTACTCTAGTGGAAAGATACTAGGCAAATCTCAATGAAATTTGAGTAAGTTCTGAGTAATAAAATAAGGAACCGATTGGTACAGGGGGATTCATAAATTTCTTATTTGAACTCTAATTATCAAACCATTTAAACAGTTGTATTACTAACTCGATAAACTTTCGTTTCATATAATAGTTACACATATTTGATAAGTTTACCATATCTAAAATGTCATTTTAACTTAAAATTTTGTAATAAACAATAATTGAATTATCTAAAAATATACTTAACATTACAGTATATATGATTATGATAAAATAACTATAATAAAATCATGAAAATTCTTTGGATGCAGTTATTTTACAACTATTAAATATATAAAAATATCGAAGTAATCTACAATATAGAGGTAACAAAAAAAAAACAAACAGGTTCTAGTATAGCATCTTACAAGTTTCATTAAGGTCTGATGCTAAAATTCAATAGGATAAGGTGTGGTTCCAAGATTTATGAACCATTCTTAGAGCTGATCACCCCTAGTTAAATCCAACGCCCTCTAGGCGCCTACAATAATATGTTCTCTTCTCATGAAAGAATAACAAAATGCACAAAAAAAAAAAAGAAAAAGGCTTTACCCATTTTATAGCCAGAAAGTATTTTATACATTGATATCACTATGTGGAAGCTTATATAGTGATATAGATCAATTCGATTTAACTATTCTTGAGGTTGTCACTTAATGATATAGACCAATAAGATTTTAACTATTCTTGAGGTTGTCACATAGTGATACTGATCGATCAGATTTAACTATTCTTGCAATTATTTTTATTTTTAGGTTTTATCAAAGGATCATAAAAAAAAAAACTCAATTCTAATTGATTGTTATCATCATTTAAGTATTGTCACGTGATAGTATCATCATATAAGATACCTTCTTCTTTACGGCATAAAAGACATCAACTAAGTCAATTTTTTGTTATACTAATAAATGGATATGCTTAACTAATTCATATACATGTATTTCTCTATTACTTTGAAAAAGAAGATGATAGTTTTAATCTCTCTTTTTTTGAAATTCTAAAACTGCCATCATCTCTAATTTATTTTATAATATGTTTCTTTTAGGTTAATTGTCTTTTTACTTCATTGACTCATCTCATCACCTTACCCGAGTCCCATCCTTTTTGTTCCTCTTTTATCTCTACCCAACAAAACCACAATTTTTATCATTAACCGTTTTTCTTGCATGATCTCCGAGCAGCTTCCCCGCCCTCTCAATTGCCTCCACCATGTGGAGAAAGTCTTGTATGTAACTAATACACCACGTGGTATTGTTGGTGTGGTGTTACGAGCCAATCAAATCAAATCAAATCAAATCATTTTAGAATTTTTTTCCTTTTTGAGTTTATTTTTTTTATCCTATGTTTGGATTGGTGAATAGAGGGAAAATTTTGTCCTTGTTTGGGTAGCTATATTTAATGGAGGGGAATTATTCACTTTGATTCACATTCGAAGCCCACTTTTTTTACCTCTGATTTGGGGTTAAAAGGAGGTGAAACGAATATTTGAAATTCGTGTAAAATAAAATTATGAAATTATCCATTTTATAAAATCAATACAAAAACTCTAATATCACTGTTCTTTCATGTAAAATTAGAAACGAACCGTCACCTCTCTACTCTCAACTCCTAATGAATATTTGGTTATTGTTGCGTAGTTGATTAAGGGTAATGCACGTAAGCATACGTATCGCAGACAAGTAATACAGAATAAGTTGAGTATCGTTCCCACGAAATTGGCATAACTAACTCTAAATTAAGTCAATCGAATAAGTTGAGTGGAGTGCAAGTAATTAAAAAGATAGTAAGTAAACAGACAGAAATCAATTAATGAAAAGCTCCTAAGATTCACAACTTCCCCAATTCTATTATTAAGTAAGAAATCTTCTTTCACACAATTAATTCTGTCATGTTATTAACCTAGGGTTCTAGGGTTTCTCCACTACCATCATGCACACCTTCTGATGTCGTACGAATGTAACTAAGCGGAAGACACTAATCCACTCTATTCCTATACGATTAATGTTGAAAGGCCAAACTAAACCAACCCTAAATGGCTATCTAGGGTGTTCACCATCTTCGATGCGCTCGCAAAAATAAGCTCACCTTCTGGCATAAGCTAACCTAGATTAGCAATTTCTAGCATGACATTAATTTCCTCTCCTGAGGCTCCTCTTTGTCTCAAGTTCAATCTCGTGGGTGGCCAATCCAAAAGAAAATATGAAGTACGAAATTTGCATAAATAATACTAAGGGGGCGTGCCTCGACAGGATCATACATATGAAAGAAAAGAACTTTACTTAAGACATTAAAAAGGTTCCATTGATCCCCTTAAGAATTTAGGGGTTTAGCTCAACATAATAGAATAAACTATAAGAGTTGGAAGGGAAGACAACATTATAACAACTAGAATAAAATGGATAGAAAGAACTATAGACGGTGGAGTCGAATCTCTCAATCCCGACTTCACAACTTATAACCACGGTCCTTCTTCTCCTTCCATAATTGATGCCTTTTTCTCCCACTCTTGTATATCTTTCTTTGGGGGCATACACCACTATATATAGAGTATTTACACTCCCTCCTTTCTTGGTTTAATTAGTGTGGGATAGGAAGTTGTGGGTCCCACCATTCTATCAAGTGGCTTGAATCTTCTTCGCTGAAACCCTCTCAGTAGACCGTGATCCATCCCCTGTTCTGCGCGCAGTTTCTTTTTTTGGCCATAACTTCCTCGTTTCAACTCCGATTCATGATCCGTTTGATGCGTTGAAATCTTGACTTGAAAGCTTTCCGATGATATATAATTTGCCATATTTATCATATGTAGAATATGAGAAATTTCCTCTAAAATTGCTACATCGAACAAGCCAAGTCTTCATCATCTTTCTACCATGTTCTTTCCTTCCCTGCACATCAAACAACTCCCAGCAGTATCTAATCTAGATGTAAAGGTCTGAAAACTATCATTTATAATAATTCAATCCCAAGAATGACAAGTTATACAATTAACCTCTAAATGTATGGAAAGTGACCTAAAACTTAGATTTTAGGTCGGAAATGGATAAACAAATCATACAAATCATTATATCAACAGTTATTGGATTATTTAATTGAAAGTTACTTTGGTTGAAATTAACGTGAATGTGTGAACGCTATATTGAGTTATTTCAAGTAGATATTTGATAATAAATTCAAGTACAACATATATTTCAAGAAGTAAATACAATAAAAAAGTAGTAGTCAAGTTTGATATGAAGATAATAATATTTTTATCTACTAATTAATAAGTCATATGCATACGGGATTAATTTTTCCACCGTTTCCCCTTATTATTATAATACATTCAAAAAAGATAAATATTTTCCCTCCATTCCCTTCCCCTTCTTTCCCCTTTATCACCCCCATCCAAACATACCCTTATATTTTATTAAAAATAATTGAATCCTATTAGCTCGTGACATCAGGTCAGTGTTGTCACGCGGTGTACTCGTTACACACATGACTTCTCCACCATGTCGAATCAGATTTTGGTAATTCATTGCCTCTTTAGCTCAAAAAAGCCAAATGATCAAGCCTCTTCATCATGTAAATACTTTTGATTGCCTTACAATATTAGTTGTACTTAATGAAACTCTAACATTTTAATATTTTCTTCATTTCATTTAATTTATGCCTATCAATAAATGTACTGCTCGCTCTATACTCGATGATTTTCACCGTGCGAAGCACGTGTCACATGCTAGTATATTTTATTGTAAATGCAAACGCCTCTATATATATATATATATATTAAAACATATATTGTAACAGTACTAGATAACCCTGGCAAAAATTGACAAAGAATTTTAAACTTTTGTATTTTTAGACTATAAAAGAGTGGAATGGTTGCGAAGGGAATAGAGAAAGAGAGTAATAAAAAAGAACAAAAAATCTCATTCACAATAATTGAATGTTTTAATACTGAATCAAGAGAATTAAATTCCAATCAAATACTCTTTTCCACTTAAATTTGCTTTGGGTAAATGACAATTTTGATCCTCAACCTTTTGTGTTTTTACCATTTTAGTCATAAACTTTTATTTTTTTATTATTCACGTCCTTAACCTTTTGAGTTTTTACCGCTTTGGTCTTACTGTTACTTTTTCCATCTAAAAAAAGTATATTCCATCCAAAAAAATATTTTATCTCAAATTTATTTTTCAATAAAAATTATTTTTTAAAAAGTAAAAAAAAGGAAAAAAGCAAATGAAAATGAAAAAATATATGTAGAGTTTTATAGGTGAATCACCTTCTTCAAAATTAAGACATATTCCTAATTGAAAATTGATTGATAACTATTATAATTGCAAAGTTGTAACTCATTCTGAGAAAAGTGAGTTCTAATTTTAGAATGAACACATGTTAGTAATCGACATTTCCTTAATCAGAAACCATATATGTTTTTTTTAAAACATTTTTGTTGAAAAATAATTTTTAGATGAAATATTCTTTTTTGGGTGAAAAAATAACAGTAGAACTAAAATGGCAAAAATTCAAAGGGTTGATAATAAAAAATAAAAATTTAGAACTAAAATAACAAAAAGCACAAAAAGATGATGACTAAAAGTGTCTTTTTCCCTTTTACTTTTAAGTTGCAAAATGTGAAAAGTGGGCACTGCCTAGTTAATATCTTTCTCGTCTACTGGGAGGGAGTTCTGTATGATAGATATATTATATAATGGTACTTATATGATATTATAAATAAATAGAATTTAGTCATTTAATTTTTTATAAAATCTTCAAAATAAAAATACTAAAAATAATTAAATTTTATTAATTTATGATATTATATAAATTCTATCACGTGATATACTTTTATACATTCCAGTCTCACCCAACGGCCCCACAAGCGAAGATTAATTAATATTTTCTCACATACATCACATCAAATTCAAAATTCATTCCACCCCAAAATTTCATATTGGAGGCAAATTAACTTAGTAAAAATAAAATTCTTTAAATTATTGAATTTTTTCGGTCTGAATCGCCGATATCTGAAAGTTTAACGAGCTCTGACTAATCCAAGGTCCCCTAAGGAGTAAAATTCACTTTGATATTGATATTTTGTAGGAAGTAGAGGCCAAGCCTAAATTATTTAATTAATTAATTCGCAAAATATTACTCGGTTGTGCTAATCCTATACTGTAATTAGGGAGAAGACGTCAAACCGACATTAATTATTTAGTAAAATCACACTAATTCTGCTAATCCTCCCTCTTGTACGTAATTTTAATTAAAAAAAAATGTTCAAGAGAAAGGGAAAGGGGTGGCGCAGCGGTGCCGTCCTCGATCGGAGGAGAGACTCCTCTGTGTAATAAATATATCATATGATAGTATTTATGTGATATCATAAATCAACGATATTCAAAATTTAAAATTTTTTTATAAAGTATTAAAAATAAAAATATTCGTAAAAATAATTAAATCTTGTTAATTTATAATATTATATAAGTAGTGATACATAATGTGCATGTTATATGTAAGACTTTCTCTATTAGTTTATTCTCTCTTTCTTTTTTTTTTTCTTTTTTTTAAGATTTACGCGTGTCTTTTGTATGCTTAAAAAAAAAAGTTCAAAATTGCTGTCATTATATGCCCTCTCAATCACAGCACACCACAACCCAAACCCCAAAGAAACCGAAATCTTCCGAAGTCTCCTGCTTCCTCAGACATCTCTACTTGATGTTATACACAGAGATCGGAGTTTGATAACCGTCAGCTGTCGGAACGAACGCGCAATCCAGTACTAATCCATCCTCTCCCCAGCCCACTGGTGGTATGAACTACTCGGCTGGCTACGGTCGACATTGGAGCCGGAGAGGCTTCCGGCTGCACCGGCCATCAGTAAAGACGCTTCAGGTCCGGTTCGTGTTCCTAGCCCGGCTCCTGAGGCGTGCAGTTCGGTCTCTCGGGAGGAAGAGCAGGTTCAGCAGCAGCGGTAGAATGCCACTGGTGAAGGAGAAGGACTATGAGAGGTCGAATTCGTTCTACTCGGAAGCCATTAGAGATTGCTTGGAGTTCATCAAGAGGAACTCGGTGTCTGCTGATGAGCAGTGCCAGCTCCTGGACGCGGATGAGGATCGGGTTCGCTTCCCGACCGAATGCAACCGACCCCGGATCGACTGTGAATCATTCCACGATGAAATATTGTCGAACACCACATTGCATTTGCTCTCTAAGGTTGTCTAGGAACAGAACAATTCTGTCCTCCTCCATCCCTCGTCTGTGTATATGTGTATATTCATTCCAAGAGATTATTTTGAAGAATGGTTGACATGTTTCGTTGGACGGAATCGTAATTTCATCTTGGATCCATCCGGGCAAGTTCATGGTTCCCGGAATCTGGAATGGCTGTGCTCCATAAGCTTTGCAGGGATTTTGCGATTCCGAAACTGCAGGGCTGAAGCCCGGAAACATCGAGAGCTGTTCGTGTTGTCTGTCTTAGTCGATAAAATTCGAAGAAGAAATGGATTTCAATCCGACATTTTTGCGATTTCGCGTTTCTGCTTCAGTTGCTGATGAAATGGTAGACTGCAGAGCTCTTCAGGAAAGTTCAGAGCAGATGAGAATGAAGATTCTAAAGACGTGTCCGTACCACCACCGACCATGTATTTTTTAATTTTTAAAAAATAAGATTTTATTTTCCCACTGGGTTCGGCCTGACTTCGCTAAGGTTAAAAGAGAAACCGAGGCAAAAAAAGGATGGGGATATTAAGGTTGTGTAGATAAATTGAAAAATCGGAGGAGTGAACAGACCAATTCTGTTCCGGACAAGTCGGCAATCCTTACCGTTGAATGGCGTGTCCCCTTTTTAGTGTTTGTTCCACTCTTCCATCTAATGGTGAAAATAGATACAAAGCAAATCTTAATTCCGGATGACGGAGACATCCGAGAACTGTTCAGATAATCAGAAATCTGACTTTATGTAAAGTTGACCTGTCTGTCTCCACGATGAGGCATCACCATTGTGTATCATCCTTTAAACTTAATAATAGTAAGGGTAGAATAAAAGTGAACAACTTATTCATGGAAGTATTCAACACCTCCTTTTTCTTTTTCTTTCCCGTTGGCATTCAACACGTTCTTGAATTGGCTTAGAACAATTTTTGACCAGGTACAGTAATCCGGCACGAAAGAGAGGTAGGAGGGCTCGGATTAATCCTAAACGGGTTGACCCATATAACCCGACATGATACGATTAGACTCATTTAACTATGTGTCTGTGTCAAATTATTAACACATTTAAATATATTAAGTTAAAATTATAATTACATTAAACACATTTAGTCACATGGATTAAATATCGCGTCGTGTCAACCGTAATTTAAACGAGTCACATTCGTGTTTGAAGTTTCTGATCCATTTATTAAACGTATCGTATACGAGTTAAGATACTTTTGACACAAACTCATTTAAGCACGACACATATTGCTAGGCTTACTTAGAAACGGCAAATACGTCTTTAGATATAGGAGTTGCCGCATTCGAGCATCCATTTACAAGTTGTGCCGACAGTTCCCGGCAAAAAGTGAAAATTACCGAAACCCCGAACACGAGGCTCGAGAGAACAGTGGCCAACAAGGTCTATGTTCGAGAAAAAGAGCACGGTACAATTGATACAATTATTGCCTTGTAACCTAAAAGCCCTGAATTAGATCTCACTGGTAAGACTTCCCACACCCATTCTATCTCAACTTCCTTCTGCTACTAGGCCTATGTGCCTCTTTCGTAGAAAACAGCAGACACCCAGAGAATAAACAGACTGGTCTCACGCGGTTGTCCCACTTCCTCGATATCTTTATAGTGCACTAATCTCTGCCTTTCTGGTCAATGATACGCGTTTCCCACTTTCGGAACTGAATAGTCAATCCACAGGCAGCATTCCTGACACCATCCTAATATTCTACCGCAAACAAGCACTTCGAAAGAAGAAGGCAAACCCATTAAATTTACAAGTTCCTGTCGGAAAATCCCACGACCCAGTTGGACAGAGAAGATCTGAAAAGTTCACGATCGGAAATAGAAAGACAGTAATAGTTACGGACTACTGCTACCTACCCAGTGAAAGCTCGGAGCAACAGGGTTTGCTGTTTTATATGGTTAAACAGAGTTTCAGGCATGATGTTTGATCTGCTCAACTAAGGGACCGATCTAAAACTAATACCTGCGGCTGATTTGATGGGGGCGTAGTGGAATATCTACTCCGACTGCTCAAAGGGGACACGAACAAACAGCTGCCCGTGTAGTGTGACCACAGCTGATGTCTGGTGGGGATCGATCCGCGAGGGTAAGTTCACAACCTGAGCACGACAGACCAAACGGCTCCAATTAGGTGACAATTACAAACATGTAGCCAATTTAAATGTCCTGGTTTTAGCTTTTGAGAAATGAGCAAAAATACCGTACATTACCCAAAAAAAAAAGAATCTTGAAAACACTATTTCTCATAAACTATTTCCCACTATGCCTTTGTGAGGTCACAGGTTGAAGATGCAATCTCTTTTTGTTAAGACACCGCATCTTCAAGATGTGATCTCTTCATAAATGGAAATTTTTGTTGACAAAAATGGAAGTTGAATGTTAAAACAAAAATTTTATTTTAAAAAATAGAATTTTCAAGATTCGATCTCCTAACAAATGTAAGTTATTTATATTTATTAAGAGATCACATGTTAAAAATGCGACCTTTGTACTAAAGATTGCATATTGAAGATGCGACCTCTCACAAAATTGAGATCACATATTTAATATACGATCTCTCGACAGTATATACGGAAATAATTTGCCACAATTTTCTAAGAATCTTTTTCTTAATGCACATTATTTTTGCACCTCTCTTTATCTTTTATTAGGAAGAGGACAGCAGGCAGAGTTTGTTAATGTTTCAAGAAACACAGCTTAGCCAAACTAACCCCTGATTGCAATTGCAAAAACACGGGACCATGAGAGATCCTCTACAGTGCTGTCCTCAGTCCAAACTCATGTCATTGCTAGAATTCTAAATACGAGACCCACCATGCCCCAGAACTTTTGTTCACTGGCAGATCCCACCAGCACTCTAAGATAGCCTTAGGAGTTTGGCGGGAATAAGTAGTAGGCATGTACGAGCATGAGCTCTATTAGGGAACTAGCAAGTTTGTTGGTGTAAAAATCTCCACCTAGGCCTATAAGAGATTAAGCCATTTCCACCTAAAAGCCTAATCTATTAAGTGGCAGTACTCAATTTTCTTAAAAACTCAATCTTTTCATTATCTGATGTGGGATTGTGTTTCTCAACAGTTAGTAATTGGCTGTTCAAAAAAGTTGATGAATGCTAGAAGGATGAACGGGGCTTCATGTACTTTTTCGTGGGGTCCTAAAGGTGTGAAATTTGATCTACTACTACTTAATTTCAGTCATCCCCCATCACACCAATGCAGGGCTACGTGTCCTATATTTCATGACTCAGTTAAAAGCAGCAAGTGCACTTGCGTGTACGGGGTCTACGGAACTAACCTTCTTGAAAGGTGTCACACCCCAGGGATTTTCAGGATTTTCGGGCTCCCCGCTAATGACAAGCCGCCCGGCTGGATCTGATTGAACACGAACCTGTATATATTCCAATCACAAGGTGATGATATTTGACAAGGAAAAGCCAACAATATAATTAATTACAAATAACATTTCAGCAGAAAAAGAGAGATAATGTTTGAAGAGGAGGCACTAACTTCCTCTCTTAGAAGCCCAGGAACTAACGCATACACTTCAAAGCAATCCTTCTGCAGAAAATAAAATTTTTCAAAGATAATTATAACATGTGGCCAAAAAAACATAGGATATCTATGCTTTGTGTATGAGAGAAGTGCACAACGAATTGCATTTCTTACAGTTCTTTGTACGTTGATCTTCACCCAATCAGCTGGGGGTCCCACGTCAACTACCACAACATCCAATCTAGCAGCCAATGCGCAAACCAAGTCAAAATTTTTCCCCAAGAACATAGATTCAAAATTCTCAAGTGATAAAAAAGCAGTAAAGAGTAAAAGCATATGGCTGAATATAAACAAAATAATTGCATTTGAACCGAATAGACAATGCATCATTAAAAGACTTGAAAACCTTGTTCTCATCGAAAGCAGCACAGAAATCCAAATGCAAGTAAAGATAATCTTAACTGTGACTCAGAAGATTTACTGCGAGCAGATTTCACAGGATTTTCCATGTAGGGTGATTTCTTTCGTTTTAGTGAACCTGCAGCCCAGTGAATTCTCCAGAATGAAAAACCAATTTACCAATAAATAAAAGAATTATCTTAGTTGCGTAAGAAGCTTACTGCTGCTTTTAAGCTGATTTTCACGCTTTGGCAAAGATTTGGCACTTTTGTCCTGCAAACAGAAAACAAGCTGAATGATCAAGAGCTTAAAGGTCCTGCATGTAATGGCAGATTGGAGAAGTATACTGGACAAATCCTACAAGTACCTTTATAATTGGATCACTGACTTCACCATTAGTAAGTAGACGCTGAGAGTACCAACCCTGCATAGCACGTGCTGCAGCATCTCGCCGTGCTCTATTGGATCCAGATGCCTAGTAAGACAATCAAAATACCATTCTTTAACAGATTAACCCAAAAAAAAAAAAAAACTTGTAACATCTCCATATTCCTCCTTGTGAAATAGTATAAAGACAAGCAAACGGGTTGCGGAGAGTAGGACTAGATACTTGCAAAGAACAAACATTTTGACCATTACTTTAAGCATAATGTCAGATTCTTTATCGATCTCACGTTCGATGGGCAGTGTTGCCAATTCACTCTCCTGTTATTTTATAATTAAATGAGTGGTAAAAATTTTTCTATTCTTTTTTGCCCCAGGAATAGTAAAATGAATAACCCCAAAAAAAGGCAACCGTAGATAAGATTCCCACTTTCCTTGCCATGGGACAAGGGCTATTTGGTAAAACCTTACTACGATTCCTAAGAGAAAAGCCACCTGCTTCAGTGGTTAGACAAGCACAGCTACATTTAAAATTAAAATAACATTTATCAGAGGGCAGATATTTCGTAAAATACATCCACATAAGTTGCTAAAATAGGGATGTGAGCATACTCCCTTAGGGCAATAGTGACAAAACTTTAGAGCCCATTGAGAACTTTCTGCCCATACATTCTTTCATATGTGGAGCTTCTTCATTACTTGACCCATATTAGATATCTACTTTACACGATTTCCCAGTTTTTATAGCATTTGGTTGGTCAAAAGCTTCCATAGTGCGGAAGCGCACAAATGTTTCCTCTGACATTGCTCATCAGCTAGCTTTGGCTATTGCTCTAGAAACAAATAGTCTTATTCTGCTTGAGTTTCACATTTATGATTCAGATGTGGCACCATGAAACCCACTTGAATAATTCTGTCAATCTAGAAAGTAGTGGATACCTGATTATCAGCACTCATAGGCTCTGTGGGGGATGCAACAGGTCCCAGCTCTCCACAATGAATTTTGTCCCTCTCGTAGTCAAGGAGTGCCTGAGAAAGAGGAGCAAAACTCAAAATGTGAAAATAAACAAACAAAGAAACAAAAGAACAAAAAAATGTTTCCAGAGGAACAAATGTCACAAAAATTCAGATTCAGCTTCCAAAACCAGAGCAGGAGATTAGCCATTAAAGAATTTGAGATGATATACAAAAAAAAAAAATCAAATATACAGAAAAAGAACTACTAATGCAAGTGAGGAGCCGAAATTTTCAAATATTTATTATACATAAGCTACAGTCATGCAAGAAAATACACAGATGCTGCAGAGGAATGCAGAACTAGCAGTAAAAAGGTTTTCTGTTTATTGGACTACAGAATGGTTAATGGACATTCAGTTCAACAGTCTTTTTTTTAATTTAATGAATACTTTAACAAACACTTTTTTTTCTTCGATGAATACTTCAACTAACAGTCGGATGCTCTAGGATAAGCAGTGGATAGTTACTTGCTTCAAGGACCTTATTGCACATAAATACCGTGATTATATTCTCAAGGGAAAGAGCAATTGAAAATTATAGCAAAATACACACTGTTGTTCTTTAGTTTTACAGGATTCATGGTAACTCAATAATTGAAACTATATTTCATAATTTAAGCATAACAAATTCTACCAGTGGTATGGGGCAGCCATGCATGCATTCCTATAAGGGGAGGAGAGCTGGTATTATTGGCATAGCAAAGGTGCCAATCTGTAAAACTTTACATAACAGAAAGGGAAGAATCACCTTCTCATAAAAACCGCGAAATGTCCAAGAAACTGTTGTGCATGTTCTGCATAAAAATAGTGTATGAGATCAGATTTTTATCTAAAGCAAGTCAATAGAACTATGAACCTAATCAACACAGGGAGAGTCACAGCAATGGAGAAGCAAATTTCAGTAATTAATCCTTTTCCTTGTACATGTTTCAGAAACTGTAGAATTTTGATAAATTTTACTGCCATACAAATAGCAGTTTCTCCAAAGACAAATTGGTGGCACTAAAATGTTCATCAAAAAGGTAAATCAGAACAATTGCAGCTGAAGTCGTTAATCCTCACTTGGGAGGTTTGAAGGCCTCTCCAACTTGCCGCCACAACTTACATGATGTAACCTGAAGGGAAATAAGGAGGCAACCTGTTAGTTGTCCACAAATGCAGGGATTATGTAACTAAAAATGATGCTAAAGGATGAAACAGAACATGGATAAATTTGATAGCGGTCAGAATTTTTTTATTTGAACTGGGTTCCAGGTGGTACAGATGAAGCTACAAATTCAGCAAAATTGAATTGCCGATTAAGGAATTCAAAGAAAAACTTCAAGAATTTTTCGCTAGCCTAGACAATCAACAGAGAGTTATGCAATCCTGATAATAAATAAAAATTTCAATGACTTGCAATTTTGGCACCAACTTGGCTCTTGGCCTGGTATTTGCACAGGGTCGTTGCAGAAATCCATGACATATGCATCACATCAGCCAAGTAGAAACTAAAAGAGAAACATATTCAATACTATGCTAATGTCAAAAATCAAAATGCTAGTGACACACATCAGAAGGGTGCACACACCTTGTCATAGCCTCCCAATCTAACTACAGCACGCCATAACCTTGTCACCAACAGAAGTAGATTCCCATTAGCTCAGAAAACAGAAATTTCTTATATCGCAATCATCCAACAACAAAGAAATACAGTTCTTGAAGAATGGAAATTACTTAAGGCAATTTAGCCCCTCTCCATAAAACTTTGGAGGCTTAAATTCCATCTTCTTTTCTTTGAAGAAATTCTCCAGCTCCTTCATAAAGGCTGCTTGCTCTTCTTCTGTACCAGATTCACTGCCCTCATCATTTTCATCCAAAAGAAATATATCCTTCAAATTCAAAGTCCCTTTATCCTTCAGTTGTGGAGTCTCCACTTCCTGTGCATTGATCTCCATTTGTTCCCCGTCAATATTTTCAGCTTTTGCATCAGCAATTGCCGCATCAAGTGTATTAGTACTGTCATGTTTAACTGGCATAACACCATCAACATCTCCCCCATTTTTACTTTCAGTTTTTTCACTGTCTTCAATCATAGCATCCACAACAGTCTCCGCGGCTCCAGCTTTGGTTAAAGAGACGCTGTCTTCACCAACCTCTTTGGTTTCCTCTGCAGGTGATACAATGGTGTCAGCCTTGCTATCCACAGCAGCAGCAGATTGGACATGTTGACTCTCATTCTTGGCTAGATCTTGTTTATTCTCCAGTGGAGCCAAACCAACAGATTGCTGAGGTGGAGGCTCAACAATACAGGACACATTTTCACTTTGCTTATCATCAAGGACCGTCCCTGCTACAGGGGTGTGGCCATTTTGCACAGAGTTTGAGTTTTCTTCTTTGGCTGGTGCCTGAGAAGATTCTTCTGCGAGTGCTTCAACATGAACTTCGCCTGATTCCACCACTTCCACGGGAACCTGAGCAGGTGGCAAATCTTGCCCCGCTTCCTCGTTCTCCTTTGTGTCACCCATCACTTGTTTCTAAACAACAATGACCATAGATAAGTACAGACTTCTTTTAGAATTTATGAGAACCCTAACACTAGAAACTCCTCTTAGTAATCAGAAACAATTCCCCAGCGCAAGTTTCACACATGCCACACTCGTTTCTTGATTATTTTAAATAAAAAATTAAAAATATAAAAAAGGAGAAAAAATTGTTTCTAAACATGTCAAGGCCATCGCAGCTACAAAATCTCATCAGAAAGAAGGCAACTGCCCTATCGTTAAGAGAAGAATGTAATTTACGTTTTTCCAGTCTATTTTACGCTACAAGGGTTTACGAGCCTTAATTCATTTCTCGGCCAGCAACTAAGTCGAATGAAAGGGGCCACATTGTGGTAAGAGCAGTTATAACTACGAGGTCCTACAGCTGGCAAGGACCATGCAAATGGCCTAATCCTCACGCAGTAATGAGAAAAACGAGGAAGAGCGCCAGGAATTCGAAGACGGACGTGAGGGCGAGCTCCCGTACCTAAGCCACGCGCACCTAGGGAGGAAGGGGTGGAGAGAGAAGCCACCGCAACTCTGGAAGAGCCGAAGAAACTGTCGCAGAAACGGAAGGGAAAGGGAAGTCCCGCTTCCGCGACCGGAGTTCAGCTCGCCGGAGCAAACCCTTAACCGCTAATCGCCGGGAAATGGTGTTTGCTCTCTCTGTCCCGATTCCGTTCCTCTGAGGTATGCAGAGTGCAGGCCGCACAGAGACGCGTGAGAGAGAGAGAAAGAGAGAGAGAGGGGTAAATATTCTGTGTGCAATAAATACATAATTAGTTGGTTACACAAATTACCTTTCACATTTTTACACATATAAAATTAACTATTACAAGCTGTAAAAACTTTACATATATCAAGATTAATAGAGATTTATATAATAAATTTATTATATATCACACACTGAATATTTTTTTTTTGGTCGCCAGCCACGGTATCCAAGCAGGCCCCACCAGCAGTGAGATGGCATCTTTCAGCCAACCATACTTGACTAATCCGTTGGTCGCCCCGGGTCGCACGTCTGGCAATGGCGGGTGAGGCTCCCAAGAGGGGTGTCTGCGTACGTGAGGTCTCGAACCCGAGACCTCCTTAAGCGGCACCGAGCTGCTTACCACTCGGCCCAACCCCTCTTGGTCACACACTGAATATTTACTCCAGGGGGAAAAAACAAATTATCAAATCATTCTTTTTGGATGCCGTGGGAAGTTAAGTGAAACCGGCTTTACGGATTCCCAGATTGGAACCCGCGATTTTAATTCCGGGCTCACGTGAGCCCGGCTGACAGATATCGGAGATCCCCTAGAAAAGATAGTTTTCACCTCACTGGGTTGAATCCAGACGACGTCGTACTTCTCATCTGGCCTGGGCCTGGGCCTGGGCCTGGGCCTCGGGAGTGTTAATTGGGCTCCTCGTAAGCCCATTTATGGCCCTCGGAGAAATCAAACGTGGATTTCCTCGAGGCTCCTTCGGAGCTGCCGACCCGAACATCTACATCACTTACTTTAGGATGGAGGCTAGGGTTGTGCACGGGTATATGGTAGACTTAGAATCGATGTTCGGTGGGTTCTGGGTGGATCAGTTCGGGGGTAGATATTAACTAGGATCAAAGTTTAACGAACTTTATCATACTTATCATCCAGATATAGAATAGGATGGTATTTTGAAAGAAAGCACGTTTTTGTTGTATTGAGACTTTGAGAGGTGGACAATGAAAGTTAAGCAATCTAAGGACACTTGACGCAGCAAGGATCACAAATAAGGCTACATCTTCGATTAGATAAATAAACGTGTTTAATTAAATTTAAATTTGTATAACACAACACGATATGTTTAAACATGTTTATTAAATGCGTTTACTATTTATATATATATTGACTCATTTAATACATTTGTATATGAAAATTGTATGATATATAAAATATTACATGTATCATTGTTGTTAAAAAGGATGTTATATGATTAATAATTGATTAATCTTATTTATTATACTAATTAGCAATAAATTTTATTATTTTAGTAATTATATTATATATTATTAGAGTACAATTATATATTATCGACATCTCACGTTAAATGGGTCAACCTAGTTTAGACATGGTTTAGACATGAACCCATTTAGACACGAAAAATAAATGTGTTATGTCCAGATTATCTGGGTTTCTAATTCAAATATGCTTAGACATGACATGACACGTTTAAATACGACACGACACGTTTAAATACGACACGACACAGTTTGTCAGGTCTAGGACAAATGACATGGACACTACCATGATATTCCTAAACCCGAATCCTGCAACACAGTAACTAGTAGATCAGATTATAGGTGTAAAGGAGATAGTACGATTCGTAAATTGTTTGAGTTCGACTAGATGAAAGCTGGAATTCGGCTCAATCTAAATAAGCTTGAGCTTGGCTTGGCTCGAGTTCATCAATTAAATGAGCTGAGCCGAGCCGAGCCGAGCCGAGCCCATCCTCATAATATTTGACTCATGAAACTCGTGAGCCTAAACAAGATTTTTATTTTATATAATAATAATTACTATCATTATTTAACTTTAGAAAAATAAAAAATCAATACTATTGTCTCAAATTCTTATTTAAATTCCTAATTTTATTATTTTTCACTCACTTACAAGTTATGTAATTGACATAACGATCCCGCGCTCGAACTATATTTTCTTTATCGGCTTGACTCACATAGGCTCGACAAGCCTTCATTTACTATAATGAACCAAGCCCAAGCATAAAATATTGGGCTCAGCCAAGCTAAAGCCCAAACCCGAGCTTGCAAATTGCTAAATGAGCCAAACTTCAACATTATATGTTCGGGTTTGACTCTGCTCATTTACAACCCTAGATTAGTTCAATCCATCGGCAAGTTTTTTCGTACTAATTCTCTGACCGGCCTCCAGGCTAGACCCATGGTCGACTTCCTGAGTCGGACCTGTCGTTGCCATCGATCCGCGAGGGGGGCCCACTGACAACCTGTTGGTACAGGTCCTTGCTCGGGACTCATGAGTGAACACACCACGCAAACTCTCGGATTAAATAAAGCTTATAATTAACATCAAATTCCATGGGCTTAGGAATTGGAAAGCCTCTTAGCCTATACACCACCTCATTTCAATTCCTCTTGCCTGCACAAGTTTGGACTCCTAACTTAAGTATTAGAGGGTTGATCCACGCCAAACAGCCCGAACTCAACTTTCTTACAAGTATATGAAGAGCCAACTTTGCTCGAAGACCGAGGACCCGGTGAACCATCTAGAGGGCCCATAACATAATCTCTTGGACTCCCATCAACCAATAATTTCTATTAGAGGTGTAAACGGACGGTTCGGATCTTTTTTTTGAAAAAAAAATCATCGGACCCTATTTTTATGGTCTTGTTTTTTCAAGTTAAAAACTGCATCAAGAACCGTTTAATGGTTATGAAAACCACTCACTTTGTGTTCGGTTTTTTCAGGTCTCTATTTTTATTATAATAATATCTTAAACACAAAAATAATAAAATAAAATTCATTATAATAAATGAGAAATACTAATTATAAATATTTTAATGTATTAAGATGATCAAAAACATAAATATGAATCAAAATTCAAGTTTAAAAATATCAAATATATTATTTGCATTGTCAAAATCTAATAATAAAATGGTTTATTACATATAATATAAACTTAACATAATTTTCAATTCGGTTTCGGCCCCGTCTGGTTTTTCGAGTTGGTGCCCGAATATCCCGGTCATATTTTTTCCACCTTAAAAACCGCATTGGGTTTATCTCGGGACCCATAAATTTGATTTTTCGGTTCGAGCTCAATTAGGTTTTTCAATTTTTTGGATTTCCAGTTTTTTATTTACACCCCTAATTTCTGTTAGGTCTCACACTATTTAAATTAAGATACAATAATAAGATTATAAGATAATTATGTACCGCTACCTAATAACTTTGGGTTTTAGGTGGAAACATGTTTGGTCTCTTATAAGCCCACAAACAATAATATAATAATAATAGCGACAAGCGCTTGACTGGGGCAATTTTTGACGTACGCCTGAACCATCTTCGGCAATCTCCCACTAGCATAAGCCCTAATCTGTTTCCGGCAGTTTTCTCCAAGGCCAGTCACCTACTTTGCTAATGTTCCGCTCAAATCATATAATTCAACAATTTCAAGATGATGAGATCTGGATATGAACGAGCAAGTACGTCCATCCATGTAGGCTCCACTTTCGATTTGATGTATTAGTAAAATTATACTACGCGTATGCATGAAATAATTGGCATGACTGTAAAGATCTCATGACATGGAGAATAGATTTCAGTAGGAAAGAGAGTGGTTCCCTCACTAAACTTCTAAATGAATAATCCCAAGATCGAATCTCAGATTGGAAGGTTCAACAAGAATTTTCTCAAGGATCTTGGCCTGATTGTAAATTAGTCTCGAGGTGCGCTTCGGCTAACACAGGAATACTGCGTGGTGCAAACAAAAAAAAAAACCAATCATAGACGGGCTTTAATCCATGCTCAGTCATCACCTTAAAAGCTTCTGAGACAACTAAGAAAAACTTGGAAAGTGACTAAAAAGCATGTCATCCAACTATCTTAAAGATTAAAGATAAATCACCAACATAAGTTGTTTCAAATAGTTTAATACTTAGTCAGTCTCGTTAAATAAAGGTGTCAGTGGATTAATGTTAAAGATAGACTGAAATAGATGTTAAAGATAGAGCAATGTTGATCGTTCAGGTGGATTAATAATGTTTTTTTTTTTTAGATAATGTGGAGATTTAATATTTTTTTAGATAACGTGAAGTTTATTCTCTCATACCCGTGAATATCTCACAAGTCCATAGAATCAGGTTTGTCCATGTGCAAAACACATGTGTGAGTAGACTCATCAAGGATTACGCGGTCAATAGGGTATTTGAACCTTTAACCTTGTGGATTTCCACATGAGTCATACGCAATGGGGTTTGGGATTAATGAAACATCAATTTCGACTATAGATTAAAAAAATCCATGCTTTTGAAAGATTTACCTTTTTAGTGAATGACCTAATTCGAAGTTGAAGTAATCCGTGTTTTTTTTAACTTACGAATATTAGGCAATGGACACCCAATAAAAGTACTAAGCATTCTTTTACCAATGCCTATATATTTATATAATATTCAAGCAAAAATCAAATCTGATTCTAGTGTTGCTCAGCTAATATATAAATTATTGGTGCAAGTTTGAACAGAATCACATACAACTCAACCTGTTTGTATTCCAACCGAATTGCATACCAAGAAATGTATATTTATATATAAAAACATATAAATGCTATTCATTAAAAAAAAAAAAAGAAGACATACAAATGCTCATACAAACTCCAACCGTGAGCGTGCAATGGATCAAATATTATGTGTGTATTACTCTTCCACTGTCGATATATAAGTGCCAATAAAAATTAATTTGGGTGGAAATCATAGGGTGTGCTGGGTGCAAGCACCCTGCATTTTTCATGGTATCTGAACTCTATCCTATAGAAAAACTATTTCCTAAAATTTGGAACCGAATCCTACCTTATTAAATCTTGGAATTGGACCTTACCTACAACTTGTAAGATACCATGGGTTTTGGATACTCTATTGAAATATTTTCTATTTTTAATAAATTAAAATGTAAATGTTAAATCGAATCTGCTTCTCGATTCTCTTCTTCTACCCATTGGAATTCACTTTTGTTTGTTTGACAGATTTGCTTCACAGTACAACTGATCATTTGCCGAATTAGTTATGATGATCCCCACTATTCACCGTTTCTCGGTATTCTTTTGTACAGAGATGGTTGAAAATATTATTCTTATCATTAACAAAAAAAATAATTGATAATAAGATCGTATCGATCAATTAGGTTAGTTATTATCTGTAGGATTTGGTGATACCGGATTTAGATATTATTTTGATACTCTAAATTATTTGTTTCCTAATTTATTTTATATTCAGAACTTATAAATAAGCGGATCATCTTATGTAATCTTTGAGTCAATCAATCATTCGAATAAATTTAGACTCCTGTGATTTTGCCTTATGGCCAATCATATTTATCTATGTCAATATCTCTACTCTCTTCCTCTCTCATTGATTATATGAAATTTGTCATGGTATCAGAGCGGACCAATATTGGCAAGTCCACTGTACAACATGACCGAGATATGATGCGACAACAAAGACAAGATATTTGAAGTAAAAAAAGGCTCAAGTCATCCTCCGGCTTTTGAAGTTAAAGAAGAGAAGACTCAAGTTGATTTTCAGACCTCTGAAGTCAAGAAACCTCAAGTCATTGTTATTTCTCGACCTCTAAGTTAATTTCAAAAGTCAAGTTGTCGTCATCAAAATCCATTATGCGCAAGATACACATTTCAAAGCACTGCTGCTCATCTTGAGAGGGAGTGTTGAAGATATTATTCTTATCATTTAGGAAAAAGAATATTTGATAATAAGATCATATCGATCAATTAGGTTAGTTATTATCCGTAGGATTTGGCGATATCATATTTAGATATTATTATGATATTCTGAATTATTTGTTTGCTAAGTTATTTGATATCAATCAGTTATTCTAATAAAGGTAGACTTCCGTGGTTTTGCCTTATGGCCAACCGTGTTTATCTTTGTCAATATCTTTGCTCTCTTCTTCTCCTATGAATTATATAAAATTTGCCAGAGATCATTGCTTTCAATGATCGAGAACATTCTCTCTGTTTCTAAGTACCGATTCTAAGTATAAGTGTGGAAATCGAAACCAGAAACATGTTCTAACGTGATCCTATTCTTTCAACCCAGACCCTACTCATTTTCTATTGGTATCTACATTGAATCTACCAGGAAGGTTCGTATTGATTTCAAGTCTACCTAATAGTCGTGCATGCCCCTGAGTGGAAAATAATCAACAAATTGATATTATTCAGGTGCATTAGAATATGCGACGGAGCATTCATCTTTCGTAAATATAATGCATTAAACTAATTGATTCTTGTGATTATATAAAAAGTAATTCACACGAACTTCTCATCCATAAAAATTGAATTTAAAATTTTCAAATTTTGAGACAACAACTTGTGCAACAATCAGCAATTTGTTATAATGTAGTAGGCCATCAGCCAACGGTGACATCTTTGTTATACACAAATTTAATTTTTTTTTATTTAATTAAGTAATTTTAACAACCTCTAACAGGAAAAAATTGGGAGAAGAATGAATTTTTCTGATTGTCTATACTTAGATCCAATAGGAGTAGGTGGAGGGTTAGCTTTATGGTGGCGGAAAGGGGTCCATGCTTATGTTAGATATAAATGCAATAACCTCATTGATACTAAAGTCACCATTTTAGAGGATAACAGTATGTGTCATCTTTCTTTTTTGTATGCAAACTCTGATTTTCAGAAAAGAATGGAAAACTGGAATAAAATACGATGTATAGCTAGTGAGAATAGGGAGGCTTGGATGTGTTTGGGGGATTTTAATGATATCTTGAATCAGAGTGAAAAGAGTGGGGGTTGAGTGAAAAGCTATAGGAATATTAGAGAATTTCAAAAACTAATAAATGATTTAAGACTCATAGATCCTAGTTTTAATGGTCCAAGATTTACATGGTGTAACATGAGAGAAGGAGAGGATAGGGTCAAGGAAAGGTTGGATAGAGCTCTGACTACAATAGGTTGGAGAGAATTATTCCCACATACTCAGATTATTCATGAGCCAAGTATTGGATTTGATCATACTCCTATAATTGTTAATACTAAGTGGAAAGATGAGAGGGGCAAGAAGAGGTTTAGATTTGAGAACATGTGGACTACTAGTGATGAGTGTAGAAAGGTAATAGAAGGGAGCTGGAATAAGAGCAAGAAGAATGACTCAAATCAAGTAAGGATAAAACTGTTAGTCTGTAGCTCTGAATTAAGGAAGTGGAGTAGGAATTTTTGTCGAAATAATTCAAAGAAGATATTAGAGTTAAATGAGTTGCTTGCTAAAGAACAGAATAAGGAAGCATGGGATAATGATAAGGAATATGAGGAGGGATTGGTAGGGGAAATAGCAGAATTATGGCATAAAGAAGAGCTATTTTGGCACCAAAGATCTAGGGTTAATTGGTTAAATTCTGGTGATAAAAACACTGCATTTTTTCATCATAGTACCATACAAAGAAGAGCTAGGAATAAAATAGTGAAGATTCAGAACATGAATGGTGTTTGGCTAGAAAAGGAGCATGAAATCATGGATGCTTTCACTGATTTTTTTCAAAACTTGTCTTCAAGGGGTATTGTTGAGGATGAAAATGATGTTTTACACGATGTTCAAACTGTTCTAACTGAAGAAATGAATCTCTGTTTAGCAATTGATATAAGTAATGAGGAAATTACAAGTACTGTTTTTTAGCTAGGAGCTCTGAAAGCTCCTGGTCTTGATGGATTCTCGGGTGTTTTCTTTCAAACATATTGGGATGTCATTAGTGAAGACATATGTCATGCTGTGAAGAACTTTTTCAAATCTGGACAAATGCCCAAATCAGTCAATTTTACAGAGATTGTTCTAGTGCCTAAAGTTCAATTCCCTGAAAATCCCACTCAATTTAGACCTATTAGCCTCTGTAACTTCTTGTACAAGATCATTTCAAAAATTTTGGTTAATAGAATGAAACCATACCTTTCCTCTCTTACCTCTCTTGAGGAGAGTGCTTTTCAAGAAATGCTGAGCTTTCCTCTGCTCCAAATATACGTATTTTATCATTCACGTCCGTTAAAATCGAAGTGATATTAAAGAGTTTGTTAATGTTGGTTATGATATTAAAGGGTTCAATTTTAGTCGCAATAATATGTGGTAAATACAATGCATTAAACTAATTGATTCTTGTGATTATATAAAAAATAATTCGCACGAACTTCTCATCCATAAAAATCGAATTTAAAATTTTCAAATTTTGAGAGGACAACTTGTGCAACAGACAGCAATTTGTGCTAATGTAGTAAGCCACCAGCCAACGGTGACATCTTTGTTATAAACAAATTTAATTTTTTTATTTAATTAGGTAATTTTAACAACCTCTGACAGAAAATGGAGATATTAAGAACCCCTTTTTTTATAAAGACGAAAAGAGGAATCGACCTCTTTATTGCCTACTACATATTATTTGTTTACAGTATTTTAACTGAAATTTTACTTAAGAAAAGGAATCGAATCCTCATGATTAAGGATAGATCTAACAACTTTGTCTAGGGGAGATAAACTAAGGGGGCGTTTGGTATACATGAACTCGTGTGTGTATATATATATATATGTTTGTATGTACTTTTTGTGCTGCTAGAGGTTTCAAAATTTTTATGATTCAATTACTGAACCGTTTGAAGTTTTGTTAAATCTCATATCGGACAAATTAAGAAATAATAATAGTTTTATAAGGTAATTCGGTACCACCATTTGCTAATTTAGACTTTTGTGTGGAAAGAGACTGAGTATTTTGTTGGGCGTGTTAACAGTAATATAACATATGAACGTCTGACTAATACGACGACCACTAACGTAAACCTGGACCTGTTTTCGATAGTCCTCTCACGATATAAGTGCCCAATCCTGGCAGTCTTCTCTCTGTGCAAGTCGCCGACTTCATTGACGATCCGCTCACAACATCATAGAATTCAACTGGTTCAATGTAAACATCGACAATTGTCGACTCAAATGACTGGTCTCATTTAATCTCCTGCGTGCTTAACGATCCAGTCTCCGAACCGTGAAATTTCCCCGAAACGCATATCACTGTTCTCGTCCGTTCACTGATTGTCGATCCAGACACCGAAGTTCCTGCTAGGTAGGCCCCGCTGTTTACGGGATTATTGGCTCGACCAAGGAGAGACAGTGACACAGCAGACACGTGATGAATCCGTAGGTAGGCCCGACAATTTTTGACACGACATGATAACCTAACATAACACGAAACGGAGTTCGGCGGTTTGGGTTAACCTGTGTAACCCATTTACATAAATGGGTTAAATCAGGTTGAACCCACATAGTACGAACCCGTTTAGATACGACACATTTAAACGCGACACGAAACATATTGCCAGACTTATCCATAGGTTACGTCCTCGTCCATTCTGAATATTGGATCGCAAGAAAATGACATGAAAACGACGTGCATAGTCTCGAGGTAACGCGGTTAACATGAAATTTTGAACGATACATGCTGTGTTTGAACGATTTTAATGCAAAACTTCTGAATTGATGAGATCGTCGCGGTTGACCAGCGATGCGTGATGGGTTTGGAGCCTGCACGGGAAAAGGTCTGCCCCAGTAGCGCTCAAAGCATACACAGTAGCGCTTAAAGCATACAATACGCTCTGGAATCGCCCCCTTGAACTCGGGAAATTGTAAGAGATTCTATATAAATTTTACTTGATTTTGTCTCATTTTTATTGAACAATATATAGTTCGCTCCTCCTAAATTTTTAACCTTAATTTCCTATAGAGTTTCGCCCCCCTATACAAACTTTATGGATCCGTCCCTGATGATATATGACCCAGAAGGCCAGAACTCGCTAGACTTCCATATCTTTCCCCGTTCTTCAAACCTTTACCTGCATATCCATGAAATCATGGGTCATGCAGGGAGAAGAACACGCATATTCTCCAAATTCCTTTCGCTTCTTTTACCAGTGTGCTCAATTCTGCAGGCACTGAGCCTGAGAACAATCAGTAAACGGTTCCGGCCATTTAAGGGCTCTCGCTACAACATCTTTGCGGTACTTCCAATTGCAAAGATCAGCAATGGAGTGGTTCAGATGACACCCGATGCACCGAGAGACAAGTTAAAGTACAACTTCCTTCGAAAAAACATTCTGGAGGACCGCTCTGGGAGGGTCATGTACGATCACCAGTTAAAGCTCTGGGAGGGATATTCTGACGGACAATCGGGTAATAGTTCGGATAGTGGAGGGAAAGTCGCCTTGTTCAACACGTCCTTTGTGTTGAACATATTCTGGCTTAGCAACACGGTTCCTGGCGAGGGCATGGCATGCCGTTCGTGCTAGCCCCTGATCTGAACCTACCTCCGTCGAGCATCCCTCAAGTTTTGGGATTGAGAAACTACGGTACCGATGGTTATCCCAGTAACCATCTCCTCGCCGTAGAGTTTGAGATGTTCAAGCAGGACTTCGATCTGGACTTGAGCCACATTGGGCTCAACATCAACGAGTTAAATTGAACAAGACCGTATTCCTGTTGGACCGTGGTCTCCAACTGGCCACGAACGGGACAGAGTCTTCCACGTCTGGATCCAGTACGATGGAAGAGGGAAGCTTTTAGAGGTCTACATGGTGGAGGAGGACGGTCCTATGCCGGCCAAGCCAAGACCGAGCGAGCCTATGATGACCGTAGATCCATAACATATGGTCCCTCGGCAAATTTGTGAGGAAATCGAGAACATTTTGTCAATTGGTAAATTCGTGAGAAAATCGAGAACATATGGTCCCTCAGTAAATTCGTGAGAAAATCGAGAACGTATGGTCCCTCGGTAAATTCGTGAGGAAATCAAGAACATATTAGTCGTCGTTAAATTCGTGAGGAAATGCAAAGTATATTTTATGTGAGTCATATCGTGAAAAAATCGAGAACATTGTCTATCGGATTAGAACTATCAATTAGATCAAAATCGAAAGTAAACCGACAGGATCACCTCTCAGTGAAGAAATATATTTTTGGGACTATACTCCTACTGTATATTCTAGAATATTTATGTATTATTTTGATTTTTTTGAGCTATTCAATTTTTAAGATTAAAATAGATATGACACATATACATATAATTTGTATTACAACTGGATATAACAAACAATTAAATTTAACATGTGCAAAAACATTAAGTTGCGGTGTATACAAATACATATTATAATAGTATTATTAAAATGAGATCATTAGATAAGTAGCTCTTGGCATCCTCCTACTTGCTACAGCTTGGTGGCTGTTAGTTCTTCTCTGATCATCAGCGGAGCTGATGATTACTCAAACAACAACTCCAATTTTTGGTCTTTAGCAATTCTTTTTCTCTAGAAAGAAGATAGATGAGAAAAGGAAACAAAAAAAAAGGTAATTTCAGCCTCATTTTTCACCGAATGCAAACTTGAATGTTCAATTTCTTAGTTGCTTCCCTTGATCATCACCAACTCTTTCCTCCTATTAATCATCATAAAATAAATAAGTTCCAAAATTCAAAAGCTTATAAGAATAAAAATATTGAAATATGAACAATAAGATTAACCATAAATATGTCCTTCATCTCCACTTCAATCTTCCAAACTCTTTCCACCGAACAAGATTTGCATATACCTTAAAAAAAATCAAAAAAGAATGAATGTTAACAAGTGTGGGGAAGATAGAAAAATAAGGGAGATAAAAACTTGGGATGTGAACACTCACTCTTCTAAAGAAGGGATGAACAAAAGACAGAAAAAAAGAGAGCATAGGTACTTATAAGAAAGAATGAAGGGAGATTTAGGCGGGCAAATTAAAATTTTCGGTAGATTTTGGTTCTATTAGGACATTCTAGAGAATGTTATCGAATTTTCATCAAAAAGTTCGTGAAAAAATCTGAGAGGCAAATTCTATTGATGTTCTCGTGGAATCGAAAATCAGAATTCATGAGAAATCTCTTGATTTTTCCCAATACACAACTTGGTACCATATTTATGTTCATGTTGTACATATTGCTCCTTTAGTTTAAAGTTTAAACGTGCATAGTAATAATAAATGTGAAATAGTTGCAACATAGACAAAAATATTTTGTTAATACAACGAAACTTTCTAGACGATCCAGACAAAGAAAACTTATAAAACTTCTCATCAAAGAAAAAACTTTAAAAACCTACAACAATAGTGGTTGCTCCTTCATAAGATGATCTAGATAACAAGTACGGTCACTTCCCAGCAGACGATTCGGACAAAAAGCACTGTCACTCCTCATCTGACGATTCGGATGATAAGCACGGTCACTCCTCATCAAATGATCCGAAAATGTGTTCTTCATCGCTCGAAGAATTTTCTGTGTCCTGCTCTCTTATGTTGCCCAAGTCATTTCGAGAAGGCACACTTCACGAACGTTGCAAGTTGTCGAATGCTAGAATACAAGGCTACTACCCCTAGAGTTGCGACTGCATGGATTGTTGAGGGAAATTATTAATGTATTGCATCATGATCATATGTGATTGTTGTAAGGCTTGCTTGTGCCGCTTGCATCAAATGGACTTGTTATTCTTGCAAGCTTAACTGTCTCGCACGACATTGACCTCATGCGAGACTTGAGCTCTTACATCTTCAGTTAATTTGGTGATGTGTGAACACATCTCCTCCATTTACTCTGCCCAATCAATCGACAACCTTATATTTTTAAAATTACATGATGCAATCCCCATCTTTGGATAGTATCCCATACCATAAATCTAGCATTTCTTGCGGCTTCCAACTACTTTTTGCAAAGCACTCATGACCAATTGTTGGGATAGTGGGCTCGTTTCGTCACCTTGTGACTGTTCATGGTCCCTCATCATATTCTACCACATAAATATAAGCATGTTAATGCTCAGTTTACTATGAAAATATACCATGATTACTTATTATATCATAAATACTATAATAAAATTCTATTACCTACCCCTGCTCATTGTTCTACCTAAGTTCCATCTTTTTTATGATGTATTCTAGAAAATAATTCATACATGCTTATTAATGGGTCTGCATTTTCCGTTGGTGGGGTCGCCATATGTGCAAAACTCGATATACTATCCCAGTGGGTCCTTCGATATTTGCCCTTGTTCTTTTTGAAGTTGTTCGAATGGGACATCTACAAAATAATTACCACTATATTAAGTAAAGATATATAGTATATAATCATAAAAAAATTGCTAAAGAGTTTTGCATTACCTTCAAATGAAGAAGTGGTAGAATTTGCTTGGCATATGATAAACAAGTAGGAAGGTGTTAGTGTTTATAGGATTAAAAATATAAAATATAAAATATTATATAAATGTATAATGACTGTAATTGAGAAAATCTAACCACATCTTTACACATCTTATCAAAAAATATGTAAATATCATTCATTTAATTGACTATACATATTTTACAAATTGACTACGCATATTTTTAGAAAGAAATCTGATGTATATCTCTCGAACAAAGAATTCCGATAAAATCTCCTGACATGATCATTTCATTAAGAAAATCATCATTTCATTTTGTAAATCTGGGATGAATTGTATCTTTGAAACATATTGAGAGATAGATAGTTCACGGATTTCTCTCGAATAATTCGAGAGAAATCCAATGAATATTTCTCGAACAAGGACTCTAAACAAATTCCCATCGAATATTTAACGAATTTCCCTTGAGTAGTTCAAGAGAAATCCAATGTATGCCTCTCAAATGAGGAATTCGAGTAAAATCCGCTGTATTCCTGGTTTCATACAGAAAATCTGGGTCATTCATTTGATTGACTACACATATTTTACAAATACTGTGTTTGACTATACATATAATTCGAGACAAATTACCTTGAATATTTAACGAATTTCTCTCGAACAGATCGAGAGATAGTTAGTTAAGGGATTTCTCTAGAATAAATTCGATGTATATCTCTCGAACAAGAAATGTAAATAAAATCTCTTGCCCTCGCCATTTCATTTTAAAAAAATCATTATTTTATTCAAAAAATCCGGGGATGAATTGCATCTTTGGAACATATCGAGAGATGAATAGTTCACGAATTTCTCTTGAATTATTCGAGAGAAATCCGATGTATATTGGACACGGAATTTGAACAAATTCCCATAGGATATTTAACGAATTTCTCTCAAATAGTCTAAAAGAAATCTGAAGTATGTCTCTCGGATGAGGAATCCGAATAAAATCCGTCATATTCGTGATTTAGTGCAGAAAATCCAAGTCATTCATTTGATTGACAACACCTAATTTACAAATAATTTGTTTGACTATACATGTAAATATCTCTCGAATAAGGAATCCGAATAAAATTTCTCGAGTTTATAATTCAATGTAAAAAATGCAGGATAAATCGCATCAGATAATCAACAAATTCTCTCAAAAGTTTGTGATAAATAGGATGTATGTCTCTCAGATGAGAAATTCAAATAAAATCTACTACATTCGTGATTTTATTTAGAAATTCAATACAAATTGCATTGAATATTTAACGAATTTCTCTTAAATAGGCCGAGAGATGGGCAAGTACAAACGTTTCATTATCATTACTGACTAAAACATTACATATTACAATAGTTTCTCTGACTATTTAGAATTTTCTTCAATATTTTCATTATCTTCACCCTTTTCATCTTCATCTATTTTGTCTTCATTGTCTTCCTATTCTTTCTCTAATGCGCAATGGAGCAATATATCACAAGTTCCAATGAGATGTACATCTTCTTCATATGTATTATTATCAACCAAAGGTTCAAGTATATTATCATATACAACTGGACGTACATGTGATGACAAGTCATCTTGATATGACACTTCAAGTGAGTCTTCAATTTCAACATGTTCAGTTCCTTTGATTGGATAATTGCCAACCAATTTACTTTGCTCCTCATATTTTCTAGATACAGAACATAATAAACTTGTCGATACTTCTGTGCAATAATGAATGGGTCATACTTTCTATACCTAAGAGTTTGATGAATTTCAATAATCTTGTACTTGGGATGTACGATACGTGTGCCGTGCCTTGGAGTGGGGTCAAACCAATCATAGAGCAATAAAACTAATTCTTTCTCAGATACTCCACCATATTGTAGTTCAAGAATCTCCTGCAACATTCTATAAAAATTTGGTTCTCCCTCTTCACCAAAATTTCCTTTCACCCAAACTCCACTATTCATCGTCTTTTTCCTGTAACCCCAATTTTTGGTATGAAATTTGAAACAATTTACAATATATATTGGTCATATCTTAACTTGTCTATTTGAACCGTAGGCCAAGTCATACAACATGGGATAAGTGATTTCATCACCCACATCATGAACCTATGGCAAATAAAAAATGGTCAAAGTAAATACATTATATAAATTTAACAAATTATTATAATAACATTTATATAATAATTTATACTTACATATTCCTTGAACCATGTGGCAAAATATTCATCAATTACTTGACTAGCATGAATGATATTGATATTATTACTGTGAAAGAATATACTAACAAATAATACGAGTAATTAGACTATATGACTAAAAATTGAAGAAAATTATTGTATATGGAATATTAAATTTTGAGATACTTACTCAATGAATGATTTAACCTATTCACAGTTCAATAAAATATGAAGTGTTGCAGATTTTAACTTATTATCTATTAACCACCTTTTTATATAAGTTTCAGACGCGTGACCAGGTTGATTGAATATGGGTAATGTTACCGAAATCAAAGTATTCACACCACCATCATCATGACAAGGAACCCTCCTCTGCGATGTGAGAATATCAGGGTGGAAATAAAAGGAGCAGAAGTTTATTGTCTGTCACCACAGATAAGCCTCATAAATCGATCCTTCCACTTGTGTCTTCTGTTTGACTAACTTCATAATCTTGCCAAGATACATGTATAAAATGCAATTGAAATATTATTATTCTAAAATATTGATATATGTGTATTTTTAATTCAAGCAACATATATAATATATGAGTAGTATCCTGAATTTAATTTACCTCTCAAACAGGTACATCTATCGAAATTATACGGGTCCATAATTGCGAGCTTCTTGCACCAAATGGATTGCAAGATGCTCCATTGAATTGAAGAAGTATGGTGCGAAGATCCTTTATAACTTGCACAAAATAATCTAAATGTTTTTCTCTATTTGCTCCAAATCTTCATGACGAAGCGTAGTTGAACAAAGATCCTCGAAAAATTTGCTAAGTTCCTCTAGTAGTTTCCAAATATTGTTAGGAAGTTTTTTAAATGCAATTAATTGTAGTTGTTTCATGAAAATATGATAATCATGACTCTTCTAATCGGAGAATTTACCTTGAATAACATCTACACATCTTGCAAGATTGGATGAATATCAATTCGACATTCGCAAAGCACTTCCCTATTCACAAATTCTTCTTCTCTGATCGACTGAAAAAACATACTTAGCTTTTTGCTTTCACCAGCGACCATTACCTTTATCGATAAGTTCAAGTTCTGGCAGCCTGCAAATCTCTTGCAAATCTCTACGAGCTTTAATATTGTCCTTGGTCTTATTATTGACGTCCATAACTATGTTGAATATGTTATCAAAGAAATTCTTTTTAATGTGCATGGCATCTAAAATGTGTGCAATCAAATTCCTTCCACGCATTTCTATCTGATGGATGACACATCACTCCATTCATTCTTTGATTTTTATGATGTCATGTCCTATAAGGTATAGAATATTTGGAGGCATATAATCTTTTCAAATGAGGAATGATGGGTAAGTAGTACATTCTCTTATTTGGTATTGACTCACCATTATTCTTTTCACGAGAACGTGCCTTGTACCTTGGAGCACTACAAAACTTGCAATTATTTCTATCATACTCATGCTTATAGTACAACATGCAACCATTCATACAACAGTCAATTTTCATCATGACAAGACCCAGTCGCGACACTAACTCCCTAACTTCGTAGTAGCTTGTTAGGACATTTTTTCTCTTAGGTATGCATTCTGATATCAATCTACATATCTCATCCACAGCATCATGAGGTAAATTCTAGACTGATTTAATGCTCATAAGTCTCATTGCTACGGATAATGCAGAGTATTCTGTACAACATTGCTATAATGGTTAGTTACTCTTTTCCGGTATAGTATAGAACTTTTTGACAATTCTTCTTCATCACTGACATATTACTCATTGGAAGACATCCTATTATGTAGAATAGTACTATGATGATCTTCATATGCATCTTCAAATATACCAAAATCGATACCTAACTCTTATCTAGCCGCATCAATGATAGTCTCTTAGTAATTGTTTGTATTGGGATGTGTACTATCCTCCGAAGGTGAAACCTCTCCATGATTAGTCCAACACCAATATTGTGGTTTGAATCCTGACTTATACACATGCATTCTAATATCATCTGGTTTCAAAAGACTTCCTTTATATCAACACCTCACATAAGGACACTTAATTGTTCTTTCTTGCAAGATAAAACCCTCAACACTATCTAAGAACTCCTGTCTAATTTTAGCTCGACTAGGATATAGTCTATTATACATCCATAACCTATGGGAAGGGATACTCACCTGTGATATGCAACATCAAAATCCACTATCAATAATCAATAGTTAAAAAATATAATGCATATTCGTTATTGTAAATTTTTACAGTATTAGTTGTAAAACTTACACTTTATAATAAGGGTCAAGCAACTTATCTGCACTAGGATAATTGTAATGTCATCTAAAATAAGATGTGTCCAGATATTTGAGTCATGAGAATTAAAGTATCATTCTAAGGAATGTGTCTAAAGATGAAGGATAGCCAAACATGTGCAATATAATAAAACGAAGAATAAGATGGTGATAGTTGGAAAATAGATATGTGCGAATAAGAGGTGAAACAATATGCTTTCTGTCTATATATATATATATATCATTAGTTGTCAAAGTTTTTAAAATATTTTCAGTTAATTTTTGTAAAAAAATCTTATGAAATTTTATTGAAAAACCAATAGAAAAGCACGCTTATCATGAAAAGCTAAAATAAGTTATCATTATAGTTTGTCATTTATAGAACACGTGGATATTTTGCAAAAGTTTTCTCTCGGATTTCTCTCGGAATAGTCTGAGAGAAAACTCTCAAAAACTCATCAATGGACATGTCCCTTGATGTTCTCTCAGAGTTGCAATAAAATTCTCTCATACACAAGGTAAAATAACGTGACATGTATGTATTGTTAAGAGTGAAAAGCATGCCTTTCGATTTATTTTTACCGAGTTTTAGCCCTGCTATTCATAAAAAAAAACATGTCTCTCAAATGCTATGAAATCCTTATTGAAAAATAATATAAAATTATTTTTATCATGAAAAATTGAAAACAACATTAACAAAATATATGATACTACATTTTTTTTTTACATATTTCAAAAGTTTTTTCCTGATATCTCTAGGATATATTCAAGAAACATCCAAGAGAATGCTCTCAAAAACTAATCGAGAGCCTTACATATAAAAACTCTCGGATATCTATTGGATTTATTCGAGATTTCATGATGGCCTCGCAAATAAAGCGAGAGACTTGCAATAAAGCTCTTGTGTGCACCCTTCTCCCATTTCCGAGAGCTCTCCTCATGATAAGTCATCGAACTATTCGACTAACTTTTTACTAACGTCTCTCGAGTTCCGGCTAGACGAATTTTTCGTTGATCATCTCTCGCATCTCTCTCGAATTATATTTTAACCAACCGCTCTCTCTTGAATTTCTGTCGCTGCTTGTTCAACCTCCTTGTCTCTCGAAGATTTTCTCTTGGTAATTAAACGAAGTCTTGTAGTGTTTATTCTCATGCGACTTGATGAGGTCGAAATTATAGATTCGAGATTCGCTCTTAACAGTATTGCTAGAAGAGACTCTTAAACTTGTATCTTGGTGGAAATTGCATCTTATACTATAGTAGATTTTTCTTGGTATTACGTTAACGGGACTGGCGTTAGTGCTGGTTGTTCAGTTCGTTTGATAGATTCATAGTTGAATATGAAAGTCCAAACATCATATGGCAGGGTGACTCGGTGATTGGGTGACTGGGTGGTCATTACTACTGCCCTTTTTTTTTACTAAAAAAAAGATAAAAAGAAAAGAAATGATTAATGCAGAATTTAAATAAATTTTAATACTTAATTTTACTAACTCAAATCATTAAGTCTAAGAGTCTTAAAATTTTTTTTGGAGAAATAGTTTATTATTATTTGTCAAATTAAAAATATGCAGGAAAAACCTTTTAGGAAAAACGAGAACTGATATATATTATTTATTTAAGATTTTTTTTCATAATTTAAATTGCTAATGTTATTTTGTCATTAAAATTCTGAATCAAGAGCGTAGCAAGATATTATTAAGAAATTAAGATTTTAATTCAATTCGTGACTATATCTTACAGTAAGATTATAAAAATTCAAAACTCAAATTTGAAAAATTTTTCATCCCACAAAATATTTTATTATATACATATATTATATCACAAAAATTAAAAATTAATGCTCAAAAGCATGGAAAAAATTCTATTAAAAATTAGAAAACAATTATGGAAGAAGTGGAAATGTAAAAAAAAAAAAGGACATTCAAATTCTGTTCAGTAATATGGGCTTTCTGTAGTCTTCAGCTGCCCGCCAACAGCTGCTATAGGAAATAAAATGAAACTCTACGCTAATACCACTAGGTTTGATATACAAGTAAATAAGTAAAAAGAATTACATGGAGGAACAAGTATTTTTGAAAATGTTAAAAATGCTTTCTTTCAAATTTAATTCTCTCATTATTTTTCGACAATTAGATGGATCATGGACCGGCTACTAAGATAATTTAGTGTTTCAAAATTCAATCTCATATGATTTGATGAGCTCTAGATCCTAAGTTCGACCCTCTTCTATGTATTCGTATCTAAACGTCCGCTAGAAGTGTGCTTTTTGGACACGAACTTGGAGGACATTGAGTTCTTGAACATTAACCCTTTGGTACTGTTACAGTGACGGAGCTAGAGCTGAGTATAGGTGATCTGTTGCCTTTTATGTCTATGCGGTTGAACGCGAATGTCTGAGTTGGAGCTACCATTACTCTTCGTTTACTAATATAAAAAGATGGATCACAGATTGATTTACAATCTCTATTTATCTAATATAGTTATAAAAAGTGAGCTACAATATCTCATATTTATAATGGTAGCTCATATTTATAATACAACATAAAGTATTATTAGTACTGATAGTTCACTATATCTAATATATTCGTGATTGAACACGAAAATTCAAGTATTATGTAGCCAGGGATAACCGGATTACTACTACTATTACCCTTCTTTTTAATTATATAAAAATAGTATAAAGTAGTCCTAGCCGTAGTTCAGGAACGGGATGGTCCCGATTCCATTGGGCATAGAATTTGCCCTGAACTGCCTTTAGTACAGCTCAACGACGGTTCAGAACTGATCAATTCCGATTCGCAACTGTCGAAACCACCGATCCGCAATTGATCAATCCGACAAAAAAAAAATTAAGAGTTTGAGAAACTTCAAGCACAAGACTTGTATTTATTTGTATGACTATCTTATTAGAAAATGTGAAAGCGTTTATCGCATATCGATAAGAAAAGGAGAAGGAGCTCTTGAAGGAGTTTGTGAAATGGGAAAGCCCATTCACATTTATTTAACCACACAAAATTTTATAAATTAAGGGCTGATGTTTCCTTTGGAAAATGACAACCGTTTGATTCCTGAACGATGTGTTATTCTGGCAGCCGTATAATGACTTTTCTAACTTTGAACCTTCCGATGAACTTTCCAACACATTTTAGACCATAAAAGCTCCCAAGTGCTCTCTTATCCTTTCGCACAGCAACAAACGCCCGATAACGAGAAGGCAAGAGAAAAGAAAAGTTCAAGCAGCACAAATGGGGATGCTAATCTTCCTCCTAGCTCTAGCACTTCTCTGGACATCTTGCAGAGTCTTGAACTGGGTGTGGCTGAGACCAAAGAGGGTCGAGAGATTTCTCCGACGGCAAGGTCTTTCAGGGAGCTCATACAAGTTTCTTTCCGGAGACATAAAAGAGAGCATGAAAATGTTGACGGGAACGACATCAAGGCCAATAGGCCTGTACGATGATATCCTGCCTCGAGTCTTCCCTTTTGAACACCAAATTCTCAATTCTTATGGTACTTTCTCCACTCCTGAATTGATGATGAATCCATCTATTGACTCAAAATGAAGTAGGCATCAATAACATTCTTGCAGGTAAGGATTCTTTTTGGTGGACTGGGACTAGTCCTAGGGTGTTTCTCATGCATCCCGAGCAGCTAAAGGATATTTTCTCCAAAATATATGACTTCCAGAAGCTAAATTCCCCTCTGGGGAAATTGCTGGTCCGTGGAGTAGTAACCTACGATGGGGATAAGTGGGCAATGCACAGGAAAATTATCAATCCAGCTTTCCACATAGAGAAACTCAAGGTCACACTTCTATATGAACCGAAAACACGTCCTTTCTTTTTGTGAATCAAAATTGATCATAGGTTGATAACCCCGATCCAATAACTCTTATTGTGTTTTATTTCTTTGCCATTGAAGCTTATGTTGCCAGCATTTCATTCGACTTGCATGGAGATGGTGACGGGGTGGGAGAAGTTGATGGGGGCACAAGAAAGTATTGAGCTCGATGTGTGGACAGATCTGCAGAGTTTGACCCGCGATGTGATCTCGCGAACTGCATTTGGGAGCAGCTACAAAGAAGGAAGAAGGGTGTTCGATCTTCAAATTGAGCTAACTGACCTCCTAGGAAAAAGTCGCCAGAAGGTCTATATTCCTGGTTGGAGGTAAAAGTACATAAATCTAATCAATAGATCAAGTAATAATCAATCGTCTATCAGAGTGCACACGTTCTAGCTCTGAGTTTTTGCTAACCACATCAGCATAATATACTTTTGTGTGTGTGTGTGTGTTAAGTTCAGTTTCCCTTTGCAATTGTCATAAAACTGTTATGCCCGTCCCGTGTAGGTTTATTCCAACAAAAACAAACAGGAGAATGAAAGCCATCCACTATGAAGTTCAATCGTTGGTCCGAGAGATGATTGAAAAGAGGCAAAAAGCAATGAAGGCAGGAAAGCCAGCTAGCGATGACCTGCTTGGATTGATGCTGGAGTCTAACACGAGGGAAATTCGAGAAAACCATGGGAAGAAGAATGGGAAGGTGGGAATGAGCATTCAGGATGTAATTGAGGAGTGCAGGCTGTTTTATTTGGCGGGTCAAGAGACAACCTCGTCTCTGCTTGCTTGGGCAATGGTGCTACTAAGCATCCATCCTCAGTGGCAGGACCGAGCCAGGGAGGAGGTTATGCAAGTCTTTGGAAGAGACCAATTGCCAGGCTTTGATGGGCTGAACCACCTCAAGATTGTAAGTGATGAAACCTCCTCTCTGTCGATAAACAAGTAACTAGACTTCTTGGAAAGAAAGCAAATTTATCTATTGTTACAAAACAGAAAGCTATATTCAGCCGAGAGAGAGGAAAGAAACAGAAAACTACACCATGGACAGGGGTTATCTCGATTTATAAAAATGTGATATGCCCTCAGTTTGCTGATATTCTCGTTTGCAGAATAAAGAAAATGAGAAACGTTTTGCTTGATAGAGTGAATCCGCTGCATAAGGCTTGATACACTATAATACGACCTCTTCTGAGATCCCTCAGTTGATGAAATGGAAAAATGAAGTGGAAACCTTTCCCGTAGCAAAGCTGATCATTGTTTTACTCTCACATCCCAGATTACGATGATTCTCTATGAGGTTTTGAGGCTGTATCCACCAGTTCCATTGATGAGTCGTACTGTTCACAAGACAACAAAACTCGGGAAACTAGACATACCAGCAGGGACACAACTACAATTGCCTGTGATATTCATCCATCACGACAAGGGACTGTGGGGCGAAGATGCCAAAGAATTTAAGCCCGAGAGGTTCTCCGAAGGTATCTCAAAAGCAACCGGGAACCAAATTGTATTCTTCCCATTTGGCTGGGGTCCAAGAATCTGCGTGGGACAGAACTTTGCATTGATAGAAGTGAAGATGGCCATGGCGATGATACTGCAACGCTTTGCCTTTGAGCTCTCTCCATCTTATGCTCATGCTCCCATTTTAACCATCTCTCTTCAACCCCAACATGGAGTCCAAGTCATTCTACGTAGGTGTTGACATTCTGACCAACAAAGTTGTGGACAAGATAAAAAGGTTCGACCATAGGATATCCTTCTTATGCAGTACATTAAGGTGCTTTTGTTGGTCATGTAATAGCTCTGCAGATGTTTATTTTCTTGTTATCAGTGAAAGCAATGCCACTTAACCAAACCCCCACTCCACTGAAAAGAAAAAAGAAGTAATCTGAGAGATGACAAACAGCCAAAAAGGTTCAGCTTTCTTCATGAATCAATATGCAACTGTTGAACATACGATGGTATCTGCGACATGCAATACTAGACTAACGGAATCATCTAACGCCTGAGACACCCTAAAGTTAAGAACTTAAGATCATGGATAAAGTGCAACTGAAGGAAATCGGAAATCTTGCTTGCTGCTAAAATATTTGCAAAAGCACCTGCAACAATCAGCATCTATTTGATCAATTATACATTTGTATCAAATGCTCAATAGCAGAAAGGCATGTATTCGGGAAAGAGAAGTGGCTAAGCAAACCAATTTGAATTGTGAAATTTTCACCCGGCCCACAAGAGGTTGGGCCCATATCCATTCCAAAAGTTCAAACTGATAGGATGGTGGTACTCACTCTCTTATAAACTGGAGAAAGTTAGATTACATGAAAAGTTATTGTTTTGCATAGAAAGTAGATTGTAATATAAAATTATTATATTTGGTAAGTATTTTAAATTGTTAAAAAGTTGATGTAAATATAATATTATAATATTTAATGTGATAGATAGTGAACTTAATTGACAAAAATACCCATTTTTAACTATTGATAATTGGACTTTGGTATGCTCTGAGGGACAAAAGCTGTCTTTGTTCATTGTATACCCACTTTCCATCCTCTCCCCTTGGTATTATGATTGCAGGGAAAGGAGGCAGGCCCGAGAAAAAATTGGACAGCCTAGGAAAGTGATTTTGCACCCCCTTTTCATCCGAACAAAGTAAAATTGGATGTAAAATCTTAAACTTTCCATAGAAAGTTGAAGGATTACACTCAAACAAATACTCTCTCACAGCATACTTTATGGAGCAATCTAATCCACTTACATAACGTAATATAATGTCATAGTTTGCTTGAAACAAAAAAGGTTTTTCCATGATTAAAATTTTAACATGATCGTAATTTAATAATATCTAAACCAGATGCCGTTAAAAGAAGGATTAGAACAGTGAAGACTTTTGGGCTGCTCTGTTTTTCAACAGCAGGCTCTTTTGACTACAATGACAGTGGCAGTGTCATTGGTCTCAGTCACGCGCTTAATAATTCTCTTATCAGCAATGGACCATAGCAGATTTTCTCACTTGACAATGACTTGCATCTAATGTCGCTGCATTCTAATGTCGCTGATTTGAAATATTAGTTTTATTTTTTTTTTAATGGTTACAAAGAGACTCATGAACACCAACATGTGTTAGTTAAGAAAGTAAGACATTCTCTCCCCTTTCTTAAATAATATCTCGGATTCAAGTATTATAAATAGAGAAAATTCGTTCTGGGACAGCATTATTTCCTTAGTGGACCAGTTCGGCTCAAACATGAATTGGTCAGGACCTAGTGGACCTCTGGATATTAAGCAATATAAATTGAAAAAAAGAGACTTATGAACATAAAAGAAGGTAAGAAGATGAAAGAGAATGAAGGGGTATGGAGAATATCACTAAAGAGAGTTGGATCTTAAGATCTCTTGGTCATAAGTCAAAAACGATGATACCATGCTAGAAATAAAATAAGTATTGGTTAATTGAGATTGTTCGTGTCTTTTCACCTTAAATAAAACATGGGTGAAGTTTTGTAAATGTAAAAAATTTTACTCATTCTACTAGCGGTTGAGAATTATTATATTGAAAATATAGTAAAATGAATTATGGGACCGGAGTAGTTTACCTATGAGCTAAAACCACACTGTGTTATTAAAAGTTTTAGACTGAAAGAAAAATACTTGGCTTGTGAGTCAAATACGAAAGAGAAAACCCAACTTTTACTAGTTGTTGGATCGAGGAATGAAAGATAAAAGGCCCGACTTGTGGAAATTATACAGGTACGAAAGGAAAATGCACAATTCCAAGTCTATTATTGAGGGCCGGTAGAGGATTGATACACCACAACCTACAAACCTAGGTTTTTAGGTAAGCATGAGCTCAATCATTACAAGATAGGTGAAAAGTTTACACTAACCTAACTCGAATTAGATCAGTTAATATCTATTAAATTTTTAGATATTGAATGATATACACTGAAAATAAAATACAAGAGGAAATTGATATCGAGATCTCTTGATTCTAATTCGATAACTTATGCCGCTATGTTAAGTCCTTTTTTTCCCCTCAAGATTAGCTTAAAGAAGTGCACTTGGCCATAAGTTTCTGAAGATTATTCAAGCCCACATCCCCGGAAATTCAAACAGTATGTGTCATGACATGACCTGCCTTGTTGGGAAAGAAGAGTCCGAGGAAATATCAAGTTGGAAAAGTAGGGGCAAATCCAGGAATTCAACATTGCTCCCTTGTCATATAATTTATTATTCAAAGACCACAACTTTATGATATACGAAAATCCCTAGAAAACAACTAAATGTTTTGAAAAATTGCTCAAATTTAAATGTATTTATCAAGTTATTGTTAGTAGACCGTTGGTGTGACCTCAACTAGGACAAAGTGAAATTTCCGAGTTTGGTGGGCTTATATTAGAGTTTCCAAGATCAAGTGCTCGGATATTGTTTTATCATTATTAGTGGGTCTTATAAAATGTTAGACTCATTTCCATCCAAAAGTCTAAATTATCAAGTGGTGTTACTCAGGAGATTTAATCTTAAACCCGATATCGTCTCAAATTATTACGAGTGAACCGCATGCATGTCTTCAGTTGTGTCGGGATGAAAATCTCGGATTTGTTGAGGTTATGTTAGAGAACCCTCAGTTTAGTCAGGACGAGATTGTTAGATTTCTCGAGTTTATGTCAGCTATTAACAGGTTAAGATACTCAAGAACTCATTTTTTTCAACCTTTTTATAAATCAAAAATTATTTTTTATCCTAGGGATTCCCGGAAAACTCATAGCCACTCCCTTTGAGTATGCCAAAGTCTCAAGGGGGGGCGACAAAAGAAGCTGTCGCTGGTAACACCGGACTGTGGACATGAGAAAAACAGTGAAGTAATGGTTTTCTCCATTATAAACACGATATATGAATCTAGGAGATGTTAAAAAAATGAATGAATGAACTACTATGAAAAGTTTTACTAATAAAAATCAGATGATGGAGCTTTTGATTTTAAATCAACTGTGATCTCTCAATATACCGTTAGGAGTTTTATCCGAAAAAATGAAAATGAAAATAAAATTAACTTGAAATGATTAAACGTATTCTACATCTCTATTTCTTGAATAAAATCTATGATTTGAATCTTGTAAATGATAAAAATATATGACTAAGGGACTTTTATCGCTTCATAGGTTAACCCAACTCAAACCTTGACTAGTAAATAATTGTAGACCTTCAGAAACACCAGATTATCCACACAAAAAATATACGAATAGAGAGAGCAGATGAGAAAGAAGCTTTAGTATAGTTAGTATTGATCTCATCCATGACCTAGAAGTCATGGGTTCGATCTTACTTGTAAAACTTTCATACTCCTTTTATATCATACTCCTTGTATTTTTTTTAGATTTATGTGACTCATCTGTACATTAAAAAAAAAATAGAGAACCGATATTGAGATTTGTTTAACTCTGGGAGGGTAACTTATGGCATGACATAATTTTGGAGCAGTCAAAAGTTAGTGAACAGTCTGAGGCAAATCTTAAGCAGTCCTTTCTTACTTTGTCATGCAAAAATATTATCTTAATACTAAATACTAAACAAATAATAAAAAACTCGCAACTACCCTTTTTTGGGTTTAGAGGAGACATATAAACTTATAAATGGTAAAATGAAGGAGGGATGGGTAAGGGAAGTCGTACCGGTGAGATTGAATCTAGAGTAACACTAATTGTATTAAGCACTTTTTCTATCACAATACCCTTATCAATGTTACTCATTTTGAAATCTCCATATTTTCAATCACAACTACCCTCTTCAATAAGCCCAATTGATCTGAGTTCGAGCAAACTCTACTACTAAGACGTAAATTCTCTCAATTACACCCTCCTAAATATCTCATTGTTTGAAATGGTGAAATAACGAGAGAAAATGGGTTTAGTACAGTGATACCTTTTTCATTGGTGTGCATGCAACATTGGGAAGCACAATGTTGACGTGATTAATTCCTATTGAATTGTATACAATATTAGCATAATATCCTTCTGACATATAAGACTTTCTCCCAGAGAACAAGGGCTGTTGTTTATGAAAATCTAGTGCTATGAAATTCCCATATTTCCCAACCATGCATGACTCTACTAACTAAACTCTTTTAGTACAGGATTTAGGGAGCTCTTTATAGTACTTTTACAGTACTGTTCTTTAGCCATCATTCTGTTACAGCGCAGTGATATAAAATGAGTCAGCGTCATGGCACCAATATATAGCGCGTCGTAGCACTGTGATCAAATCACGACTAAGGTATGGTACTGCAAAGGTTTTATAAAATTTTACCTTCATAAACTCCGACCCTGCCATTCTTTTTTGTTGACAAATTGAGGTCCAACTTTTTGGTGTATAGAATCTACATTTTTCCTATAATGAAGAGTTTATTCCCATTAGTCTCATGAATATTGTTAAGAAATAATTCAACATCAAATAACAAATAGGTCTGATTTATAAGAGAATTGAGTATTGTTACCAAATAATTTAAATTTTTAGATTGGACAAGAGTCCAATCTCTTACGAGCCCGTGGAATATTTTACAAAAACCCCTACAAATCCATGAATTAAGGTAAGTGTATTTTTCAAGTACATGTGTGGTTGATCTCATCAGGTAGTACGTGTTGAAGGGATGGACCCCCATTTTGTTTTACTAAATCCCACCAGCATCTCTTGGTTGTTTGATCTATTTAGGGATTAGAAACAAGAGACATAGTATATATTTGTAATTAGCTTATAATTTACATGGTTGATTAGTGTAGTTCTATGAGTTCAAGATAATGCTTTTCCTTTTCAATAAACTTGTTTGACTTCTATCTTATCAATGAGTAATTGAAAATCGTAAAATTTCTTCATGGTTTGAACAGAAGGGCGCAGTTTTAGTCTTCTGCATTTGTCACTTTTATCATGTCTGTCCTTAACCTTTTGTTTGACAAATTTAGTTCTCAAAATTCTTATACAAGTGCACTTATAGTCCTTTTATTATTTTAATATTAAAATTAATTATTTTGATATTAAAAAGTTGATAGTATGGCAAAAAAATATTATTAAAAAATAAAGTAAAAGAAAATTAATGTTCCCACCGTCTTGCACTCTTGTAATCTCTGCTAATGGAACGGAGCCTAGCTAGGAGTGCCATCAATAGGGTAGGCGGGAGAGGTTAGGGTTCAAGCTGGGGCATGGCTTACCTTAGCAGATCTCAACGGGCTGGATTATTTCAAGTCGATCATGGCTGAAACTATGAAGATGACGATTTCGAGCTTGTCGCCCTCACTGAAAATTCAGATCAAGTCCAGATCGTTGGATGCGTTGACTAGTGTTCCAGCAGTTCAGTCGTGCCTCCTATTCCATCATTGGAGGGAGCAAGATGGTGGGACATTTTTTCTTTCTTTCTTTTTAACTTTATTATTTTTAATAATATTTTTACCGGTCATCAACTTTTACTATTAAGAAAGGTGAGCATCAAATCCAGCTCAAAAAAAAAATATGAAAATGACATACGGAAAAGAAAGTATAGGACTAAAACTACACCTTTCTCAAGTTAGAATCAAAGGATTGTTGAGAAAGAGAGAACGATACAATTGGTATCACTCTCACTCTATTATCTAGAATTTTTGGATTTGATCTCACCATTGAAACTTTTTACACCTTCTTTATCCCCGCCTTCTTTTTACTATTTTACATCTATAAGCCTCTTTTATATAGAGAAAAAATTAAACGATCTTATTATTACGCTTTCAGCTAAACCGATCGTACTCAAAATTGAATCAATCAAAATCTGTTAAATTTCTGAATATAATATTATGTAGAATTTTTAAATATTCACATTTTATAAAATATTACTAGAAATCATAATTTTGGCCATTGTGAGTGGCGAATGATATCATTAGAATTTTAGGTGATATATTAAAAATCTCTTTCAAAATAATTGAAATTTGAAATTAGGGGTATGCACTGGCATAGAGTAAATCCGGAACCAGTTAAAACCTACTATATTGGGAGGTTCTGGATAGATCCCAATGAAAATATGTTAGGTTTCAGGTAGTGAATGGAGGAGCCGGTTGATTCCAGTTCCGGTGCTCGTAACTTTTTCACTTGAATTTTAATTAACTAACCGTTTGAACATTTTTATTCCTAATTGGACGAACTTTCATTTGACATAATGATTATGCATATTTGATAAATTTTTCATTTATAAAATATCACTATAACTTAAAATCAGTAATAAATAGTACTTAAATATAATACTAATATAGTTAACATTATACAAATTTTATTATGATAAAAAAATTATTTGAAAAAATAATAATCCTAAAAAAATATTGAAGTTACTCATATTTTAGAGGTAAGAAATAAATAAGAAATAGGCTCCAATAATGTACTCAGATCCTGTGGTATCTGACAGGTTTCAGGTAGGGTTTGGTCCCAAGATTCAATAGGTTAGAATCCGGATACAGAAGTTAGGAATCAGTGTTATAAAGGGTGGGATCCGGGTATCATAAAAAATACATGGTACCCGGACCCAAACACACCTATTTCAAATAGACACAACTCGGGAAAAAAAAGAGGCAAAAAGTATAGCTGAAATTGAATTTCCTTATTGGCTGCTTACTCTCTCTCTCTTATCTGAATGCCATTTCTGTAGCTTGTCATAAGGATGCTTTCAGCCTACAATAAACGAAAGGAAAATCCAGCTCAAATAAAAGAAAGAGGGGAAATGGAGGAAGGGTAGAAATAGAAAATAAATTATCCGACAAATCAACCCCAAAATTAGGGAAATTAAATTAGGTGGTAATGATAACTATAAGGTAAGATAGCTTGACTAAACAGGTAAAAACTAAACTAAATAGGAAAATCTATATCAATACATACAAATGAATTGTTAATGAATATAGTAATGAGGAAGGAACAATTAAATGGAATTAAAAGACAAAACTAAGCGATAATGAAGATGATTAAATATGTTTGAAATTAATATAAGAAAAATAAAGGTGATGCAGAGAGCCAAAAGTGGTCAGCAATCACGAGCTGGGGTTGCTACAAATAATAATGTAGAACAATTGCATAATTAGGGTTGTAATTGATTCTGGCTGCTTTGGGAAAAAAATTTAGGAAAATTTCAAAATTGTAAATTTCAAACTAATATGTAGAAATGAATCCAAGATAAAGACAACAAAATTGAAGATGTAATAAAATGACGTAATGATTTTAAGTTTACATGGGTAAAGTGTACTGAAGGAAATCGGAAATCTCCCTCGCTGCTAAAATATTTGCAAAAGCACCTGTAACAGTCAGCATCTATTTAATCAATTATACATTTTTATCAAATGCTCAACAGCAGAAAGGTACATATCCGGGGAAAAGAAGTGGCTAGGCGAACCAATTTGAATGTCAGATACTAAAGGCAATGATCTATAGGGGAAAGCGTGATTATGTCAATGCCAAGAAAGTTAATAGTTGCTGACGAGAAGAATTGAGTTTGTTCCAAAATATGTTACACAAAGCCCCCAAATAAACCAAAACAGCACGATGGCTAAAATTGCTATTTCGACGAAGCAAGAAGTTAAGGGCAAGAAAGAGCTTTCTTTAGAGGAACTTGGTTGGAGTAAATGTGCTAAGATAATGGAAAAAGGAAATGTAGTTACTATGTAAGAATGATCCACTATACAACATAAAAATAGGATTAATGCATAAGAATAACACTAAGCTGGTTGTTACGACTTGAATTAATTTAGCATACCTTTTCTTCTAACGGTAAAAGAAGCTATTGTAAAAGCATATGACACCTTCAGCTTGCACGTAGCACTATATGTAAGTCTGGAAAATTATTGCAATCAATCAACACAGAGCTCAACAACTGTTCATCGGCTGGAGGTGCTATTTAGGGGCTGTTTATTTGGGTGTAATCCTTGAACTTTCCATGGAAAGTTGAAGTTTTTACATCCAATTTTGCCTTGTTTGGATGAAAAAGGGTGCAAAATCACTTTCCCGAGCTGTCCAATTTTTTCTTGAGTCCGCCTCCTTTCCTGCAATCATAATACCAGGGGAGAGGATGGAAAGTGGCAATACAATGAATAAAGACAGCTTTTGCCCCTCATGGAGCATTTTGTTCCGGTAATCTTGACCTACGAGAGAAAGTTAGATTATATGTAAAGTTGTTGTTTTACATAGAAAGTATATTGTAATATAAAATTGTTGTGTTTGATAAGTATTTTAAATTATTGAAAAAAGTTTATAAAAATACAAATCTTCATGTAATCTAATTTTCTCCCATAATTCAAGATTACCCAAACTAAACACCGCCATAGTGGAAAGAGATGCCACCAAACGAACCAAGTTACCAATCTTGTTATTGTTCCTCCTCATTCTGAGTTGCTTAATTGTATCTCATTTTTATGAACATGCATTATTCTATTGGATATCCTTAGCATTGTTTTTGAATAGTAATTGCTTTAAGTTATTTGTACTACAGAAGCAGCACGACCACCTCACAGTGTAGCGATCTTGAAAAATGCCTCCCCCACCATCCGAGGAAGAGCATCGGTGGAGCGTTAGCAATAGATCAACGAACAAAATCGATGACTATCATCCATAGCCCTAGGGTTCAGCTTAGAAAAAAAATTTCCACTCGTAAGGTCAGGCATAGCTGAATGCCTCTCCCGCTGGTGATGGAAAAGCCACTAGTGAAGTGTCTGCTATGGATGGAGCCATCGATGACAGCAGACACGATGAAGAAACCAAGGGAGAACTGGGCTGGGAATGATCCATACACCAAAACGGAAGAAAAATATCGTGATAATCGCACAGAAAGAAAGAAAAAAAAGGCGGAAGAAAAATGGAAACCTCCGAAGAAAGATACAAAGCTTCATCTTACAGCGAATTAGGGTTTGCAATGAAAATCAATCGATGCCAGTGGAACCGAATGAAGCGAAGTTGAGTGCCTGTCGACGAAAGAAGGACAACCGCCGATATCGGAAGGCCGATCGAGAAAGCAACACAACGATTGTGACCAGATGCAGAGGAGGAGAAGATCCAGAAGCCGACCGCTTGTCATGAGAGAGGGAAAATGAATGGGGTTGAAAGCTAATATTCCCATCAGTGAAAAATGAAAAAAGTGCAACAGTACTTTGATGAAGTGGAGGGCTGAGGATGCCCATTTTTAATTCTCCTTTAGTATTAAGTATAGTTTGCTAACAAGTTGCTCTCCTGAAGTTGCGCATGCGCATGGAAATGACTCATCAATCAATTCTAGGGGTGTTCAGAAAACCGGTTTGGGGTCGAACTAGTTTCAAACCGAACTTAACCAAAAGAAGCGGTCCGGTTCGGTCGGCTCGGCACATTAGGCAAAGAACCGAACCAATGAAGGTTGAAAAAACTGCATTGTTTTAACTAATTCGGTTAACCGGTTTGAATCGAATTGGTTTTGAAACAATTCGGTTCTGTTTAAAATAGGTTTAAACCAAACTAAATTGGTTTTAAAACGGATGGTTTCGATTTAAACTGAACTGAATTGTTTTTGGAACGGTTCAATTCGGTTCTAACTGGTTTCAAACATAATTAAATTGTTTTTAAATTAAAAACAGTTCGGTCCGGTTCAAACCGGTTAACCATATTAATTACACTTATAAATTAACCCAACTGCTTTTCATAAAAAAAATCGCACTAAAATAACACCGGTTGGGAGAACCGGTTCGAACCAATTCAGTTCCTGTTTGGTTCTCCCCGAATCGGTTCGATTGCACACCCCTAATCAATTCGGGCTCACCACTTATTAAATTCTTTTATTTATTAATAATTTTTTTTAGGGTTTAATAACTATAACTATATAATTATTATTCACATTTCAAGTTTTGATTAAATGGGTCCATTATGTCAGCATCGCCTTTGTGGTATGACCGCTCTACAGAAGAGTTTCTCGTGATCAAGTACAATTGAAAAAATAATCATTATCCGGATGAGTTACTTATGAGGGGAAAAATCTTTTGTGATCCTATCTCACAATGACGCGGTGAAAAAGGCTAATAAACAGATATAATTTATAATAATTATATAACCATTTAAGCGATTAATATAAAAATTAATATTTTCTCACGTCATTTAATAATTTATTAGAGGAATAGAGAATAATTATATTAATAGCATTATTGTCTTTTCAAGTTTTAAACTTCTCTCTCTACAGTGTCCCTTGATTTCTCTTCCATCTTTGTCTTCAATTATACCAAAAGAAAAATGCACAAAGCCGTACCGTGAAGTGCGGGTCTGGCCTTAGCATCAATAAAATACAATCTCCACGACCGCGTTGATTCGACGAGCATGACCCCTTCACGAGTGTATTGTATAAATCACCACTTAATTTTAAAATTGTATAGTTTATCCTTAAAAATTATAAAAATTTATCAAACACTACAAGAATATGAAGGAATACCGTGAGGCAAATCGGAGGGAAGTGTCACGCTAATCTCACACAATCAACTCATTTTCGTCAGATTTTAGTAAGAAGCAGGTCGGACGATAAATCGTTGTCGGAAATTTGGATATGACGAAATTCTTTCGCCTATACCGTGAAATTGTTCTGACGCAAATCTTACAGTCGCCAATGTCCCAATTCCGTTAGATGGTTCTTACGGTAAGCATCGTTAAATTTCCATCTGATCTATCCAACGCAATACTGACGGCATAAGTTCTTCGACCGGCATTTCTCACGCAATTTTGACGAAGATGCTGTTAGATTGGCCTCAGATCATTCGGCCGCAAATTTTAAGGAAACATTTTCCGATGGATATTTCTTACGCCAATCTCCCGCGACTTTGACGAAGACTTTCCTAGACTTGCCTCAGACTTTTCAGCCGAGAGTCTCACGAAAGTAGTTTCCAATCGAAATTTCTTACAAAAATTGAGCGGGGCCGTCCAACGAAATATTAACAGAATCCGACAAGAGTGGATATATTAAGCAAGGATTATTTTATTGAATTAATTAGTCACAGACAAATTTAAATAAATTTTAATATACTAAGCAAATATACAAACGATCTCGGACATAATTATACGAAAATTCATATACGTTTTTCCATTAATATTCACATGCAATTTCCTTTACAAAAGGGTAATTTCCTGCAAGTGCAACAACATGACTAACCAAAGGAAAAGCATATAACAAAAAGGAAATTACCACCCGCAAAAAGGCAATCCAAAAGGAAAAGTCTATATCTAACATCAAGGCTGTGTCTCATCATCAGACCCCACAAACAAATCATTTTGATTACCTTCTTGCGCAACCTGCCTTGGACGGGAATCATCTAGTCGAGGCATGTGAGGTTGTTGAGGATTGGAGTGCGGAGTGAACCACGGTTGTGTCTGGGGGGGCGGGGGAACAAATGACGGTGGTCGGGGTTGTGCGGGTAGTTGATTGTATCCATGTGTCGTCCCCCATGGTTGTGGTGGTGCCAATTGATCCATTCGTTGTAGAAGACTCATCTGGGCTCGAGCAATCAAAAACATCTGATCTTGCATCTGATCAAATTTGGATTTCTTGATGGTGCCTTGTAATTGCTGATTTAATTGTGTGACTTGTTGCATCATCTCCCGCATTTGAGATTCCCAAGCAACGGAGGATCCAATATTTTCAGGAGGAAAGGCGATGAAATCTTCAATAATTGCACCTAATCCATAGATACGCCCCTTCTTCTTACCACCTGTAGCCTTTTTCCATAGATCTAGTAATATTTTCTGACTGTTCGGGTCGATTGATCCGCCCTCCAATGCCCCTTCCACACCCATATCCCTTGCAGCCTTTGTCAGCTCTTCCTATATAAAATGACAACCATAAAATTATACTAAATGGGTAGAACCAAACTTCAAAAGAACATAACACACTACAGCCCATACAAAGCAATACTTCACAAGAAACAATACCAAATTTCAGCAAAAAAGATACTGACTTCAAGAGAACAAAACAATAAATTAATCTCAACTTTAGCCTTGTAATGTAGACATTTATGAAAAAGAAACATAACTTACATTAAATCGTGCTGAACAATCATCTACGAATTGTCCCGTTCTTTTACTCTTACTCATTCGAACGAAAATCTCATATGTGGATGGTTCCCGTCCCATTTCTTTTGCCTTTAAGGGAGAACATAGTATAGTCACATACTTCTTTTGAATATTATGTGTAACACTACATTATAGTAATAGTCATTTACTATTCGTGCTCGATGGGTTCTAGCTAAAACGCACCCACCAGCGTCCACAGCCCCTCCGACTGAAGATTTCCGATTCTTCTTGTTGGATTCAAAAATCCTCTTATAACCGTCCTTTCCCAATGATGTGTCAAGGCACGCCAAAATGATTCACCCATCCATGGAGCTGGCTTCATCTTTTTCTTACAATTATCGTACATATCACTTAACCGAGACGAAGCCTTGTGGATGAACGCTCTCCACATGAAGTCCTCATCATTTGGTGCCCATGTTACATATTTCTGTAAAATAGAAAAAGATCATTGTTGTATACACATATGATATGAATGGTAGCATACTAATTGATTTGAAAAGTATGGACTATTATTTTGCACCTTCCATTCCTTAAACAGATCACGTCGTATTGGTTCGGGAATAGACCGAAACGTAGGGTAAAAATCAGACATCATGTTTCGAATAATTTCCGTGATACGAGCTATAGCGGGAAGATCAAGATAGTACCTTAAAAAGAAAAAGTAGCATATTGGCCTTATTGCAATTGTAAAATATAGATATATAGATATATTACAATTAAGGTGAAATATTACCCGTGAGCTCCCTCTCGATGTAAGAACGTCTTGTTCGACGATTGCAAGGCTGAGTCAACATTTGATGGCATGATTTCATCTTCATCTTGCACAAAATTATTATCCTCATCTTCTGAATTCAACCCATAATCACCCAAGCCAATTGCTCTCTTGCCCCTTCGAGTTGGCGAGTTATTTCCTCCGATTCGAGACATTGTCCTACGAAATTCACCAAAAGATAAATAAAGTGATGTGAATACTTTTGGAAATGGATTGTTTCACTATTCTAATCTATAATAATACAATATGCTCTTTTAAGTATTTATACATGATTACTATGCATATAATGGACTAAGTAAAATAAATGAAGAAATACGTGATTCCCATCTTATAGATGGTTTAATATTAATTTCTTTATTACATATGATTTTCCTTTCTTTACAGTTTCCTTCATAGGTTGATTTTATCCTCGCAATCAATTGCCTAAATTAAAGATTCTCTCTTCAATTGTTCAATATTGATTTGGAAGGCTCAACATTATACAGACACTAAATCTAATATATGAGATTACAATGACCAGTACATATGATTCGATTAATTTCTAAATAATCAGGACTCCTATCTTTTTTATTTTTACCAGAAAAATCAGAACTAGATAATTTGTATCTGATTTGATCATTATTCACTAAGAGCATCGTTTGACACAAAGAGGCCGAAGCATGCAATGCAGAAAAAAATTTGTCTACCTAGAACAACCAGAAACTTAGTTCAAAATCTACCTAAGACAAGAATGACAGCTCATATGAATTAATAGATTTGCAGGAAAAAGTAGATGACGTTTGGAAGATGCATGCATGATACCAAAATGGTGTCAACGGCAGAGGGTAGTGGAGGGATGGACGTCGGAGGTCACGGCGAGGGCCGGGATGGACGGCGGAGGTCACGCCGACGGGCGGGATGGACGGAGGAGGTCACGGGGATGGGCGGGATGGACGGAGGAAGTCACGGGGGGGTTGGGATGGACGGGATGGATGGAGAACGCCATGGCAACGAGCAGGAAGAGCAAATGCACTGGCGGGAGGGTTTCAGAAATAAAGGTTTAAAGGTTCATCAGAATTAGCAGAGGGCACAGGACAACGTGGCAGAAGTTCAACCATTAAATTGAATGTTATTTTTTTGGGCAAATGGAATTACATGTTATCAAACTAGTATAAACGCACAGATTTTTTTTTCTAAAAAAGTTTAATATTTTAAATTCGTAAAATAAAATTACGTGATTTTATTTGATTCCTAAATTAAGTGAAACTTTTTGGGTTTTAAAAAATAAATCATGTAATTTTCCCAAAATAGTTGTACATTTTATGAGAAAAGAATAAAAAATAGATAAATATTTATAGTAATAAATGTGCATCCGATTATGATTAGTCAAAATAGAATAAAGTTTGAAAAATAGAAAATAACTAAGTAGTTAAGAAAATTATAAAAATTAAATAAACATAATAACGATAGATATAAGGAAAAAGTTTTCATTAAATAAGAAAATAATTTTCGATCCGATGCAAAATAGCGTCGCTCTTATTATAATTTAGCATCAAAGTATACTGCTTAAAACATGCAGTATAATAGGCAACTACTTATAACAGCAAACCACCAACAGATGAACTCCTATACAAAATTTAGTAAGCCCGGCCACAATTCTGTCATGAAATCGTATCCATTGTACGAAAATAATTTCTTTAAATAGCAAATTTAATTTTTTATTTACATGAATGAATTTCTAAAGAATTAAATTAAATTGATAGATGACTAAGTGCAAATAATAATGATAAATATAAGTCAAACATATTTTAGTTAACTAGCAAAATAATTTAACTAAATAACAACATCTACTTTGATTTACATAACTTAAAAAATTTTCTGAAAATTGAAGAAGAAAAGAGAGAGAAAAAAAAAGAGAAATATCTAATATAGTGATGATGTAGCAAAAACTTATTAATCCTTGTATTTTCTTATTATAAATCCAAAAGAAAATAAAAAGCATAGGAGGCTGCCATGCGGAAGATGTGGAGGCTGCCACCTACATATTATTGAGTTCTTGAGGGTTGGAACTCTATTTTAGAATATAATATAGAATATAGATATAGATGTTGTGAAGTATTAATCATCTAATATTTGCTTTCAAGTTAGATGAGTTAGCCTAAGTGATTTGATTTATGAAAACTGAGACATCTGACTTTTTTTAGAGTATGAGCAACCCCGTCATAATAATAAAACTATTATGTTAAAATTTACCAAAGTTTCTACGAACATAAACAAGTAGTGATCGTTCTAGTCATCGTTGTCGTCGGCCGAAAGATTATCTTCATCATCTTCGTCATCATGATCTTCTTCTTCTTCAAAATGCTCATCTTCAAGTATTGATGTGTTGGCGAAACTATGAAGGTTGTCTTTGTCGTATAAATCATCAGGAGGGTTGGATACGTCAACCAACATCTCAAAGAGTTCATCGGACTGGACAATCTGCACACTTGTGTATACATCATTTTGATAAGCCGGTTTCAATGAGTCCTCTAACTGCACGCGTCCACATCCTCTACTTTTAATAACAGCCAACCAGTTGATCTTATTCTTGATACAGCCAGGATAAGGAACATAGTATGCTTGACGACAACGTTGTGCTATTATAAAAGGATCATACTTCTGATATGTCATGTCACGTTTCACTTCAACAATATTATACTCCGAGTGCATCATTCGGGTTCCACGCCTTGGTGTAGGATCAAACCATACACAATTAAAAAGAAACACCCACTGTGGATGTTCACCTCGATATTCCAACTTTAATACTTCTTTCAGAACACCGAAATAATCATGCTCCTCACCGTTATTGCTTGTGCCTTTAACCTAAACTCCACTGTTAATAGTCTTCTTTCCCACATTGCATTCATCTGTGTGGAACTTATAGCCATTCACAAAAAATCGTTTCCATGTAGTTACCTGTCTGTGAGGACCCCATGCCAAGTCATGTAAGTGAACATCCGTTACACCATTAGTGGGATTATGGACCTGAAGTGATAATGAAGTACCAATTATTAGTTTGTGCTCTCAGTGCTATGGGTGAAATTGCATAAACAGTTAAAGAGACTTACGTAATCTCTAAACCACATTGCGAAATAATCTTCCATTGCTTCACTAACATTTTGACAACCAATGCCTAATTGTTCAAGGAAAGTACTACATGGAATACGTAGACTTGTGAGATGTGAAGAATTTATTATAATGAAAAAATATAGCAATATATTCAACGAAAAATACTTACTCAATAAAAGGTTTGACTTCTTCACAATTAATAAGGACATGGAACATTGCAGCTTTCATCTCGACATCATTCAACCACCTTTTTTTCGATGCTCCTGAAGGACGTCCTGGTTGATTAAATATTGATAAGCTCATCGAAATGCTTTGATCAAAGCCGCCATCATCATTCCGAGGGATTCTAGTACGCGATGTGAGGATATGAGACTGGAAGTAGTATGAGCAGAAGTTTATCGTCTCACGTGTAACATATGCAGAACAAATTGATCCCTCAACTCATGCTCCTTGTTTGACAGACCTTTTAAGATGACTAAAGAATCTGCAGATCATATACATATTATAGAAAAATTTGCTATGGTTATGTACGTGCTATTTAATAATGGTATAGTAGAACATCGTACCTCTCAAATGGGTATATCCACCTAAATTGTACTGGACCTCCATTCCGAGCTTCTTCTACCAAATAAATAGGTAGATGCTCCATGCAATCAAAAAATGCTGGGTGAAATATCCTTTCAAGCTTGCATAGAATGATAGGAATATTTTTTTGCATGCAATTTAGATCATCATGATGTAACGTTGTGGAGCACAAATGTTTGCAAAATTTGCTGAACTCTGCTAGAGGTTTCCATATATGGTCAGGGAGTTCTTTAAATGCAATTGGCAAAAGTTGCTCCATAAAAACATGACAATCATGACTTTTCCACCCAGTGAATCTGTCATTTTATAAGCCAATTTTTTTTGATAAATTTGATGAGTGTCCATCGGGCAAACGAAGATCCTTTATCCAGCTAATGATGTTTTTCCTTTGTTCGGGTGTGAGCATATACTTCGCTTTTGGCTTTACCCAATGTCCATTCCCTCTATCTATAAGTTCTAATTCTGGTGGCTTGCAATATTCTTTTAAGTCTTTCCTCGCCTTCAAATTATCTTTACTCTTTTCTTTGACATCCAAGATGGTATTGAAAATATTGTCAAATATGTTCTTCTCTATATGCATGACATCTAAGTTATGACGGATGACGTGCTCCCTCCAATAAGGTAACTCCCAGAAAATACTCTGCTTCTTCCAATTATGTAATGAACCATATCCAGGTAGTGTTATAATTGGTTCATCCTCATGGACTTTAGGCAGATCTTTAACAACTTCCCACACCAGTTGAGATGTCAAGTTAGGTGGTGGTACACCAAATTCCATCCTACTCTTGGTAAAATTAATGATATTTCGATGATAAGGATGATCTGCTTCTAGAAATTATCGATGACAATCAAACCAACTTATCTTACCACCATGACGTAACCGAAAAGCTTTACTGTACTCCATACACAGTAGGCATGCCAAGCGGCCTGCTGTAGTCCATCCAGACAACATACCATATGCCGGAAAATCATTTATGGTCCACATAAGGGCTACTCTCATTACAAAATTTTGCTTCATTGACACATCAAACACATGCACACCTTGTTCCCATAAAACTTTCAATTCATCTATTAGTGGTTGTAAAAAAATATCTATACCTTGCTTTGGATTTCTAGGGCCAGGGATGATACACGTTAGGAACATGTACGACGATGTCATGTACATGTGAGGAGGAAGGTTGTATGGTGTGACAATTACAGGTCGACATGAGTAAGGTGAAGAAGATTGACTGAACGGATAGAATCCATCCGCACACAAACCTAACCTCACATTAGGCGGTTCCGCCGCAAAATCAGGATGCATACGATCAAATTCCTTCCATGCTTTCCCATCAGAAGGATGACACATTATACCATCAACTCTTTGTGTTTCATGATGCCATCTCATATGAGGTGCTGAACTCATAGAGGCATATAGCCGTTTTAATCATGGAATGATTGGCAAATAATGCATCATCTTCATAGGAATTGGCTTAGAATCGGGCCTCCCTTCTAGTCGTTGTATATATCGTGGTGCACCACAGAAGTTACATCTATCTAAATCAACTGTATGCTTGTAATATAACATACATCCATTAGAATAACAATCTATCTGCTTGGAGGTAAGCCCAAGTCTGGATACCAATTTCTTTGCTTCATAGTACGATTTAGGGACAACAGAATCTGCAGGGGTGCATTCAATAATTGGGTGGAGAACTTCATCCATTGCATCCTGGGGAGTATTCCAGTCTGATTTAATATTCATCAATCGCACTGATAGGGACAAAGCTGAATGATTTGTGCAACCACTCCACAAAGGTTTCTTTAACTCTTCTAGCATGTCATAAAATTGTTGGCACTCCTCATTTGGTTCTTCATTGTATGTTTTTGACTGAGTGATGTGGTCGCCCACATGTTCACCTGTTGGACTATCCTGATTATAAATAAAGTCATCGTCACTTCCTCTAAAAAATTGAGGATAATCCTGTGAAGCTGTATCAATTACCATGGGTCTATACTGTTGTAACGGATCCAATAATCCAATTTGCGATGAGCTTGGTCCAGCATAATTAATATTCTCCCTATTTTCTTGTGTAGATGGAGGAACCTCTCCATGATGTGTCCAGTACCAATAATTTGGTTTGAAGCCCCAGCAGTACAAGTAATGCCTAATTTCATCTGGAAGTAAAAGCCGACCAGATAGACGACATTTAATACATGGACATCTAATAGTCCCCTCCATTTGAAAATGGGGTAAGTTACTAGCATGTTCGATGAAATTCTCCACACCATCCAAAAATTCTCATGTAATTCCCTGACGATTGGGATACAACCTATTATACATCCATAAACGATGTCTGGGAATATCCATTTATAATGCGCATTCCTATCAAATTTAGTAACAATAATACCGCTTATATCAATATTAAATAGCAACAAAAATACTAATATTTCTCATACCACAATAAAAATATATGTATGAAAAGAGAATAATAAAGTAGAATCATATTAAACTTACCTATTGACTCATACCGAGATGGTAACTCAAGAGTTTCACTCCATATAGCAAGTTTGAAGACGCACGAGAAAGACCCGGTGTGGGAAATGCAATTAATTCCAGTTTGTTGGGTTTATATACTAACCTGCGTTTGATTTGCGTTAGAAATGTATCGGTCGGAAATTGTCGGTGCTTCACGAAATTTACGAAAGAATATTGTGAGATGCATTTTCATGAAGACATACCGTTAGATTTGCTTCCGAACTTGGCTGACGAAATTGATCATCGTAAGAATACCGTGAGATTTTTTCCAACGGAATAAAACATCACGGTTTCCGTCAGAATCCCATTAGATTTTGGCTGACAGGCATTTCCGTGCGTGCCGTGTGACCGAAAATCTAACGTTATTATTTCCGTCCATGAAAAGCTGCAGCAATGTTCACGCCATGCAACCGTCCCATCCATCTGACGAAAAATTCTCACGCTAATACCGGCTTTTCTTGCAGTGAAATTAGATTGGTTGAGGTGTTAGGATATCTTTTTTTCTTATGTAAACTCTTAAATTTGAATATTATAAATGAAAATAATTCACCTTGAAAAGTTTAGAATTATATTCGCCTTAGAATTCTCGAAGGCGATAATCGGAAATGGAAATTCACAATACAAATGGAAATTCATGGTACAAAATCATTTAGAATAGTACAATATATGGAAACGAATAAAGAAATTGCCGGAATACAATCAATGCAGTCAAAAGTTGAGACACGTTGCGGTTGCAGTTGCAGTGTTTTTAAAACCAATTCGTCATCTCTCTATTGTAATGAATAAGGTATTAGTTTATGTTCAAGTTTTCTCAAGACATTTATCTACAAAGCTGATTCAAAGATTTAACCATGCCCAGCAGGGGCGCAATTGAGCTGAGCTGAGCCAGCATGGGTGGACATGTCGTTATCGAGCTCGAAATCTGAACAGTTTCCCAAGAAACAAAATGATGCCCAAAAGACAGCATCAGTTTCCAACTTAACTTCTGCATTTTAGACCTTATAAAACTCCAGGGAGCAATTTAAAATTGGCATTTCTTGTCACTTTTCAAAGGTCTATCATATCCCAATTGTCAAGAAATTTCCCAGAAAAAACGTGTTCTAACTTTCCGGTGACCAGTTCCACGGCGAGCTGTGGACTATTCATTGGAGCTCATCGATAGTTTGATTCATGCTGTCGTTGTCGTCGCCATCATCTTCTCTAAATTTTATTCCATGATATATGACCCCAGAAGGCCAGAACTCGCTAGACTTCCATATCTTTTCCCGTTCTTCAAACCTTTACCTGCATATCCATGAAATCATGGGTCATGCATGGAGAACAATACGCATATTCTCCACATACCTTTCTGTTCTTTTGCCAGTGTTCTCAATTCTGCAGGCACAGAGCCTTAGAACGATCGATAAACAGTTCGGTCCATTTAATGGATCTGACTACGACATCTTTGCAGTACTTCCGAGTTCGACGATCAGCAACGGAGCGCTTCAGATGACACCCGATGCTCCGAGAGATAAGTCCAAGTACGACTTCCTTAGAAACAACAGTCTGGAGGACCGCTCCGGGAGGGTCATGTTCAATCACCAGTTCAAGCTCTGGGATGGAAATTCGGACGGACGAACAGGTAACGGTTCAGATAGTGGAGTGAAAGTCGCCTCGTTCAACATGTCCTTTGTGTTGAACATATTCCGGTTTACTGACACGGTTCCTGGCGAGGGCATGGCGTTCGTGGTAGCCCCTGATCTGAACCTACCTCCGTCAAGCGTCGGTCAATTTTTGGGATTGACAAACTACGATACCGATGGTTACCCTAGTAACCATCTCGTTGCCGTAGAGTTCGATACGTTCAAGCAGGACTTCGATCCGGACTCAAACCACGTTGGGCTCAACATCAACAGCATTAAATCGAACAAGACTGTATCCCTCTCGGAACATGGTCTCCAACTGGCCCCGAACGGGACAGAGTTCTTCCACGTCTGGATCCAGTACGATGGAAGAGGGAAGCTTTTAGAGGTCTACATGGTGGATGAGGATGGTCCTAACCCCACCAAGCCAAGGCCGAGCAAGCCCCTGATGACCGCAGACCTGGACATAAGTCGAGTCCTGATGCAGTACAGTTATTTTGGGTTCACGGGCTCGACCGGGACGAATTTCCAGCTGAACTGTGTCATGGGGTGGAACCTGACGGTTGAGGACCTGGGAGGTAGAGGGCCCAGCCAGGGCAGGCACCGAAGCGCCACGGTGGCCATAACGGTGTCTGCCCTAGTCATAATACTGATGATCGGTTTTGGAGCCATTGCCTATACAGTGCACCGAAAACGGGCATCACGGTCCAATCCAAACTTACTGGCAGCACTGAAGAGACTCCCAGGCACTCCGACCGAGTTTCGGTTTAGATTGTTGAAGAATGCCACTGAAAACTTCGACGAGAAGAACAAACTAGGTAAGGGTGGGTTCGGAGTGGTTTATAAAGGGGTGCTGCCACTGCCGGAGACCACCTTGGAGATTGCCGTGAAGAGGTTTAGTAGGGACAAGACGACCAGCGGAGACGATTTCTTGGCGGAACTCACCATCATCAATCGCCTACGGCACAAGCATCTTGTCCGACTACTCGGTAATTGCTACTTTTAAGCATCTTAGATATAATATTAAGGGAAATTGTCATCTGAAATTTATTCTCATACGGTTTGATGAAATTAAGATTATGGCTTGAATCTTGCTCTGAGCAAAACTGTCAGTTTGGTGGTATTATTTTGACAGGGCTGATGTTGGTATAGCTTGTCCAGTTCATCTTATATATACGTGATTGAATACGGAAACTCAAATATTACGTGACAGGTGGTTGGGTGGTTACTACTGCTATCTTTTTTACTGATAAAAAAAGGTAAAAAGAAAAGAAATGATTAACATAAAATTTAACTAAGTTTTAATACTTAATTTTATAACTCAAATCATTATGTCCAAGAGTTTAATATTTTTTTGGAGAAAAATATTATTTATTAAATTAAAAATATGCAGAAAAACTTTTTAGAAAAAAAAACGAGAACTGATGTATATTATCGATTTAAATATGCTTTTTCATAATTTGAATAGCTAAGGTTATTTATAATTAAAATTCTGAGTCAAGAATGTAGCAAGATATTATTAAGAAATTAAGATTTTAATTCAGCTCACGACTATATCTTATAATAAGTTTGTAAAAATTCAAAACTCAAAAGCATGGACAAACAAAATTCTATTAAAAATTAGAAAAACAATTATGGAAGAAGTGGAAATTAAATAAAAAACTCAGTCAAATTCCGTTCAGTAATACGGGATTTCTGTAGTCTTCGTCTTCCCGCCAACAGTTGTTATTGGAAATAAAATGAAATTATATGCCAATCCCTGTGAGTTTGATATATTAAGTAAATAGGTAAAAAAAAATATTAAATTGAGGAACAAGTATTTTTTGAAAATGTCAAAAATGCTTTCTTTCGAATTTAATTCTCTCTCAGTATTTTTCTACAATTATATAGTTTATTACAAAATCATATTATTTTTATTTGGAGAAAAAAGACACATGGTGTCTTATATATTTACTATTTCTTATAAGTTAGACCCTAAATGTTTCAAATTGGTAATTCAAGTTCGATGTGTTGCCTGCCATTATAAGATCAAGTCTTTTCCGTCACTCACTGTTACTTTAAGCTGACGTGGCATCGACACGTAGATATCAGTATAATGTGTCAAATTTTAATGCTGAAGTTGATAGTTTTAACATGATTTGTGCATAGTGAGCGGTAAAAGAATAATTGCGTTGTTTTGACAATGCCATGTCATTTTAAAGTAATGCAAGTAATGAAAGAGACTAGATATTGTAACACTGAGTAACTTATAAGACTTGATTTGCCACTTTAAAATATTTAGAACTGACTTATAAAAAATAATAAATATACAAGACTCTTGATATCTTTTTTTTTTTTTCATTTTCATTGTGATACACAATTCGCCTACCATTACTTCATCAAGACCATAAATACAAGCAATATCGTTGCCTACTTCAGGTTTTGTACCGGTACTTACAACCTTTACTTTTAATAATATTTTAAATAATATTATTAATATTTATAAAATGAATCACAAATAAATAAAAAAATACTACATAATTAAAAAATTAATTTGTAGAGTAATTATTACTTTAATTGGTTGGTAGTTGTAATATCAAAAGTGATTTTACAAGTTCAACCCTATTTATCATTTTTTATTGGTTAAAAAAATATTTTAAAAAGGATATTTAAGGAAGTTTACAAGTATGATCGACTGCTCACCCTCCTCCATATGATAATACTTCCGTGGTACACATGAATTATTAAATATATAGCCTATTGTTAAATTCATACTCATTACTTTACATAATTTTTATATATTTTACAATTGTATATTTATTTTCATAACACTTTTAATTTTTATATAATGCATCATGAATAAAAATCAAACATGCAATTAGGAAATGAAAAATTGGAGAATAGATAGCAGTAGTTATATTCTATTATTATATTAAAAAAAGTGTGGTTAGTTGGTCTCACTTTAAACTCCCCAAAATACTTTTGAAAAATATATTTTTAACTAATAAAAACAATAAATGGGGATGAACGTGTAAAATCACTCATATGACCACAACGACAAAATAATTACTCTCTTATTTTTCATTTATAATTATATATTTTATTTCTTTATTTATTATATAGTATTTAAAGTTTAATCATTTATAAAAGATAATATTCAATTGTTAAAAATAATAATTTATAATCGACTATATAATAGATAATTCCGCAATACTGGCCAGCTTCTATAATTTTAAAAGTGATTTTACAATTTCACACCATCTATTATTTTTATTAATTTATTTAGCAAGAGTATATTTAAGAGCCAAAAACGAAACTAACCACCCTTTCTCCTTTTATATAATAATAGAAAATAATATAGAAGAGGCCGTTGACTGGTCATGTCCATTGAATCAACCGGTTGGCAGTTGACTAGTCAATTTTTTTTCTCAAATCTTTATTTTTCTAATTCTTAAAGTATATGTTTGATTCAAGTATTGTTAAAGTATGTGAATTAATAAAATTATGGAATGTTTCCATGATTAAACATTCAACAATTGATAACCAACGATCCAAATTAAAAGAAAATTCAATAAATAAAAATCATTACTAGATTTTTTAAATTGTAGATTTTTTTTCTTTTAATTACTTTTGAATTATAAGCAAAAAAAGTGAGATTGTTGTGTTGTATACTTAGTATATTAGATTGGTTATGAAGTTGGGTAGATATAAGTAAAATGTCTATAAATTTAGTTGTAATTCAGGAATTCCATGTATTTTAGGATATAAAAATTTGACCAATTCCAATATAAAATCCTACGTTACAATGAACTTTACGATCAAATACTATAAAATGTAGTATAAATTTTGGGACTTACATTACATCCTACCAAGACAAAAGTCCTAAATTTCAATTACTTTAGAATAATAAAAAGAGAAAATATCACATATATAAGCAAATATATATATATATATATGTAAACTCACTTATCCAGAGGACTTTCCTTTTTTACATTTACTATTAGTATCTAGAAGTGCTTTAGATGATTAACTAATTCAATTCGAGTAGAGTTGGCTCATTAAGGGTAAAACTCTCATAATGAATTTTCTCCATTCACGAAAACTTAAATCTGAGACATTTACTTAAGAGAATGAGTGTCTTATTATATGAACCAATTCATATAGGTAAACTTTCTTGAATCCACAGAGAAAACACGTAAGTCGAAGAACTTAAAAGTTGAAACCCCGATTCTCTTTTTGCTGTTGCAGGATGGTGTCATAGGAAAGATGTGTTACTCCTAGTTTACGAGTACATGCCCAATGGCAGCCTCGACAGCCACATCTTTTGCAGTCCCGACAAGCCGGCGCTGAGTTGGAACCTCCGATACAAAATCATATCGGGTGTTGCATCGGCCCTCCACTACCTCCACGATGAGTATGATCAAAAGGTCCTCCACCGGGACCTTAAGGCCAGCAATATCATGCTCGACGGCGACTTCAATGCACGTCTCGGTGACTTCGGGTTGGCTCTTGCCATTGAAACCGGGAAGACCTCTTATGCCCAGCTCAATGGCGTGGCTGGCACCTTTGGCTACATTGCTCCGGAGTGCTTCCACATTGGAAAGGCATCTAGACAGTCTGACGTTTATGGATTTGGTGCTGTAATCCTTGAGGTCAGTGAATGCCTATTAAAGTACGGAAGCATATTTACTATTAGGCACGGATCCGTGCCAACTCCAGCAAAGAAAATAAAAGTAAATAAATACGCAATGCTGAGATAAGCCCATATAATTAGATCATTTATTTATAACGAATTATAATTCAATTCATTTGAAATTAGTTAAATTACAATAGTATGTAGGGCATTCACACTCCCCATTAGTGTACTATGTTAACTTTGCCATTTCAAGTTTACAACTTCATATTATTCATTAAAATATGAGACTAATTTTTGTTTCTTGAATCATAGATATGGAGTGAGATGAGGAACTCAAGTAATTAATAAGATATTTTGAGCGAGAAGAAAATTACTAAAATTATTATTTTACCCTTAATTTGAAGAATTTTATATAGTACATGCATATTATAATTTTAAAATTTAAATTAGATTAAGAATAAAGGTAAAAAAGCGAACAAGATATATTAACCTCTGAAACATTTGCATATAATAGTATAGAAAGATGAAAAATTCACATTTCCATTTGTATTAGGTGATCTGTGGCAAGAGACCCCGGGTTGAGATCGGCGAGTTCCGGCTGCTCGTGGACTGGGTCTGGTGCCTCCACCGTGACGGGCGGCTGCTCGAGGCAGTAGATGATCGGCTGGGCAGCAAATACGTGGCTGAGGAGGCAGAGAGGTTGCTGCTTCTTGGTTTGGCATGCTCACATCCTATGGGGAACGAGAGGCCTAAGACTGAAGCGATTGTTCAGATCTTGTCAGGCTCCATGCCGGTGCCCGTGGTGCCACCGTTCAAGCCTCCGTTCGTGTGGCCTACACTCGGTCCAGTTGCAGTCGACGGAGAAGTTAGCGACAAAGAGACAATTCTGACCACAACGTCTCAGCTTGTGCCAGGATACGGTCCATTCACCATCTAACATGATGTTGAATTTTAATACGTTGGATTTCAAACACATACATATATCACATAGAATAAATCTATAATCACACATCAAAATACCGAGATGAGTTGTCAACATACCTTTAATTATTCAAGATCATTGTGCGAGATCAAATCATGTGCCAAGCGCCTTCATGAACACGAATGCACCGGCGGTGGATCCTCACTACGTCGTCAAGTGAGAACCAAACACGATTTACAATACAAGAATCCTCTAACTCGATCTCTAATAGGAGTAATACATGACCCAAACTCGCTTTCTTTTCTCTCTAATTTTTTTTATCTAGCTATTTTCCTGGCTCACGTGGTTTACGGTAGGGCGACCCGCTCTCTCCTTACTTGTTTGTTATTGCAATGAATTATCTATTGGTGTTGCTTGATCAGGCTGTTACTAGTTGGCTGCTTAGTTATCATCCATGTTGTAGGACGATTGACTCGTCTTTGTTTCACCCATGATATTTTTCTCTTCATGGAAGGGGTATACGTCCCCTCTCCAGTCTGTCCTAGCTGTTTCAAACAAATTCTACCAGCATTCCAGCCCGCACTCAATTTTGATAAGTCAGAATTATTTACTGGAGGGCTTGACTTGTCTATTGTCGATGTTATGCTTACTGCTTCTGGTTTTACGCATGGGTTTCTCCCTGTGCACTACTTGGGTACCTTTAATCTTAGGGCGCTTTTCAGCAAAGGAGTGCACGCTTTTGATTGATCGTATTACAACGAGGATAACAAGCTCGACTGCGAATTACTTGTCTTTTGCAGGTCGCCTACAGTTAATAAATTTAGTATTATTTAGCTTGGCTCGTTATTGGTTTGCTCACTTTTTGTTGCTGAAGAGTGTTATTCATCTTGTTCAGCAAAAGTGTAGTTCCTTTTTATGGCATGGTATTGCGAGTGGCTCTAAAGGGGCTCAAGTTATATGGAGTCACATGTGTAGACCATGAAGTGAAGGTGGTTTGGATATTCGGGACCTGGAACTCTGAATAGGCGTGTATTTTCAAAAATATTTGGTTATTATTGATGCATGCTGGATCATTGTGGGTAGCATCGACACACAACTATCTGATTAGAGGAAGGTCCTTCTGGTCTCTCCCTATTCTAGGCGATTGCTCATGGAATTGAAGAAAGATTTTACAGCTACGGGGATCTCATTCGACCTTTTCTAACTTATCTTACTCTTCCCATGGCGGCTGAGGATACATTGATTTGGTTACCTTCTCGAAAAGGCACCTTCACTATTATAAGTGCTTGGAACCAATTTTGTCCCAAGGGTGTTAAGGTTCAGTGGTGCAGATTGGTATAGTTCTCGGGCCATATTCCTGGAGCCTCATTTGAATGCTGGCTTATACGGCTCAACAGATTACCTACTAAAGACAAATTGAGAAGGTGGCCAAATATCTATAGAATCCGACGGTTGCGACTTCTGCTCTTTGGAGCAAGAGTCCCGCAACCATATCTTGTTTAACTGTCTTGTTACAAGAGCTATCTGGCAACATTTATTGTTTAAAGTAGGAATTGTTCACCCCGTTAGTGAACTGGATGACAGAGTCAGCGTGGTTGCTATCACACAAGGGCAAGTCTTTGGATATTACTATCCTCAAGTTATTTTGGACTCAATATATATACGTAGTTTGGCTTGAGCGCAATTCTCGAGTACATTATACTTCGTAGTTGTCTATTGATACTACGGTTCATCGTATGTTTGAGACGGTGCGATTGAAACTTGTTTCATGGCCTAACCTTAGATTTAATATTCGTTTTTTGCAGCTAATTATCTTTTTAGACATTACTTGTATATAAATAGTTCTGACTAGTTGTAAATTTTGAATATATGAATGCATCATACCTTCCAAAAAAAATACAACAATGCTGCAAGAGGAGGAGGAGGAGGAGGAGGAGGGATTTATGCCCTTCCCTGTGCTCCTGTGACCTTGTCGCCCTACCAAAAACGGCGCACCAATTTCTTTACTTTCGACCAGAGCGACTTGGTTGATGAAGGTGATGTTAAATGCGCGCATCTGATGCTGGCTTTCCTTAGGAAGGACGCTGTGTTTCCATTTTCCATTCTTGCCATGATACGGCAGCGTCAGCCGCACCTTGCTCCTCATCGGAGGTAGACATGATATGTATGTATACCAAGTTCGCATCAAGTGCTGTCCTTCGACCCTAGAGAGATTATGCTATGGTTTTAAATTTTTTAACAGGCGGCCGGGTGAAAATGAGTTGAAATATAAATTCAAAAGTTTTCTTGAGTGTAAGGGGTGATCCTCAGCGAAATCCATCCCTAAGGGGAGCATTATTCTTCAGTAAATTACGATATGGTTTTAAATTTTTTACAGATGGCCGGTGGAAACAACTTTTAGTTACTCAATATAAATTGATAAGGAAGGAATTATTCCAAAGTCTGAGGTAGTTCAATCTATTATAAGGCTGAATGACTTTTTACTATAGAAAGAAAGCTTAATGTGAATTTTTTTCCCAATGACAAAACAGATTTATGAAGTAAAAGGAGGAAGGAATAGGGGAATAAGTATGTGAGAATCGAATTAAAAATCTCTTGGTCAGAAGTTGAAATTCCAAAGTTCATGTATTAATATGAGGAAGGACAATAATTCTTGGAGTTGTGCTTGAAATTCGTGAAATTAGTTGACAGTGGGTCTCACCTCTTCGTGGATCTCTCGAATAGTTGTATTTGTACCGTAAAGAGCTTGCGAAAACTACTCTAAATTGAGAAGAGGCGAGACTGTCATGGTTGCATACCCGATACCAATGACCTTTTTTAATGGTATGAATAAGCGGACCGATCAATCGTATTTCAAATGCTAAATCAGCTAACTGGATTACAGGCAGATAGAAAAATCTATACCAGTGGTCCCCTAACCATGTGCTGTTACACCACGGAGAGCACTATAGTGTTGGTATAAGGATGTCATGTTACAAGGTGAATGGTCCGTGTCCTTGCATGAGCTGCGACGATGTGGTTGGAGCTGTCTCACTGCAGGTAGTTTCTCCATTGATTGTAACTGGACCGAGCACAGGCCACACGAACGGAGGCTTGAACGGTGGCACCACCGGCACTGCCATGGAGCCCGACAAGACCTGAACAATTGCTTCAGTCTTGGGTCTTTCGTTCGCCATAGGATGCGAGCATGCCAAACCTAGAAGCAGTAACCTCTCTGCCTCCTCAGACACATATTCGCTGCCCAACCGATCATCTACTGCATCGAGCAGCCGTCCATCCCGGTGCAGGCACCAGACCCAGTCCACGAGGAGCTGGAACTCGCCGATCTTGACCCAAGGCCTCTTGCCACAGACAACCTAATGCAAATGCCAATGCGATGACCAAAAAAAAGAGGTCTCATCTATTTATTTCATAGTAAATTGTATAAAAAAAATTACGATCAACTTTGTCATGATCTTTAATAATAGATGAAATTGATGCATGCTTTCCGTCTCTTTCTCTCCACGAAATGTCACAAAGTTAATTCTATTATAATTTTCTATTAGTCACTGATGTAACGAGCTAACATGGGTTTTTTCTACACAACACAAAAACTATTGAGAATTAAATTATGTATCGAACAAATAATGACAAGAATTCTAAAATGTAACGAAAATGGTTATAGCCTGTTGTCACTTTAGGCAATTATACAAATATGAATCCAGTATTTCACCGTCGATAAACAGATTTTATATGGTATTAGAGTAAATTTACAATAAAAAATTCGATTCCGTCTACAATAGTAACAAATTTAACCTCGTCAAACTTCCCTATTTTCATGTGTATGTGTTTGTTTGTAAAAAAGTGACTCATCAACACACTATGTCAACAATTTAAAAAAGCAAATTCTTAACCACATTAATTCTGTGATATTTCAAGAAAAAAAAGAAGGAAGTGTGTGTTAATTTTTGCTATTATTGAAGACTGTGAAAAAGTAAATCTTTCACAATAAACATGTAACTAGACATTAATAGTAGCATTTACTGACCTCAAGAATTACAGCTCCAAATCCATAGACGTCAGACTGTCTAGAGGCCTTACCAATGTGGAAGCACTCTGGAGCAATGTAGCCAAAGGTGCCAGCTACACCATTGAGCTCGGCATAAGAAGTCTTCCCGTTTTCAATGGCAAGAGCCAACCCGAAGTCGCCCAGCCGTGCATTGAAGTCCCCGTCGAGCATAATGTTGCTGGCCTTGAGGTCCCGATGGAGGACCTTTTGATCATACTCGTCGTGGAGGTAGTGAAGGGCCGATGCTATGCCTGATATGATTTTGTATCGGTGCGTCCAGCTCAGAGGCTGCTCATTGGGACTACAGAATATGTGGCTGTCGAGGCTTCCGTTGGGCATGTACTCATAAATCAAGAGCAACATGTCTTTCTTATGACACCATCCTATTATGGAAAAATGAAATACTACATATTACAATATTCGATAATAATATTTATTTTAATATAAGATTTGTATTTATTAAACTATACCACCAATTTAACAAACCTTTAAAACACAATAATCTCACAATTTTGATATGTAATCCAAATATATTCCAAAATAAAAACTCTATGGATCAAATTATTATTATTATCAGTCTCAATATTTTTCATTATTTAACCATATTTTAATCAAATGCCACTTTAACAATAAAAAAAAAAAGATATTTGAGAAAACTTTGACTAGTCAACGGCCGGCAAGCTGACTCGATGTACAGGTCTAGTCAACGAGGAAGTTTCTGTGTAATGGTGAAGTACGTACGCACTTACGTTAATTAACAAAATTAATCAATTTTAACATTATTGATAAATTTTATTAGTTGATATTTTACGTAAACACTGTCACGTAGAGGTATTGTTATATACGACACTTGCCTCCACTCAATGACCTAATGTGCACAATTAGTGACATATTTTCATTTATAGTAATAATATTTAAGGTAAAAGATACTTTTACTCCTCAATTTTTTACACTTTACTATTTTTATAATAAATTCTTATTTTTTATCCTCAATTTTTGACATTTTTATCATATGTCCTACCGTTTTTATCAAAAAATACATTTTACATCTACAAATAATTTTTAACAAAAATATTTTACAAAATTAAAGAATTCCAAAAAAAACAATTGGGAAGGAAAGGAAAACACCATGACAGAGGAAATAGTGACTATCAGCAAGTGATTCTTCTAAAGTTAAGACTGATTCTCGCTTAGATTGGGACACGACTTTCTGAGATAGTGATCATCAATCAATTCCCAGCCAGGATTGATTTCCATTTTTGGAGTGGGATGTGGCCGCAGGTGATGTTCCACTGTATTTTTCGTTTTAGCTTACTTATGTTAAAAAAATTATTTTTGGCTAAAAAGTTACTTTTTCTGGATGAAACGTAAGGGTAGAATCAAATTGATGGAAATAGAAAAAAAATTAAGTATATAAATAATAAAAAATATTTATAACGGAAAAATATAAAAATGTAAAAAAATTAAGAATTAAAAGGGTTTTTTCCCCTAATCAAGAAGCGTTTTTTTTCCCAGGTGGGATCGGACAGCCTTTTATTTACGAAAAAGGGAAAATCCTATAATGGCTGCGTAGCTCCAGATAAATTCCCAAAAGAATTTCCTCAATTTGGGCTTTAAAAGGAAGAAGTAATTACCAAGTAGTCGGACCAGATGCTTGTGCCGCAGCCGATTAATTATGGTGAGTTCGGCCAAGAAATCGTCTTTGCCCTTCGTCTTGTCCCTACTGAACTTCTTCACGGCAATCTCCAAGGTGTTCTCCTTCAGTATCAACACCCCTTTATAGACCACACCGAACCCACCCTTACCTAACTTGTTCTTCTCGTCAAAATTGTTAGTGGCATTCTTCAACTCTCCAAACCGGAACTCTGCCGGAGTCCCTGGCAGCCTCTTCAGTGCCGCTAATAAGCTTGGATCGTACCGTGATGCCCATTTTCGGTGCACTGTATAGGCGATGGCTACTAAACTGATAAGTGTTATAACCGGGACAGACACCCATATTGCTACCACTGACCGTCGGTTCCTGCTCACAGTTTCCGGACCGCCCAGGTCCTCAACCGTTAGGTTCCAACGCAGGACAGCGTTCAGCTGGAAATTTGTCCCGGTTGAACCCGCGAATCCAAAATAACTGTACTGCATCAGAACTCGACTTATGTCCAGGTCTGCGGTCATCACAGGCTCACTTGGCCTCGGCTTGGTGGGGGTAGGATCGTCCTCATCCACCATGTAGACCTCTAAAAGCTTCCCTTTTCCGTCATATTGGATCCAGACATGGAAGAAATTTGTCCCGTTTGGGGCCAGTTGCAGACCGAAGTCCGACAGGGATACGGTCTTGCTTGAGTTAATGCTGTTGATGTTGAGGCCAATGTGGTTTGAGTCGGGATCGAAGTTCTGCTTGAATGTATCGAATTCTATGGCGAGGAGATAATTATTGGGATCACCATCGGTGTCGTAGTTTGTCAACCCCAAGAATTGACCGACACTCGACTGAGGTAGGTTCAGATCAGGTGCTATGACGAACGCCATGCCCTCACCAGGAACAGTGCCAGAAAGCCGGAATATGTTAAACAAAAATGAAGTGTTGAACGAGGCAACTTTGATTCCATCGTTCGAAGTGTTACCTGATGGTCCGCTTGTATTTCGATCCCAGAGCTTGCACTGGTGATCGTACATGACCCTCCCAGAGCGGTTTTGCAGAGTGATGTTTCGGAGGTAGTTGGACCCTCCCAGAGCGGTGATCGCACTTGATGCACTGTCGATCGTTATTTGAAGCGCTTGGTTGCTGATTGACGCGCTTGCAAGTACTGCAAAGATATCGTAGTAAGATTGGTTAAATGGCCCGAACTGTTTGTCGATTGTTCTCATGCCGTGTGCCTGCAGAATTGAGATCACTGATATAAGAAGCAAAAGGGATGTGGAAAATATGCCCATTCTTCTTCCTGCAAGACACATAATTAATTTCATGGATATGCAAGTAAAGACTTGAAGAACGGAGGAAGATGTAGAAGCCTGGCGAGTTATAGGCTATACCTACCATGCTGAGTAACTCTAAAGAGAAGACGACAAAGACAGCAAGGGAAAAATGAGCTCAATCAATTGCTCCGCACTTTCGTTGGAATCGGTCGTATAGTGTAAGTCCAAAACACGCTTTCTCGGAGATATTTCTTCGTAATTCTGGTATCATATACCTTGGAAGAGACAAAGGACTTCTTTTTCTCCCGGGTTATGTTTTGTAACGCAGAATGAGATCGAAGAGTAATTGATGATAAATGAAATTTGATAAGTATTCTTTCTTTGATAATAATTAATGTATTATATGAATTTAATTTGAAAATATAAACATGTGAAATAGAATATCTAATATATCTTTTAACATTTACATATAAAACAAATACGAAATATTTATAACTATATATTTTAATAAAAAACAAGGTAAACAACACGAAGATATACAAATTTTGTCTCAATTCCCAATTCTACCCCAAACCTTAATTTTTGTCTGAAATGGTCAGTAAATTTCAAAATTTTCCCACTTCTACCGTCCGTCTAATTTTCTGTTGCATTGCCTAACGGAAGTGAGATGTTTAAAAGTAACAAATTGACAAATTTATCGCTCTTCAAATTACAGATAAATGACTATTTAATACATAAACTTTACATAATTTCTCAATTCTACCATGAATTTTCTCTTTTGATTACAATGGTTAGGAATTAACTACTTTGACTAAGGAAAATCTAATGGGCCTAAAATTATATAAAATTGTATATAATATCCTCTTTTTTAGATAATCATGGTTGATCTTAGCTCCGGCTTGTTTTTCTTGCTCCACTTCTTAGTTTCTCGGATAATTTTTTCAAGTTGGATTGAAATTGATTATTGAATTCTTAATTTTTATTTACACCTCTAATTGCAACAAGACAAATTGGGACATCCTTCATAAACTCTTCCTAACCCCTCCTTAAGAACAGCCTGCCTTCGTCGGCCACCAGACCCACCTTCCATGTTAAACCACTAGGACCTTTCAAGATCACAGTTTCGTCTAAATGTCTCTTCATATTCTCAGCAAATTTTTTCGGGATGGCCTGTCCCAAAACTCAGGCATGGACCCAGAAAGATCAGCCAAAACTTGAGATCCACAGCTATTATGTGAAAAAAGGATATTATATATAATTTTATATAATTTTGATTAATTTTAGACCCATTAGATTTTTCTTGGTCAAATTTGTCAATTCCTAACTATTATAATCAAAAGCAAAAATTCGTGGTAGAATTGGAAAATCATACAAAATTCGTGGCAGAATTGGAAAATCATGCAAAGTTCGTATATTAAATATCATTTATTTGCAATTTGAAGAGTGACAAATTTGTCAATTCATTACTTTTAACGGCCGTTTCTCACTTCCATTAGGCAACGTGACGGAAAAATTGGATGGATGGTAGAAGTAGGAAAAATTTGAAAGATACCGACCATTTCAGACAAAAATTAAAGTTCACAATAGAGTTGAGAATTGATGTAAAATTTGTGTATCCTCATGTCATTTACCCTTAAAAATAAAAGAGATTAAGCCCATTTTAAGATTTAATTAGATATAATTTAAATTCATCGTACAATCTTATGTTTGCGAAAAAAATGTTTTTTTACTGTTACTTTTCGTATGAGGAAAGAAATTTCGATATTAAGATATCATACAAAATCTTTAAATAATTTTTGTAATAAAATTTCAAAATTTTGTAAAAAAAGGGATTTGATATAGGGAATAAAGAAACTCCATGTTTTTATATAAAAAAATAAATTAATATTTAAAAAATTATTGGATAAAGTTTGAATTTTATGAAAATTAATCCCGAATCCCATAAGAAATAGTGATGAAACATTGGATGATAGTCCATTCTAATTGCTTATAGTTGAGATATAGAGTTTTCATCAGAAATTTCTATTGCAGATGAAATTAACAACCAAATTAGGAAGTGAGGATTCTGTTCGAAATTTATTTGTAATCGGAATCATTAATCCATACAACCAAACACGCAAGAGAAAGATGAACAAGTTAATAAAAGTGAATTGAAACTGTTATTAATCGAACTACAAACTTTTGATTTTAAGACCACAAAATGAGGACTGCAGATATGACTTTGACTCAAAATCACATCACTTCAAGTGGGAAACTGTTTCAACTTATGAAATATCCACATGATCCACAATCACAAGAAGTTTCGTTCATATGCAACCCAAAAGTTCAAACTTATAGGATGACGATACTTACTCTCTTATAAACCGTGATTGTACCTATTTATTATTCATTGTGAGATTTATTCTCAATAAAACTTAATGAAAATATATATCGAGTTGAGTTTCTACTCATTGTTCAACATGGCTCAAATATGCCCCACGGGTAGTCCTAGCCATGGTTCCATGACCCCTTGGAACAGGCCCTGAACCTTTCCTTGGACGGTTTAGGAGTGGTTCAGAACCGGACGGTTCCTGTTTTGAACCACAGTTCCGTCCAATTCCGAACCACTGGTCCCATTTCTACTAAAATTAAATAAAATTTGATTTACATAATGAGGTCATTGCGTAAATCACAATTAAATTCTTGACATGTGTAAAATTTTTACAATTACTAATGGTCAACTCTACAAGTGTCAAGATTTAAATAGTGATTTACACAATAAACTTATTTGCATTTTATATCATACATTAAATATTTCCTCTAACTTTAAAAAAGTTTTCAAACTTCTTTTTTTTTTAACCTTTCTTGCTAGTTCAAGATCCGGTTTGGAACTGTCGATTCTGGTTTTTGGACTACTAGAACCAGCCTTGAACCTTAGGCCTCACGATTTGAGGCTGGTTCCTATTTTGATTGGTCTGGTTTTGATTGGGCCGGTTCCGGGTCCAAACCGGCCCGTGGCTAGCACTACCTACGGGACATGGTTAAATTTGTCATCATCTTTCTAGGTGAAGGTTGAACAAAGATAAATCAGAGCACAAAAACTTGAACACCACGTTTATCCTGTTCAATTCAACTAGATAGGATTTTGGCATCCCACACCCACCCATCCAACACCACCACCACCACCCCCCAAGCCTTAACTCAAGTTGCTGACCTTATTGATAATTATATGCTGTGAAGGCTTAACCTGTAGACGACAAACCCAGTCATCTTCCAATATATTCCTTTCCATGGCCTATTTAACTCGTAAGAACTACCCCGCTTTGTATAGTCAAGCTTCTGCTATGCGACCCAATCCGTAACAGTAAATTTTCCAGAATACCCACAAATTACTTGGAAGGTAAGGTACTTCAATTTTTTTAAAATATTATTTTTTATAACAAAAAGTTGATGAATTCATATAAGTTCATTTATAAAATATATATTTGTGATCTCATTAAGGGCTATACGGTTTATAAGGAATTGAACCTCTAACCTTGTGGACTTTATCATGAAATAAATGCACATATTATTCACTTAACTGGTGGGAGTTCTATTTTTATATTATTGCTCATTATATTATCTATACGATTTTATCTAAAATACTCATATACTGTTAAAAATTTGGCGAGTAAATCTATCTTTGATATCAAGATTGAGATACCCTACCATATATCCATGTATCTCCTTGCCATTTACAAATACTCAATCCAGGCACATCTATACCCTATTATCAGGTTACTTGTGATCAGTGGTCAGAATAAAGTTTATGGCATTGAGCTCCAGAGTTTACGACCACAACAATGCCAGATTTTACAACCATGGTATTGGCCTTCATTAGGGGCGTTTTGCTTCCTACAAGTAATCATTCCCACACACAATATTTGATAACCTCTGCGACAATAAAGGGTTTCCTCCAAACGATCTCCAACATTGAAGTCTAAGGATCATTTCACAGCAACGACAATGCAATGCAATAACTCGTCATGATACAACTCAACTCCTCCGACCTCGCTTGAGTTCAAGGGTGTTGGTTCCTAAGATAAGGTCCTATTTATATCGCCCAAGCTACCATCGTTGGCCAGCCAAAGTATTCAACTGCAGTAACACAGATGACTTGTGGGGATACTCCTGTGTTATAATCATTCAATATCTTTCACTTTCTAACCCCAAATTATGCAGTAAATTAACTTTGAAACCATTAACTAATCATTTAAGCAAATTTATAAGATCGAGATCTCCTATATGGAAATGCATCTTCCATCAACTTTTCGGTTCTTCTTCCCAAGATTTTTACATGCCATTCAAATTTTCAAGTCAAGGACTCTATGGGAGCTGCATAGGTGCTGCATCAACAATTTCTAATTAATGGCATTAACAGAAAATTAATAATTTGTACTATCGGTGTCAACTTTTTTAAAAAATTTTGTATCATTCTATAATGTTTTAAAGATTTTATACTATAGGATATATTAGACAAAAATTTTTTGTACTGTTAGTGCCTTTTCCCTTATGTTTTAGAGCTCTAGTTCCTTAAATCATCTGCTCCGATTGCGTCAAATCTAAGGTACATGTATTGCTCCTCTTTTTGTTTAGTTTCTAGTATTTTGGTGGCCAATAATGCTATTGCAAGGAAATGCTGCTGGTAGATCATTCAAAAACTCGGTTCTTGGATTGATTAAGAAAAAATGCTGATTCTTGATGTTTTATTTTGATTAGTTTTAAATTTCAGACTGTGAAATAGTGGCTGGAATTGCATTTAGTTTTCCAAATTTTCTTATTGGAATTTCACTTACTTCATTGGCATCATGCTACTGTAAGAAACCGTCGCATTTAGATCATTTAGAAAGATGATTCTTAGCCCTTACTTTTGATTCAGTCTCTTTTCTTATTTCTTTAATACGAAGAGTGCTTTGGTTGCACTTAATTTGTCATATCTTATTACGGGAATTTAAGTAGAGATGCAGGAAGCGCCTGAGTTTGTAGAAGAAGGATTTGCACATTACGAGCATGTCTACTATAGTTGAGGCTCATTTGTCTATAAAATATCTCAAATTTACAAGAGCACAAATGGTATGCTCTTCAACACACTTGGACAAACTTGTCAATGGTATCAATATCAAAAATAAAATCAATATAGTTGAAGGGAATAATTGCTTCAAAACGCATTGTTCGCATTTAACAAAATGTTTGGCATTGTTTAAGTTATTCAACCCGAAGTATTGTGTTTCAAGTGATGAATTATTTGTGTGCATCTTATGAAGAGTCATTAAAGAATTTTCATTTAGAGATGGAAATGAACTATAACCACTAAAAATATATTTAGTCAAAATATTTGTGACAAATCCTAAGATAATATCTAAATATAGATTTTATGGGACAAAATCCAAAATTGTCACAAAAAAGTTGTTGCAATAGTGTGATAAAACTACCATCAAAATTTATTTTGCCACCAAATAATTTTAGTGACAAGTTTAATATTTTACAATTGATAAATGATTTAGTAAATAATTTCTATTTGGTCACAAAATTATTCGTTCCTTCATAATATACAAAAAAAAATTGAAAAACTATAATAAATATCTTTTAACACCATTTTACAATTAACATCAATCCTTCGACGCTGATAAACAGCAGCAATCCTTCAACTTTTAACTCGCATTAAATGTATAATCTTTGTAGAAATAGCTAATATTTGATTATCTATAGGCTGAAAACTTCACACTAAATCATTTATAGAAGTAATCTAAAATTTTCCACATTACAAATAGATTAAAAATATGATTAACATAAAGTAACAAAAAAATAGAAAGGACTACTTACGAGCGTTGTTTTCAGACGTCGACTTTGTACATAAGGGCAGGCATGTAAGTCTTATTTTCACCATCCAATAACAATAATGCAACCTTGGATTTTCAATTCATAGGTCACTTTATCCGACTCTGCTAACCATAGTTATGTATAATGTGAAATTGATCAAAGCTAAAATTTTAGGGAGCTTAGTTTGAGTGTTTGCATGAATGGATTTAGGGATTTTACAGGGACAATCGCTCTCTAAACTCAAGAAAATATGTGAAATCCGACCTAAAATTTATTAATTTTATTTATATTTTTATTAGATCATCTTTTTTAGTCCAATAAAATATGTTATTTAACTCTTCCTTCAGTTCCACCCATTAATTGGACTTTTTGGATCTATCCCTAATATTCCTAGAATACAAAGGATGTTACTTATCAAAAGAATACAAAGAATGTTAAGGTTATGATAAAAATTTCAATTATGAAAAAAAAAAATTTGCGATATTCTTCAAAATATGAAATTGCTGCATTTGATAAGTATCTCAGATCATTTAAAATTAAAAAACTTATAAAATTAGTTCAAAGTTTGATAAGTATGTGAAATAGTTACAAATATGACTGTAATTCAAGAACTTACATGTATTTTTAAATTAAAAAAATATGCGAACTATATATTATAATACACTGCAAATTTCATTACACCACATAATAAATATGATTACAATGAAACAAACGGCAATTTTGTCAAAGAAAAGGAAATTATTTCTGATAATTGACATATATATTTATGCATAAACCATTATTGAAATTCCAATTGCGTGCACGTCTTAGTCATATAGAATATTGCATGATCTTTATTCCTCCACATTACATATATATATATATATATATATATCAGCTCCAATATCTTCATTGCTCGTTGCCCGGCTCATGCAAGAAAAAAAAAAGGAAGGAAAGAAAAAAGAAAAGACAGAGAATAAGCTGAAGGCTGCCATGAAACCTCTCCTTAAATCCCAAAAAACCCTAATTCTTGTTCTCCTCAATTAGGGCAAAAACAACAGGGGAAGAGGATGCTAAGGAGAAAATCTTATCCACAGCAAAACCCCAGCTGAGACCAACACCGAAACCGACCTGCTGGCACGCCCCACGAAGATCGGCACAAACAGAAGAGCTCCCGATCCATCATACCGAATTGGGAAGAACTGCCGAACCTATAACTGATGGACCCTGAAGATTGATCCCGCAATTAACTGCCAGTCTGGTCTAGCATATTGGGCCCACCGTGTGCAGCAATATAACCGAGCAACGAGAAGAATCCAAACCATGGATATCCCCGAAAAGACATAGTAACATATAGGTAAAAAGCGACTGACATTTGAAGGCGAGCTTAATGTATGAAGGAATTGCAGGCCGGAGCTTACTTATTCATCGCCTTGAATGTACCAGCAAAGGAGCATAGTTGCACATCGCCGAAGGATGTAGATACGAGCACGCTGTTCCCGAACCAATGAAGCGCATTTACGGGTGAGCCCGTTGCCTTTCCTCTTAGAGAATGCCTTGGCTTCGACGTACTTGCAATTAGCATGGTGGACCTCGGCCATGGCTTGGACAATAAAATTTTTTTTTTTGGTTTAAATGAGAGGGGAAAAGATTAAGGTGTTGTTCGAAGAGAAGAATTGATCTTCAGGAAAGGCTATGTAATGAAAAAAAAGCTCGAGGCTTGGATCTGAGAATCGGAGGTCGAAGGTATTTATAATAGAATCAGGAGCTTGCAGAAAAATGAAGTAAAATAAAAAATGAAAAGAGAAAAACGAAAAGGGAGAAAGAAATATTTAAAGAATAAAGTTTCTTTCTATTCTATAAGGGAATAGAAATAAAATGGAAATAAAGACCATAAAAAGCTTCACTAATTTTAGAGTAAACTGACATTTTCGTCCCTAATATTTCATATATCTATCATTTTTATCCTAACTATAATTTTGTCCTAAAAGTCATTTTTAATATTGAAGAAAATATAACAATATGATTTATTATCATCATTTTAATCTTCAATATTTAAAAATCCTAACAATTTGGTCCATCGTATGTGAGACAAAAGTGACGATAATACGAAACATTATGGACAAAAATGATGATGGAAGATCAAATTATTGGGACTTTTTAAATATTGAGGATGATTTTGATGGAGAAATTAGATTGAAAATAGAAACGATAACTTATAAAATATTAAAAGCAAAAATGATAATTTAATTCTAATTTCATTAATGAGTATTCAACCTAAGAATTCATGACCAAGGATCAACAAAGATTAACTAGGGGTGTGCATGGGTATCCGATATGGTAGGTTTCGGGTAAATTCTAATGGGAATATGATAGATTCCGAGTAGAAAAATGAGGAATCAGTTCAAATAAGTTCCGATTCTGGTTCCGATTCCATTAAACATATACTCGGATACCCGTGCACACCCCTAAGATTAACATCCACACCAAACCCTAATTTCTCATCAACATAAAGTTGGCTTGGTTTTGAAGGTAGGGGAGTGAACGTGGTCAGTTAGGGCTCAAAAACATATAGACTCAATTTAATTTAACAATATAATTTTTAATTTAAATACTCTTTGCATGGAAAGGTGTAGAGCTCCTCGGGCATGTTTTCCTATGCGGGGGGACGAATGTGGGCTTTAAAATTATTATAATTATTAATTATCATTCTACTATTATTTGTTCTTGTTCTATCGAAAATTCCAAGAAAAAAATTAAAAAATAGGTAAAAGAATCAATAATACGTAAAAATTAATAAATGGGTAAGTAATCAGCTTAGGGCGCAGAATAAGATAATTTAATAAAAATAAAAAAGTAATAAGTGAAATTTATATAATATATTTAATGAATTTTCTTGAGTTCAAGAGGGCGTATTTTCCCTTCTCTACACCTATAAATCCTTATATACTTTTCTGAGATTCATGGTATAATATGGATAGGAGGGTATTATTAAAAAAAGATAACAAAAGAAGATAGGAGGAAGTAGGAGTGTGCACGGGTACCTAGTGGATCCGAAACCGGTTGGAACCTACCATATCAATAGGTTTCAGGTGAATTCCAATGGGAATAGGGTAGGTTCTAGGTAGAAAAATGAGGAACCGATTAAAATAGGTTCCAGTTCCCGTTCCGGTTTCGGTTCCATTAAACGTGATATCTAGAACCATCAAATGTATATTGATTCTAAAACATGAAAATACAACATTTTATTTTAATATATTATTTTATTTCTTTCTTCTCACCTTCAAATTATTGACCTCTCTTGACTCTCATTATGTCCTCAGTTTTATTATCTAATAACCTTCATTCTCTTGTGGCAAAAACCTTGCCAATCTCAAAAGCTCTCTCCTATTGCATTCAATTAGATATTTTTAATAATTTTTGGGTATATTAAGGAAGAAAATTGTTAAAAATTATTTGATTAATCGATTTTAAATTTTAATTTTATTTATTAAAGGAAGAATATGTTCCGGCCGGGTCACTCAAATTTGTGGTGTAATACAGGTTTTAGATAGGGTCTGATTCTTGAAACCAGTACAGAAGGTTCCTATTTCAAATTTTGGGAACCGGTCTTAAACATAGTATGGTCCGGACATCATAAAAAATATAGCCGGACCCGATCACCCCTAGGAGGAAGAGGCGACGATAGGAGCGTTAGAGAGAGAGAAGTAGAGATTAATCAAGGGTGAAAAATTCAAAGGAATTAATAATAATTTCATAAAATAGTTAAAATTATGGAAATACATGTCATTTCACAAATTCCTCCGAGATCAAGGAGATGATTGTCCCATGTCCCTTTGAATCTATCTTCTAAGCAAACCATTAATAAGAATCAAACTCAAATTTTCTTTTACAGTGAGATAAAAACAATATCACTGTATTAAATTTAAAGTTGTCTGACTTGTATTATAATCGGGAATGCAAGTGCATAATTGGATGATATAAGAAGTTTGTAAATAATTGAAATTGTCTCAAATATCATTCGAATTAGTTTGGAAGTACCAAGAGGGGTTGGGCCGAGTGGTAAGCAGTTCGGTGCCGCTTAAGGAGGTCTCGAGTTCGAGACCTCACGTACGCAGACACCCCTCTTGGGAGCCTCACCCGCCATTGTCAGGCGTGCAACCCGGGGCAACCAACGGATTAGTCAAGTATGGTTGGCTGAAAGATGCCATCTCACCGCTAGTGGGGCCTGCTTGAATACCGTGGCTGGCGACAAAAAAAAAATAGTTTGGACGTGGGGGACAGGACAGTGGATAGATATGATTTGTTTATATTATCATGAATTAGCTGGAAGTTATTGCGGAACGGACAAGGCTAAGCGCGGGAAATGTGGAGGGTTGCTTGACGAGGACGCGGCAGCGGGGACATGGCCCCAGAAATGTCATTGTTATTCGTAACAGTAACTACAATAATAATATTAGAGGTGTGCACGGGGTACCGGGTAGACCCGGAACTGGTTGGAACCTACTCGATAAGTAGATTCCAGATAAAAAATGAGGAACCGTTTAAATTAGGCTCAGGTTTCGGTTCCATTGGAGATAATATATGGATCCGAAAAATATAATTTATATTTTTACTAAATATAAAATATGAAATTATTTTATTCTATTTTAATATTTTATTAAATCCATTTATTTTCATATTTAAATCATTAGTGTCTCTTAAAACTCATCATTTCCTTAGTTTTTATATCTAATAATCTTCATTCTTTCATACTAAGAGTCTTGCTGATCATAAAACCTCTCTCTTATTGCATTCAATTGGATATTTTCAACATTTTTCGGATATATCAAGTAAGAAAATTATTAGATAATTATTCATTAAACGATTTCAAATTTTTATTTTTCTTTATTAATGGAAGACTAGGTTCCAAACAGTTACCTAAAAATGGTAGTATAATATAGGTTCCTGGTAGAGTTCGGTTCTTAAAACTAACAGAATAGGATCCGGTTTCAAATTTTAGGAACCGATTTTAAATGGGATAGAGTTCTCATCCCAACAATTCCACCATGTACCCCTATCGAAAACCGTTATTTGACATGATAATAAAAATTGCCACATCACTTTTTTTTATCAGTGTCACCTCTATTGGAAGCAGTTATTTAATTCGACAGTAAAAAGCATCACATCACTTTTTTAATTTTTTATCAGTGTCATGAAATTTTTTCTACCCGTCAATAATATTCACATTTTAAATATGTTCTGGCATGTTTTCTCCTGACATGTTAAATAATCATTAGACGAGTTTATCATGTCATTCGCTGGGTCAATTCACCTGAGAATTTCCCCAATTGAATGGATTTTCTAGGACAGGTCCTTTTAAGAGACCTAGGATTGTCCTTGTGTATATATAATTAGCTCATCCATCATAGTTAGGGATATAAACTTTAAGATGGAATCATTAATTCGATCATGGAGAAACTATATATGCGGACATATACAGTGTTAGTTGTAATTAGGGGTGTTTGGAGGGATAATTATCTGATAAACTCTGAAAAATCTAAAAGGTCTTATACAAAATTCAATTGATTTTATTAGTATTTTTATTGAATTATCTTATTTCACGTCTCTTAAAATCTGTCAAATATCTCTTCTTTCAGTTCTAGCCTTTTAATCGGTCTTTTAGATCCATCGGGCTAATGATAGTATTCCTTGTACATTTCTAATTCACTCCACAGCCAAGTGGAAATTATTTGTCTATTATTGTCAGTTGGATCAAATCTATTTTCCCATGCAACTCTAAAGGGAAATTATTTGTCTATTATTGTACTATTATATATATATATTGATAACCGAGATATCCGAGCGCCTTCTGAACCCGATTAGTAGTGGTTGCGACACCTCCTCCTCGAGGCACATGCTAGGGGTGTAAACGAGCCGAGCCAAGCCCGAATCTATAATTTGTTCAGCGATTTGCTAGTTCGAACCTGGGCTGGAGTTTGGTCGAGCCTAATATTTTAAGATTGGGCTCGGCTCGTTAAAATAAATGAAGGCTCATCAAGCCTATACAAGCTGAGTCGAGAATGAAATTATAACTTGGGCATGGGGCCGTTATGTCAATTGCAAAGAGCGAGGAAGACTAAGGAGGAAGAGGGGAGGAGCAAAACAATTGTTTTAAATAAGAATTTGAGATAATAATGTTGATTTTTTTTATTTTTCTAAAATTAAATAATAATAGTAATTATTATTATTATTATTATTATTATTATTATTATTATTATTATTATATAAAATAAAACATTTGTTTAAACTTGCAAGTTTCACGACCCAAATATTATTAGATTTGGTTTGTCTCGTTTAACTAACGAACCTGAACTGAGCTGAGTTCGTGCTCATTAAGATCGAGCCGAATTCACGCTTTTATTGATATGAACCGGAACTATTTGTGAATTGTACTATCTCATTTGCACATCTAGTACATGCAATAACTCACAAACCACATGTGTCGGGTAAGGCAGGCGAGCTTGACCGAATCAAGAGAGTTATAGAGCTTCCACCCACGAGGAAATGCTCCCCGGGGGATTCGAGGCCAGGAGATATTGGAAAACCTCCCAGCGCCTAACCACCCGGGCTGCACATCGTGGGTGATAAGGATATTACATATATATATATATATATGCACGTATATATGTATGTATACGTACAGCTGTGTTTGTTAGGTTTTAAGTAATTTTGGGATTAATTAGACAAACATTAATGTATGTGACTGGTCGGATTCTTCTTAGCAACTCCTCTTCAAGGAATCATATCTTAAATGAATTAATCTAAATAACAAAGCATGCTTAACTCTATAGATTAGCGAAGGGACAAAGGTCACCGAATGAAGGTTGATCGAAAGGGTACTAAGGCCGACTTCATGTTTGCGGTCATAACCCGATCATTCTCCACCATTGCACTTCATTGCTACTTTCTTACATTAGATGATGAGATAAAAAATTAACTTGAGAGCCGATTGGAAAAGATACAATGAAGCGAGAAGCTCTCGATCGCTTGCTCCTGTAAGAATGATTTTATGTGAAGTATACTTGATTTTCAGCTCTTGAAGGTTCAAGAGAGATGGCTTTCATTTCTTTGTCAATCTCCATGAACATTCATTCATTGACAAAATATTTAGATGAATTTTACCATGTGATCCGATTTCGATTTTTCACTCATATAATTCGAAATATATAATAAGCAGACTAGATTCTAATTGGCGTAATAAATATGTATCTTTTTACACGTAATCTTTATATTTATAAGAAATAAATTGCGATGAAAAAGGATTGAGAAGAATAAGCGAACGTTCTTGGGTGAGGAGTCGGTGTGTGAAATGACGCTTTAGGGTAAGGAGTTGGTGTGTAAAATAACACTAGTATCTACACACAATTAATTATGATATTATAAGTCATATACAATCAATTAATTTTTAAATAATTTTTATTGATGAAAGTTTCGTTTGAGACTTTCTCATTCGTATAAATTACTCAAAATATCCTCTTATAAGATCACGTTTTCCCTTCCCACGATGAGCGGCCCTGGTAGTGGGGTTTTGAGAGATCTTCCAAGACCTCATATGTTCAAATATCTAGAGGCGTATCCCTCATGGGTGGGGCTTTATAACCCTCGAACCAGTCAGGTTCGTCTGTCTTACCCGGCACACGTGGCCTACGGGCTATTATTGCATGTGGCCGATGAGGAGGTGTCGCAATCATTGTTAATAGGACTTGAAATGTGCTCGGATAACTCGGTTATAAAAAAAAAAATCACGTTTTCCCTTTTCCGATGATGATTGGTCAAAGAATACGAAGAGACAGTGTATCAAACTCCAGTAGTTAAGGGCAATGTTGGAAAACGAGAATATAATATATTATCGTAATGTGCATGTAATCGTGAGAATCTCCATTCGAATAAACTGCTCATCTCCAAATCATCGTTCTTGCTTATTTATTTATTACTTTGTTGAATTAATATTTCTTCTTCAAACCTCAAACCTCATTAAATGAAGTTCTCCAACTCCAAAAGAGATGTTATACTGAAAGAAAAAAAAATAATACGTTATTTATGAGAAATTTATAAGTGAATTCAATTCATTGTGAATTACTTACTAGTGAAAAGTATTGATACTTTACCTTTTTTAGGATGAGAATGGCTAATTACCGTACTTAACTTTAATAATCCTTGGTGGGCTAGATTCACATAAGAGTACAAATCCAAAAAACTCAACAAGGGGAGAGGATCTTGTGTATAACGAGTACACCATGTGATAGTGTTGACATGGTATTATGAGTTAATAGGATTTAATTATTTTTAAGATTTTTTTATAAAACCTAAAAAGAAAAAGTAAACCCTAAAAGGAAAAAAGTAATTCTAAAAATGGCTTGATTTGATTGGCTTGCGATATAACTTCAGTACTGCTATATGATATACTCGTTACATACAAGATTTTCTCTAACAAAGTGAGCAAAGTAGGAAAAAAGAGTAAAAATACATATTTCAGAGGTGTAGTAAGATAATTTAGAAAAAATATAAGTAAAATTAATAAATTTTGTATATAATTTTACATATTTTTTGAATTTAGTGGAAAATTGATCGCAAGAGTCTCTCGTTGTTTATGAGTCATACGTTGTACTGTGTAACTAATGACACTATTCTCTGTATATGAAATCTGTTTATTCTTCATTTAGATTGACCATCAAAAGTGATTCATATTATCGTGGTTAGTGATAGCCAGTAAAACGTTCATCTTAAAAGAGTTTTATCATGAAGAAAAAATCATTTTTTACATAGACGCATGAAAAACCAGGCATCTACAAAAAGGATAATATGGAGTGGTGAGCTGATGGTTTAGTCGGCATTAGTCATTACTTAAGAAGATCGCAAGATAGGAAGAGGATAGTAGCAGTAATGATGATCTAGTCACCCTTCCCTATGTAATATTCGGGTTTTCGTGCCCAACCGTGAATATATCAAACAAACTGAATAATCAGTACAAACAATGACCCCGTCTATGTAGCACCACCAAAGATTCAGTATAGTCTAAGAAACCCGTATCTATTAAGGTACAAGCTCAAGAGTCTCTTTTGACAATATTACCCAGAGCGAGATTCGAACATGTGATCTCGATCTCATTAAATTATATGGAAGTGACGTTATGGTGGCCTTGTGGTCAATATAGAGAACCGGTCAATATAATAATCTCTATGGAATCCGAATGCGCCAAGCTAAGGGAACTGGACCGAGCCAACCAACCAACCTTTGAGGGCATTATTGGTAGCCGATATTTTTGGTAGATTTCCCAAATTGTATTTTTTATTTTTAATTTCTAACTTTAAAAGCTTCTTGTGTTTAACTTCAATACTAGTGGAAGAGTGAAGACCCTTATACATTGAAAAATTGAAAGATTTATATGGAGAAAACGGTGCATATTAACTTTTTTTGGTATTAGTATTGATTGTTTAGTTCACTTAACTGAACAAAGAAGCTCAAACATTTAACTAGTGTCCAGATTATCACTCGTATTGATCTTCTTTTAATGTTGAAAAAGTGCTCATTGGAGTGGAATGTGCCAGTCTGAACTTGCAAGATCCTGTTGACATTTTAATAATCTCCAGATGCTCCACAGTGGAATCGAAACCTAATCTCTTGTTCCTAATTTTTTTTTTTTATTTATAAAAGAGACACGGAAACTTAGAAAAGAATAGAAGGAAGAGAGAATAAGGGCGTCACGAGAAATTCCACTGATAAGTATTGAATCCAAAACTTCTTGATCACAAATCGAGAGTGATATCGCTATACCAAACCCCTTTTCTCTCATCCCTTTAATTAAGCAAAAATAAAAGAATTCATATAACAGGAGAGCCTATTGATTAAGAGCAAGAAATATCTTATCACAGACATTCTCTGCATCTATCCTCTCTTTGAATGGCTCTACTGCATCACAAACAGCCCCTTTTAACCATTTAATTTAATTTAGGTGTTCCAAGGTTTGAAAGGCTAGAAATCATTGTTTTTATTAATCGACAGATATATATATATATATATATGTATAATTCTACAATTTAATTTTGATGAGAAATGATTCTATGCATTTCTCCATGTTTGTTCCGTGAACTAGGAAAGACCTGTAAAATTTTACTAATTATACATATATTTGATAAATTATTTTTTTTACCCTTGAAAATCCGTCATTTAACTCCTTATTGAGTTTCCTTTCTCTGATTATAGTTTCTGGATCCATCCCGAAAAACATTGAATGAAGGTTGATCAATTCAGGGAAACAAAAATGAGAATCCATATATAATTTATTAGCAGTATGGGATCTCGTAGCTTAAGCTTAGGCTTATTTTTACTATCCCAAGAATTGATAAACCTAACTTTTTTATCATCTCAAAATTTGGAGATTCAATGAATGAAGTAGACTTGAGATTCAAAAAGAGACTGTGATCGATAAAGGGTCTACTGTAATAACATTGTTCCCAACATAAGATCAAGTAGTCTCTTGGATTTGAATCATGCCGGTGGAATTCAGTATGCTTTATCATTTCTCTCTTCCTTTGATCTTTTTTGAGTTCAAACCTTCCTTTATCTATTAAAAAATGTGATAGAAAAGGAGAGGACGAGGAACAAGGCCGCTTACTTTAATAATTAATTATTTTTCTGTTTGTACCACTTCTTATTCAGAGTCCAATAGACTTTTACTAATCAAGATTCGGACTGGATTAAATTTCCAATAATAAAATTCTCTTAATCATGAATTTTATTTATTTACAAAATTCGAATATGAGATTTTATTTAACTAGTGAATTACAACTAACTCATGTTGGTGATCGAGCAAGCATTTGTGCTAGTAAATACACTTGCATGTAGCGTGGGGTAGGAGGTTCAATCAACTCTGAATAAAATTCCAAAAATATACATTCTGAAATTGTTAAGATATTGTGAGTAAACATACGAAAACATACCTGAATTTATGGAAGTAGTCCAGAAATTAGATTTCCAGTTTGAATTTTCTAGATTTACATGGTACTGTTTGAGAGGGTGTGGAATCTCCATTTCTCGCACCAATTAATAAAATGAGATTAATAGTTATCCGATTTGATTTTTGACTATAGGATTTCTCTTATTCATTTAATCTCATCATCTTTATCCTATCAACTTTATGAGATAATCAAAAACATAACTCAAGTAGATAAAATAGGCAAATTTTTATAGGTAGTTCACGAGATCATAAGTTTGAATCTTCACGTATGTGTTTAGCCTTGGTAATTTCACATAAACATGTACTTGCACGTTGAAAACGCAAAGCTAAGGGCTACAGAGGACTATAAAAAAAGGATAATTCAGCTGCAAAGTTCTAAATTCAAAATATGGCGTGTACAAAGGAAGCATATAAGTGTAGAAGGGGATAGAAGGAAGAGGGACGAAAGGGCATGGGAAGTTTCACTGACGTAAATTGAATTCGCGGCCTCTCAGTTAATAGTCATTGACAATATCGACTGCACCGAGCTCCCTTTCTCAAATATGGAAATTTTTTTGTAACCTGACAACAGGAGCAAGGCTTCGGTCTCACACATGTGGAAGGTTCTAAATGTATAAAAGGAATCTTGTCTCAGTCTCGTTGTATTTTGAGAGGCAATGGATGCAATACAAATGTTTGGGTTGATTAGAGAATCGCGAGGGTAACGAATACACACTCCATATGATATCTAAAAATCTAATAATTCCTGACTAATTCGAATTCAAGTTGGGTCGACCTCCTATGGAATAAAACTCTCTCAACATGAATTTCTCCATTTACAAGACTCGAATTCAGGACCTTATTTAAGTGGAAGATGTGTCTTACTATCATAACTAATCGATGTCGGTTGATCGTGTCTATTGTTAACCTTATTTTGTGAATAAACTTCAACCTTTATTTTTCTTAGATTACACAGTGCAAATATGACAAGTAAAGTAGTTGTATAGTAACAAAGTGGATTGGTTGAGTGGTAGGGTGTAAATTATTCTCTTTAAGTAAAATCTCAGTTTCAAATATTGTACATGAAAAAATTTTACTTTGGGAGAGTTTTACCCCCGTTGGGCGAGTCATTGAATTGATCATACCACATGTCAATGATAACGTGGCATATCCATCTAATAAAAACTTGATATATTATCAATAATTATACATATTAAGATTGGGTCGGGAGGATCTCTTAATGCTTTCTTTTCCCTTTCTCATGCTGCAAATTCATAATAAATGAATAGATATTGATTTTTACCGAGTTCACAAATGATCGGATTCACATACGGTCTAAAAGTTGAGATATATCAGGCTGTAGAGCTCGAATCAACTGTAAACCGATGATTTTTCTTTTTTTAGGCCAAAGCGGGATCTACCTTTCTAATTATCCATGAGACTATATGGATATGGAGTTCTCGAGCCATCGTTTAATTCGAACCCTGTTCGGATATCGACTTGGCTTCAACTATAAAATACTTCAATGTATGTATTGATTAAGAGATTTTTACTTACCCATATGAAGAGAAGTCGTCAATGGCAGTCTGCAGAAGAATTATTCCCCTGGATTTTTATGGAGGATATGGCCGGCCCGCTCTGACCGCACGAGAAGGACTTGGGGCCCGAACTCCGGCCCGGGAATATTGGAACCAGCCAGTATTGGGCTCATTCCGGCCCGCTATTTATGATCCCAGTTAGACGGGATATTGGGCCTGAATTCTTTTTCGGTATCCACTGTTTGGTATTTAGAGCACCAATAGCAATTAGCTGTAGGTTCAAGTTAGATCGACCCTGTAAAGGGGGAATCTCTCTCAGTTATGGATTTTTTCTACACAGAAAACTGGAATCCAAGGATAGTGTCTCCTGCGTAGCGAGGAAAAGAAAAACTTAAATGATCATATCTCACAGTGACGTGGTGAAGAAGAACCAATTAAATTACTCTCATTAATAATAATAACTATTAAGGCAACTTCTCAAATGATTAACACAAATTTGCTTATTCATCACAATCCGATTGGCATTTCCTCACCCCACGTGGTGAGGTATGATCGTTTAAGAATTTCTCTTGTAATGAATATATCACGTAACAATACTTATGTGGTGTCACAAATTAATAAGATTTGGTCATTTTAATATTTTCTATAAAACCCTGAAAGTAAAAAATAACTCTAAAAATAACAGAATATTATTGGTTTGTGATACAAGATTTTCTCGGGTCCAAGATCTTACTTAAGGAAATTGTCATGAAATTATCTCAACCAACCTACAGACTAAATTGTTTCAGCTCAAAATTAAATAACGACTTGATAAAAGCTCAAAACATTATGCCACAAGTATTTTTTTAAGAGTTAAAATTATAAAATAAAAATAATAATCAATATAAAAGTATTAAAAAAAAAAAGGAATGGGTCCTAAGCGGATTTGCCCATTATAATTTTTCTCCTCCTAAGTTGAGAGATTTTTCGAGTAACAAAACCAATAATTTAGATGTCAAATAATGTTAGATTGAATTAAGTAATGTGGAAGGAATATTTAAAGTGAAAAAGGTCAAATCCTTTGAGTAATTTTTTTAAATTACAGTATCATAAATTTCATGCGAAATTTCGAGAATGTATTTGTTACCCTTTATTTTATTTTAATTTTAAACATATCACAATTTTCATATATACTGATATTATTTAGTTCAGTTTAGCTCCTACTGTTTATCAGTACAATCTGTCATTTGCTTTAAGTATTATTAGATTATAAAAATATTAAAATTAAAAGAAAAATTTCAAGCATAGTACATGTTTCTGATTTGTAGGTCGAAATGCGAGACTATCAAAATGGAAAATATAAAATTCATTATAAGATTTAATAAATATTAGTTGAATGATTGTAAAGTTGGTCATAGTCCAATAATACTACGTGTTTCGAATGTAAAAGTTTTACAAACTGTATTGAAATTTTAACCATGTAATCAAATGCTGTTAATTGTAATATGAGATGATATGCATCAAAATAAATAAGGTACAAAAGTATTATAAGAACCAACAAAGTTTGGCTCAATGGAAGGGATTTCAATCGCTTAAGCAATAGATCCAGGTTTGAATCTCTGTTGATGCAACAGATCTCCTTAGGAGTGGTCCCCAGAAAACCGTCTGACCGTACCCCAATTCCAGATTAATCGGCTAGCCTTCGAGTCCCGGACACTAGATGAGAAACAAAAAAAAAATATTATAAGAATAAACATTTATAATTAAATTTTTTTCCATCAATATTTTTCATGGATTAATTAATAATTATACACTTGCTCACGCAATTCCCATACCATCCCACTATTTGTTTGACCTTTTTGATCAGCAGCCAGTTCAAGGCAGTTTCCAATAACCCCACGCTCGAAGACTTCTTTTTTTTTTTTTTTTTTTTTTTTTTGGTTTCCCACCCGGTATCCGGTACCCGAAGGCCCGACTAATCCGGATTCGGGGTACTGTCGGGCGGTTTCCCGGGGACCCCTCCCAAGAAGGTTTGCTGCGTTCACAGGGGCTCGAACTCGGCACCTCTGCTTAAGCGACACAATCATGGATTAATTAATAATTATACACTTGCTCACGCAATTCCCATACCATCCCACTATTTGTTTGACCTTTTTGATCAGCAGCCAGTTCAAGGCAGTTTCCAATAACCCCACGCTCGAAGACTTCACATGCGTTTTCTTTAGCCTATGTTCATCTTTGCCTGTAATGGAATAAAAAGGAAAATTTTAATCTTATTTGTAGATATTTAATTATATGATGTGAGGGGACCGTTCGTGAAGTAAGTGACTTATGTTAGGAAAAGAATACCGGATTTGAAGGTTTATATCAATGTGGGACAATCGGAGATGGGTCCGGGTTGACGTTAGACAGTGTTGTGCGGTCAAGAGCTCATATGTTATTTTATTATTAGTAGATATTACAAGAAACAGAGCGTATTTCTATCTAAAAGCCTAAACTGTTAAGTGATAGTGGCTAGTTTTCTTATAAATCATTTATTGTCCTCTTATGTGACCGATGCGGAATCTAATATAATATAGTAAGGTGAAGAAAAAAATTAAATAAAATGATAATATTATCCTTCTATATAACTCCACTAATAAATAATGAAGGGTAATTTTGTACTTACATCTAATTCAATTTTTTTTTCATTTCTTTCTTTTCAACTATATTAACTTCATTTCAGTTCTCATTTAATTTACTTAAAACATGATGACAATTCTAATATTCTCCTCCCTTCACCTCTGTGCATACAATTAATAAATTAAAACAAAAACAATGAACTGGAAAATGCGTGAGAAAAATAATTAACAAGATCACAGAAAAAAAGAGCTTTTTTAAGTAAGTGAAAAAATTTAATATTTTTTTAATTAAAACAAAAGTGAAGGTTTCCGTCTAACTACGATGAATCGAGTTATAAATATCAAGTCTAAACCGGAATCTTGTTTGGTTTTATACGGACCGGTTTTGACCAAGCTGGATTTTTCAAGGTATGCCACGGTTGACTAATGGCGCGACGAATTTAATTCTATAGTAAAAATAAATTGGTTGACAAACCTAATGATGAAACGAAATTTGGTGATTCCAAGAAGTAATTTACCCAATTATGGTGTCGTTTCAGTGAGGACAGACGGAATTCCAACATTGACCCGATGAGCTCATCACTATTTCCGCATCGACCTTGTCCGACGGCTTACCATGCGTTAGGCTGGTATAAAGTTTTGCTTGATTTTTATCTATTTTTCCTTCGTTTATTTTATATATGTTAATAAAATAATAATATTAGAAAATTATTTCGGATGATCACAATTATAAGTTGAATATTAGAAGTAGAACCTTTTTTCGATATAAAGTCGTGCTACAAATATTATGATATAGAAATAAACAATAATTAAATTGAAAGAATACAATGATATAAAATTTTTATAGATCATCGAGACCTGTGGTGATCTCAGTTTTCTTAAGATTTATTCGCCCAATCTTGGTCATACTGAGAAAGCACGAACGACAGTCGTATAAGATACAGCAATAGCTATGAGCTTGAAGTAGTATCAAAAAAGCAATGCTCAAATATAAACAGAGAGGAGATGCTTTAGTTGACCAATCAAAGAGTATAAAGTATAAAGATCAAGAATTCTCTCTATTCTTAGAAATAGAATCTGACAACTTGCTTTAAAAGGGGAAAATACGCAGAAATATTATAATTTGGCAAATTAATCACTGATTTAAATTGGACAAAACAAAAAAAAGAACGCTTAGAACCTTCCAGGTAAATAAATCCCTAGCGGTAATTCATAAGACTGAATTGATTCAGTGATGTTATTTTTAATTTGAGATAAAAAATTTTTAATTTAATTGTATTACTGGGACTCATCATACATCTTTAATTACCTCTTTCTTAAGAGTGAGTCTTGTATGTAACAAGTACACCACGAGACAGTACCGACGGGGTGGTATGAGCTGATAGAATTCAATAATTTTTAGGATATTTTTAATAAAATGTAAAAAAAATAAATCCCAAAAGAAAAAAAAACCTAAAAAGACTTGATTTGATTGGTTCGTAGTATCATGTCAGTACTACCACGTGGTGTACCTGTTACATGTAAGAATTTCTCATTTCTTACACCATTTTAAGCTTACCAACCTGTCTCATAATGGAAAATGTATCTGCTCGATAAATAGCATAATCATGTAATTCATTACCGACCATTGGATTAAGGTTACGTTTGGTACGAAAAATAGAGAGGAATGAAATAGAATGAATTTTATAGGATAAAATGTTTAGCACCTGGGGAAAATTAATAGTTTTTATGCTTGCTTTAAAAATATCAATAAATGTAATTATAAAAGTTGGTAAAATGAATATTCTCTAATTCCTTTCAAGAAATTCCCATCTCACCGGAATGAGTAGAAAATATATACTAAAGAACATATATAACTAACTCTGAAGAGTACAATAGAGCAAAATATATCAAATGGAAGCCTAAAACTAGAACCATGAACTCGGAAAAATCTGTGATGTAGTATACACATTTTACTTGATTTGGTCTAACTCTTTTATTGGATTTTTCTATTTTGCCCCTAAATTCGTCATACTACTGTTTTATGAACTTTCGCCCCTTGAATGAAGTTTCCGAATCCATCCCTCGCTAAAACATTCCTTCAATTCCATTCAAGGGGCATTTGGTTCTAATAATATTAGATTTTGGAAAAAATTACAGAAAAAATTATTATTTCACAGGGAAAGCATGTTGTAATCTAAATAATTATTTTTGATAAATATTTTAAATTGTTGAAAAGTTATTCGAAATATAATATTATAACATTTGATGTGATAGATAATTGATAAAATTTTACCAAAATACCCTTCTTTTCTTTCCTTTCTTATGCCTTCCATTTTCATTTTTATGGGCAAAGAGGGGAAATATGTCCTTTCCAGTGTTGGAAAGTGAATTGCAGAATTTTCTGCAAGCAATCTCATTAGCAGGACAAATAGGAGGCCCAGTAAAATTTGGACAATCCGAGAAAGTGAAAATACATTATGCTTTTCACCCAAACATTGTAAAGTAAATGTAAAGTATTCACTTTTCAGGAAAAGTTTTCAACATTACACCCAGTCAAACGGCTTGTCAATTCATTTCAATTTAAGCATACAAATTATTTCGATGTAAGCGCACCAAACGTAACGCAAGAGGGAAGGTCTCTGCAAATAATAGACTTCGACGGTGACCTCGATCGAGCTTGGGGAGGGTCAGGGATGTTCTACCTCAATTTTTCAAGGATCTGGATTTCAATGATGGGGGTTCAGGAAAGCAAATGGAAGGAAGAGACCCAAAGAAGTCCCATATTGCAAAGATCTTAAAACTTTAGGCTCTTTTTGTTGAAATACAAGGATAAATTTTTAATTTACGAGAATGTGGGGCTCTTTGCGTAATTATTTTCATCTTTGTTCTATCCCGGAAAAGTCTTTCACATGGTTGAACCCTCTCCGGCCACTGCAGCAGTCAAAATGGAAATCGCAGGGCAGAGACGGCAAGGTACATGGATGAAATTGACAACCATGAAAAACTAACTTGAATATTAAGAGACATAGGAATTGAAGCATGTGGACGGATAAAATCAATTAGAGGAGGAATTTTACATGTTAGTAAGTGGGCCGCTCGAACTCATATTCATTCACGCTAGAATTGGTAACCGAAGTAATCAATCTTAAAACATTTTGACTGCTCCAGTCCAGTGATCTTAACTCACTTCCATGTGATTTGGTGAGGTAGATGTCACATGTTCGAGTCTCGCTATAAGCAATATTTTTAGAAGAAGTTCTAGAGCTTGTGTCTGGTGGCGGAGACCGATTTCTTAAACTGCACTAGATTTTTATTAATGGTATGTTAATGAAGCCGGTGTTAGTATTGATTGCTTATTTCATCTGATATATTTACGGTTGAACACGAAAATATAGAACATTATATAATGGTATCGGGTGATTAGGTCGTCATCATTATTATCCTTCTTTTACCGATAAAATATTATGACGGTGAAACTCTCCCGATTTTTTATAAGGACATTTCAATTTCTTGGACTCAGGTGACGGCGTCCAATCATCCCTTCAACCCAACCAAAAAAGAAGTCCAAATCTTTGAAGTCTTCATTGGTGGGAGCTCCCAGGAGTCTGCTGTTGACAGTTTAGCTTTCTTCATTGAATATTACACACAAGCCACATGCCATGTTTCATTTTGACATTCCCATTTCTCTTTTTAATTTTCTTCCCCGATCCAAAATACAAGTCCAACTTCCTCTCCTTCATTCCTATCCAATCCCCTCTTCTCTTCTATAGATTTAAACCCTGAAAGAAAACCTTACAAAATTGTCCAGAAAACAAGGAAACCCCTTACCAATTCGCTTACTGGGTATCCGAAATTTTGCAGCTTTCACCGATTTTAAAGAGATTCGGTTCAGTTCCTTCTGGGTTTCGCTCAATTTCTTGGCTTTTCATGAAATTCCTAGTCGGGGAGAGATAAAGTTAGCGCCTTTTGTCAGGTTTAGTGGTATTGGATCGCAATTGTTTTCTGGGTTTTGTTCGGTTTTCTGCAAATTTGGATCTTTGATTGTGAGGGAGACAAGACGGGTTAGCTTCTTCCAATGGGAGACTCAAGCAATGGAGCATTAGATGACAATGCAGCGGTGGAGCTGACAGGAAAGATTATGGTCATTGCGATAATAGTCGTCTTCATAGTCGTGGTCTTTGTCCTATTCCTCCACTTGTACGCCAAGTGGTTCTGGTGGCGTGTGGAGGAGCCGCCGGTCCCAGCCCACCGACGGCATCCTCGGCGGCGGCGGCGATTCGTCTTTGTCCCCGGCCAGGAACCCACCACTCACCGAGGGCTCGAGCCGTCGATTCTCCGTGCCCTGCCCATCATGATCTTCCGGCCGGACGAGTTCAAGGAGGGTCTCGAGTGCGCCGTCTGCCTGAGCGAGCTCGTCGACGGGGAGAAGGCCCGCCTGTTGCCGAGATGCAACCATGGATTCCACGTCGATTGCATTGACATGTGGTTCCACTCCAATACAACTTGCCCACTTTGCCGGAATCCGATCACCGGACCAGAAGGTCCGAGCCCTGCCGATGCCGATCCTGGTGAGAGCATCCGCCTCAGCACCAGTAGCAGCAGCAGCGGTGTGGAGGAGAGCTTCCAGCATCAGAATTTCCCAACGAACGTCCTGTTCTGGGGCAATGAGACTCAAGTGAACTCGAGGGATGCCGGGTTGGAAGAGGGAACAGCTCCTTCTTCGTCGGGTTCGACTTCGGAAGGGATGCTAGTGATTGATATTCCGAGGCACGGGATCGAAAATGGAACCTCTTCCGTGTCCCCTTCAACCAGCGGATGTGCGCAGGAAGAGTTGAAATCACCTCTGGCGACGGGGCTGCGGTCATTGAAGCGGCTTCTGAGCCGGGACAGAAAGTTTGGTCCAGCGGCTTCCGGTGATGCCGAGCAATGAGGAGGACGAAGCTTACCCTGCTGATTAAGGATGATATCAAATATTGATTCAATTCAGTTTTCAGAGTTAGGATGAGTGCTTGAAGAATTCAAATAGAAATGGGCTTCTCTGTTGAAGAAGATAGGAAGAGGAAATATCCATCTGCTTCCAACAGAAGATGTGTAGTAACCATGTACAGCAAAAATTCGTTGTTCATCGTTCATTTAATATTATTGTCACAGACTGTGTTTGATGATCACCTTTGCGGATGTCCTCGGACCATCGTATCCGGATGTTTGGATGGTTCACCACGCAGGAAGAAAACGAACCACTGATCGGATGAAATCTCGGGCAATTGTAATTGGATCCAGGGAACTGCCAAGTGCAAACTACACGCTTTTGCTTGGAGAGGATTATGTTGAAGCTTCAGCTGGAAAGCTACGAGCTCGAAACGGCTTATCATCTTCCAGATTGTTAGCCTGGAGGATGAGTTGGGCTCGATTCTTTTGGGCTTCTATTATGGTTTGAAGGGGCTGAAGTATAAAACTTTTTTGAGGAGCATGTTCGATGTAATGGATGTTTCATATAACAGTGCTTACGTGGTATCACAAAAGATACAGATTTGTTAAGAATGTCTTATATTAAGCCAAAAGTCCACAAGACACAGAATACCTTGTCGGATGATTTGAAATTGATAACGAAGAGTCTAATTTGAATTCTAGAAAAATTATGATTACTCATGATCTCATTCCAAATCAAACTGGCAAAATTTTTTGGAGATAAATAGGAAATATTCTATCTTTTTACTGTAACGGGCCAACATAAAGGGCCGGATGGAATTTTATGAGAGAGAAATCTTCTGAGTTACCTATGAACTTCAGAGATTGAGCGAAAGGGGTTTGAGTATGGGACCCTTCTCCGTGAAGAAGTTATAATCTCCCTTTTTGATCTATTTGATTGTTTATCTTACGCCAAGGATGTTTCACTCACGAAACAGTTCTCATAACATAGTTATGATGTTTGTGTTCTTCTTCTTACTTCCCAATTCTTTTCATTTCTATTGCACTCTAAATTCTGATATTTTAATATGAGACTCGTTCCAAAATAAAGAGTGAAGTTCTTATAGCAATGATGAACTCGAGATCTTTTGGAAAATTATTTTCTTACTGCCGCTAAATTATCATCACTGGTTGAGAAGATCATTACTTGCAAATGGCTTTTTTATTATAAAGAAAAATTATGGATATAGGAGAAATAGTAGAAAATTGATAAGAGTGGTCTTTGAATTTTTACGCGGTTATCAAGTTAATCCTTAAATTAAATTTGCCACCAAAACAATGTAAGATTTGTAATTTTACCATCAAACTATTCCGGCCGTTAATAACATCAAAGAATTCGTAACGGAATTAGTCCATATTATAAAATTCCATCAAAATGGTCCTCGGGTAAAGATTGGTTTATGGAAATTTTGTCCATTGACCATTATGTGGCGTACGAAGATGCAGGATGAATGTGTTACATCTTACGGACAATCAAGCTCAATACTACGACATGTCATAGCCGTTGAATGATTTATCTCCCCTTAATGATGATGAACACTAATTAAATAAGATTTTACTTCATCGGGTAATCGAATTTGTTGTGGTATCCCTTAGACTTGAAGACCCAGAGAGAATGGAAATCCGGTTGAACCAAGCCAATTGCTCCCGGCGATGAATCTCCCGGCGGTGAAGCCTTCAGCCTCCGTCGCAGAAGTTATGACCCTAAACCCTTTCCAGCTAACCCTCTTCGAGGTCCCGGCCCCGGGCCCGGTGTTAAGGTACTCGCCATAGTACAATGTGTTCAGGGCAAAGTTCCCGTTCCACTCGTGCCACCCAGCAGGGTGGATCACGTCACTGATCACCGACTGCATGATCACTGTCCTCGAGTGCTCCTTCCAAGGGCGACCCAAGTAGGTCGGAAAGTCGCCCTTGGCTGCCTTGAGATCGGAGGTGGCACCGATCCGGCAGTTTTGGATCACAATCCCCGTCACTTGGTTAGGGTCGGTCCGGCCGTGGGCCGTCACCATGTTCTTCTGGCCAGGTCCGGGGCGGCGGGCATGGATGTCGCAATCTTGGAACACCGCTGCCGCGTTCCCAAATATGAAGTCGACCGTGCCGGCGATCAGGCAGTTAATGAAGAACTGACGGTTTGAGTGAACGTACAACGTGTCCTGGAACGCCAGGATATCGCACTGGTAGAAGGCGGATAGGTCAGCCCCGACTCGGAGGGCCACTGCCTGGTGCATCTCGTGGCCCGCCGTGTTCTCGAACGTTATGTCCCTTGCCAGGAACCCCTCACCCACCACAGCTGTGTCAGATAGACAAACACTATGAGTTATTAATAATCTCAGTGTACAACTTCATGCAGAAGCAATGAGTTAATGTGAAGGTACACAGACCCGTTTACATCTAAAGAACTATCAAGGCAACACAACCAACCTCAGGAATGAGTCTTCCATGTAACGGATATGTCATATGACATATATTATAATTCAATAATTATTTAACATATAAGCAAAAAAGGTTATAAATATATGACAGTTTAACTATATCAGGTTGACGTATTAAATATGAAGTAGCCGGTCTTATATTTGACAAGCATGCTATTGACATATGTCACAATTAAATGGTTATTTAATATATCTGCAAAATTAATTATAAATATCTTACCGACTATATATGTCACAGTGACGTATTGAATACTCACTGGATTGTAACTTATGTTACGTGTTATACCTGTTACACACATAATTCTCTAGAAAATCGTAGATGAGTTTATAAAACGATGAAAGATAATCCCCAAGATTTAGCTCAAGTGAAGAAGACGTGCTTACGACTCGTGAAGAAATTCACAAGGTCGGAGGTTTAAATCCCCCTCTAATTGCGCAGTGCTTGGTAAGACCGCTCTCACATTTGTTTTACATATAAATTTACCGATTTATGAGCTTATATGATATTTATGAGTACGGAAAGAATAAATTATTCGTTATAAAAATCAATAAAAAATAAATCATAATTAATCGGTAGACCGGAACATTTATACCAATGGTACTACACTCCACTGTGTTGCTGCATTTGAAATATTTACTCGTGTAGGTTTACTTGTCCTGTCAACCATTAAGTCGGATGCCTTCTGGGGGAGAGAGAGTACTTTGTGCAACCTCGAGAAAGTCTTGTATGTAACGATTTTATTACGTTACAATTTTCACATAACAGTATTAATAAGTAAAACTTACTTATTTAGAATTACTTTTTATTTTTAGAATTCTTTTTTAAAAATAAATAAATTTTATTAGTTAGCATCACTTTTCAAGCACAGAAATGTGATAGCACAGAAGACCTGCCCCTTTAGGAGCCACACAACAGGCCAGGCCTCTTTATCATCTGAATTAGCCATCAAATCCATTATGAATGAGATGATGCTCTCCAGAACACATTAATGGTGAGCAACAACTTGAAGTAAGGAGAGTCTGATTCCACATTTATTAGATAAACTTAAAATTATAATAAAGTTTCAATCTCAGTAAAGTTTTCCTGAATTATAGTCAAATTATAAAACTATATTGTCTCTAAGGATTAGTTGGGGAAAAAAATCATGGATGGTTGTAAATTTTGTTAAATAGGTAAAATAACTATGTGAAATCTTTTGTAGTGGAAGAATTTCATGTACATAAAAACTTGATCAACCATATTGTAAGATTTTAAATTATTTAATTTCAAATTAATATGGACTTTGTGACAAAAAAACTGTAAGATTTGGTATAAAATCTGATTTTTATATGAAAAACCCAAATTGATAAAATCAAACAGATGTGTGAACAAAACAATAGGTATTTTATTGCTTTTCCTCTCACCAACTGTATGAGGAGAAACTCTTTTGTATAAGGACGTTATCGCGTGACAGTATTTACGTGATGATAAAAACAGATAAAATTCAGCTATTTTTGACTTTTTTTATTTAAAACCCAACAAATAAAAAATAAAAAAGCTTAATTTTACTGCCATACAACAATACCATTATACACAGGACTTTCTCTAGTAAGAGGCACTTGTCCATAATATTTTACCCAAAAACATACTCATATCGTGTAAAATTGTCGAAAAAAAAGAAGTTCGATGGAATTATATTGTTCTTAACCTTGATTAAGAAGTTATAGATTCAATTCTATTAAGTTTTTTTAACATTCTCTTTTCCTTTTATTCCTCTTTAGCCCTACTTACTTTCCTGTAATCCAAAAACATAAGTTGTCCATCATCATGGCATGCATGCCTGTGATGTTCCTTTCATTTCTCTCTGTTAATTACAGTGAGCAATTAAGAAGCATTATTATTTTGGTTGCTTTCTCTTTTTACTACAAAAAGAAATGTGCTGATCTCTGTTTTCCAAGGTGGAAAACATATTTTGAATTTAAATCTGCACACTTCACAATGGAAAAGTTCAAAGTATGTGACTCCCGAAACATTCTTAAATCATCCTATCTCGTTATGTAGTTGCCTTAACTACTATTAACCAGAGCTGTTTGATTAATTATTTATCATCACGTCACTAAGAAATGAGACTATTTAGAATTTTTTTCCATTAGTGTAAGAGAAAAGGGAAAATCAATAGAGATTTTACGACTCTTTTTTTTAGAAAATTCCGAACACGAATTTTGTGAATTTAAAAAATTAATGACTTGAAGGAATTTAGTAGATCCACGTGAATAAGATGTGAATTACTTAGGAATTACTGAATTTTTAATGTCATGAGGATAATAAAAATAAAACAAGGAGGCAGCTAGTAATGGAAAACAGCTGGAAAGAACAAGGCAGCATCCACGAAGCTGCGCCCCGGTTTCCCTTTTTTCCTCCCCTCTTCTATATTTGGAAATGGTTTCCTCATTTTCTCTTTTCCCTTTATTTTTTGCCAACTGGCTACGATAAAGATATACGGGGTGAAAGGAAACCTGTCTATATTAAAGGTAAAGACAAGATGAGATGGAGCCTTGATTTGAAAAGAAAAGGCAATGCATGCTGTCTTGACAAGGAGACTCTTATATGAAACTGAGAATTGGGTAAAAATACAAACTCATTTATGAACAAATTTTTAAAAAGTGCCAAATTTTAAATTATTTCTATAAATACCATTTTAAAAATGGATGTTGAATATGTGCTTTCAGTTTTGTACAAAAAGAGTATTTTGAAAATGTGTTTTTGTCCTTTTTTTTAAATGCATGTTTAACATACGTTTTTAAAATGATATTCATAGAAATAGTTTATAATTTACTATTTTTAAAAAAATTGTAGTCTAGAGGGTGGTAGTTTCACCCAATTTTCTTACGAGATGTCACAAATCCATAAAATTAAATTATTTTTAGGTTTTTTATCTTTAGAGTTTTATAAAAAAAAATTTAAAGTGAATGGATCTCATTGGTTAATTATACCACGTAAATATTGTCACGTAGTTTATTTGTTACATAGGAGACTGTCTCCTTATATGTATATGTGTAATGGTATCATCACGAGCAGTGATTATATTGTGATACCAACTAATTAAATTTAATTATTTCTATAAAAATAATTTAAAATTTATATACATTTCGATTTTTTTAAACAAAGGTCAATATTACACTAATTTTTAAATTATTTATGCATTTTCATGATCATACTGAATATACATACCAAAAAAATATAAGTAAATGATTTTATAAAATAAATTAATAAATTCAGGTAAATGATTGGAAATTCAACCCAATTCTATCCCTTTTATTTTTTAAATTAGAAACACCAAAATATTTTATATTGAAAATTTAATGGACCACATCAGATCCTAGTGTCTTCCAACTAGAAAATATCACATTTATAACGATATATACATATATGTGTAGATTAATTTTTAATATTTACCACATGATATACCAACTATACATAAAACTCTTTTCATGTTAGATCTTGCACTTATTTATGATTATTATTATTATTATTATTATTATTATTATTATTATTATTATTATTATTATTAAGAGATTATTCAATATGTATAGCAAAAGAGATTGTAAGCACACAGCTATCTTTGAAAAAAAAAAACCATGCATATGAATAGAAGTTGAGCCAAAGGAAGTTCACGGGTCCAGAGAATCAGGAGAAATGAGAAATAAAGTAACACAATAGTCCCACTAACTGGGCATCTATTCACATATTCGAACACAACCCGATATCTTATAAGATTGAATTATCTGTTTTTAAATATATAGAACTCAACTGATAATAATAATAAGCATATAAGATTTTCAGTATTAATTTTCTTTTTTATTAAAAAAGAGTAAGTGATATATATATATGAGAATTTCGACTAATAAAAATAAAATTTAGAATATTTTAAATGTATTAGCATTATGCCTTTCATATGGACAAATTATTTTGATATAAAATCTTTTTTTTTTAATATTGTTATTGTTTTTTGGCACCGCAATATTGAGAGAGACAAATGGACACGTATTTGAAAATTCAAAAGAAAAGGCAGCTTCAAACGGATATAAATTAACGGCTATAATTGAGGGACTGCATATGATTATATAGAGAACTGTTGATAGATGCCTTTTGGCCCACAGCTGTTTAGCTGCCAAACCGTGGATGATGTTAATGTCATGTTTTGGTTTCATTCTCATTGAGAAGATAAACCCTAACAACAGCTTCTACGGACACATCTGAATATCCATCCAAGGAGAAAGTTCTGTGGCACTATTTTTAAAATTAATTTTTTTATTTTAAAATTTCATAAAAAAATTAGAAATAGGTGATATTATTTTAGTCAATAGTACTTATCGATCGACAAGTCATCGTGCCAGCTTTACCTAGTATTAACCATTTATTTATTTTAAAAAAAGATTTTTAAATATTTTTTGGAAAATTTTTGATTGGAAAAATATAAATATTCCTAAACGTAAAACGTTTTTGTGCGAGAAGGCAATTAGGAATGATATTCGGTATAATAGAATCGTTCTTAATTTGAAATAAAAATATTTTTATCTGATTTCTACCTATAAACTCCACATATTCATTTATTTCCGCTTCATCTCGTACCATTTAAAGTTCATAACTTTATTTTACGCAAATGGATTCAAGGAGTTGTGAGACGATGGTCTCCTTAAATCGGTATAACATTTTATTCAAATTTTATTTACGTCGACTATATTTTTATTTAATAATTTTGTTTCCAGACTCAAAATCCGGTTTTTAACTCTCATATGTAAATATCACTTATTTTTTAATAGATTTTCTAAATTTATCCCTCCTTTGTTATAATAAAAAAATATATTAAATAGTGTTTTTTTGGGTAGCATTTTCGCAAAGTGATTTCGGGAATGAGCAAATGGGAACAGAAATAGGAGGCAAAATGTAGGGCACCTAGGCACGAGGGGGGAATATGAGTAGAAAGTAGTGGTGGGCTCACCAACTGTGGCGGAGTGGAAGGTGGTGGTGCCGCCGCGGACGCTGCGGCTTCCGGTGATGATGGTCTTTGTCCGCCCTTCTCCGATGAACATCAAGTTTGTCTTCTTCTTCGTCACCTCCACGTTCTCCCTGTACACACCGGCCTTTATCCTGATCACGAATCTCTTGCTGCTCTTCACCGGCGCCGCTTCAACCGCTTCCGACACGGTCTTGTAGTCGCCGCTCCCGTCAGCCGCCACCACCACATCGGCCGTCACGTTCGTCGACTGCAGCAGCCGCCTGTCTCCGGCAGAGAGCCACACTGGCCATCCGGCCTCGGCCACAGGCCGCTCCTCCTCCCTGAGCCTGCGGTTGCTCATTGTCCGCCGCTCGATCTCCATGTCGGTGTCGGTCATGTTCTTGATCATAGCCAGCGCGTTGCTGCACATCTTCTCCACGTGGACCTATCAAATCCCGACAGCAAAATTTTTTAAAAATTAGTAGAATATACAATACTGTGTCATCATCAGAGTACGTCGGACGCTTGATCCATGTGCAAGAACCAACCACTACCGGCTGTCGGGTTAGGTCGGGTAATCTGGTCCGATACTTTTTTCTCTTCCACATGTTAAGCAATAAATTATCGAATAATAAATAAATTAAAATTAGAATATACAGAAGGTGATGTATAGTCACCTATAAATTTAGATTTAGATATATATAATTAAACTTCTTATATGAATACCAGACCGGATTGCCATAAAAGTTTACATGTTGTTAAGTCCGGATATGAAGCTCATGACTAATGAACCTAAGATTAGAAGGAAAAAAATGTTCGACTTGTGGTCCATAAATTAAAATAGTTTAAAGGGTACCAAGTGGTTGGTGCACTTAATAACAAGCGCTTTGAAGTCACTGAGAGAATGTTATATGTAAAGGATGTATTACGTATTACAAGTTAATGAGTATTTAATATATCAGTAAAATACTTGTAATTTATCATATATTTATAATTATTTTTAACCATATGTTAAACACCTATTAATATGAAGAGGTTACTGCATCAGGCCAGCTCGTTACGTTATCTGTAAACTCTATAAATAAATATATAATATATACATCATCATTATTTGTCACATAAATTTTTTCTATTCATTAATAATAATTATTTTTATATATAATTTAATATATTTACATATGCGTTAAATATTCATTAATTAAATTAATGACATCTTCCGAAAACTTTCGCTCACCTAAAAATTTCGCATTAATATGTGATAAATTTCCAACCCGTACCTGTCCCGCTAGCAGAGCGGCGCGGACGTGTTTATCAGCCTTGTCGTGGGAGAACCCATCGAGACAGGTCTCCTGGTTGGTCATGGCGGCGCTCATTAAGGTCTTGAGGTCGTCGGCGTGCTGCTGGAGCGACTTCTTGGTCGGGTACTTGTGGAGGTCCTCGACTGCCTTGTGGAGCTCGTCGAGCGTCTCGTCGATCATCTCCAGACAGTCGTGGAGGGCCGTCCTCTCCCTGCCGGCGAGGGTCCGGCCCCGGGCGGCGATCAGCTTCTCCACTGCGAAGAAGTTGTGCTGCACGGCTGTAGTCGTCAGGTTCAGGGACGCCTCGATCACGTCCTTCTGGGAGGTGATCCTGTTCGCCGCCTCGGGGGAGGCCGCCACCGCCGAGAAGCAGAGCTCGGGGTAGAGGGTGGAGCTGCAGGCGGTCCGGATGATGGCGTGGGATTGCGGCGTCTTGAGGCTTTCAGGACCGCTGGAGTTATCCTTGTGGACGGAGGCCGCAATGCCGATTATGGCAGCTGCGAGGAGGAGGGTGCTGAAGAGAGCCACAAGGAGCAGTTTCCTCTTCCTCGTGGCGGCGCCGGAGGCAGATTTTCCGGCGAGCAGCCGCTTAATGCGGTCCATTTCCGGGATGGAGCTGGAGGAGCAGGAAAAGCTGAGGAAAGTGAAGGGAGGACTGAATGAATGAAGAGTGCAGAGTCGAGCGAGGAGGTGAAGGGTATATAAAGACCAACTATAGTGAAGTGCGCCATAAAATAGATTGGCACAGTGAAATTATTATTTTTTATTTTAATTTTATTTTTTCTTATTATTCTTGTATTCTTTTTATGTATAAATGAGATAAATAAATCTAGAAGGAGTAGAAAAAAATAGAATAAAAGTCTCATTAATAGGACAATAATGCCAGTTATACTAAGCATTTCTCTGTGCTGGTAGCCGTACCCTTCTAGATTCATAAAGATAATTTATATTTCTCATATATTTAAAGAAATTATTCAAATAATAATATAGAAATTAGTTGATATTATTAATTGCTGGCACAAATTTTTTTTTTTTTTTTTTTTTTGGTCGCCAGCCACGGTATCCAAGCAGGCCCCACCAGCGGTGAGATGGCATCTTTCAACCAACCATACTTGACTAATCCGTTGGTCGCCCCGGGTCGCACGCCTGGCAATGGCGGGTGAGGCTCCCAAGAGGGGTGTCTGCGTACGTGAGGTCTCGAACCCGAGACCTCCTTAAGCGGCACCGAGCTGCTTACCACTCGGCCCAACCCCTCTTGGTATTGCTGGCACAAATTCATTTCATATAAAATCGAAGTAAAAAAAAATTTAATTTAAAAATAATATCAATACAGCCAATTTTACTTTTCTCTATTCCTAGTACTATCGTGCAGTTGTGGAGCATAAACCCCAAATGTTTTGCGCGTAAGCTCTCATCAGACACGTCCGACCCACATGTACTGTAAAGGACACCATCAAATCGTGATTTATGCATGGGAACAATTATTTACATCATGATTAAATTATATCAATAATCGGTTAAAAATGAGTTCGTTTGTCAAAACAGAGAAAATAAAAGGGCATGAAAATTACATTAATAGGAATTAAATTTAAAATTTCTTATCATTAATTGCATTAATACCAATTGTATCAATCCTATTTTTCTTAGTTATGTTAATATTATGTGAAATTTTATGGTTTAGCAACTGGAAATTACAAGACACCGAACATAAATTTTATCACTATAAAACGAGTAAGCTGTCAAACCGATTGAGAAATATCATGTCGTAAGGGTTTTATCTGTTAGTACATCGACTCATCTCGAACTGAATTAATAAAAAATTTATAAAATTTTTGCGTACCGGTGATCGAGGCTCGAAGAAAAGTCGAGGAGCCGTGAAGCCCGTCGTAACATTATTACCCGTTGAATATTAAACCTTGGGCGGTACAGTCTCACTGGAAATCCGTATGACTGTGTCACCAGACCTTACTAATGTCAAAGAAATTCCCACGTGAATGGGTCTCCACCTATTCTCCCCTACTCTTTAAAAAAATATTATTATTTTTTGTTATTTTTTCATTGCAATAATTGTTATTTAGCTTTTTTACACTATTTTTTTCTATGATTGTGGAAATCCCTTGTCACATGTTGATGTCGAAAAATCCCTGGGTGATGGAACGGTGTGAATTAACCCACGTGGTTCGACATCATTTTCCTTAAATAAAATCTCGTGTTCGAAATTTACGAATAGGGAAAATGTATAGTTTAGGAAATTTTACCCTAAAATATATCGATCCTGTTAAATTTTTTTCGCTTGAACTTATAAGAGTCTTGAAATCATTTCAACCCAAAAGTCTATGTTGATAAGTGGTGGTGCACAATTCTCTTATAAATTCAAGTTTCTTTTTCAATTTAGTCGATGTGAGATTTTAATCTCAATACTCGTTCTATGTGGTAATGTGTTCATACTTAACATTTGTCTTTAAATATCTGCCCTTTATAAAGAACCTTGAGCCAGACATTTTTCTTCAAGTCCTGGACTTACGGGCCACAGGCTTTACACTCTGGCCTGATGTAATGTAAGTTCAGGATCGATCCGCTCTAATATCGTGTTAAGTTTTTTTACTTGGACCTGCAAGAGTTATGAGTTCATTTCCATCCAAAAGGCATAGGTGGTGGTACCTATAAACTCAAATTTTTTTTTCAATTTGCCCTTATATGAGATTCTAATCTTAACAAATCTGATTCGAATCAGAATTAGTTTAAGTGAATTCGATTTTACATGGCATATAATCCACACCCAAGAAATCTTGGGTGATGGGAATAGGGATTTTTGATTGGAGAGGGAGCCCCTCTATGACATTAGCTTTTCGAAAAGCCATGCTCGAAAGCAGCATGTATCCAATTCAGCCGAAGAAAGAGACCCCCAACTTTACCTTCTGGTTTTTATTAGCTTCTGATGGAGCATTTTCATTATTACTGTGCATATTCAGGAAAAACTGCCTCGAGAAATGGTTTTTTTTTTTTTTTTTTTTACTTATCAGGGTATTCCAAATCCAACTAATCCACACCATCTCGTAGGCACGTCAATTAACAGATCGGATATGGTAAATCATACACGCCTTGCGGGATCGTCTATAGGTTCAGTCAATTTGGAGACGAATGCTCCCCTCAACGAGGAGAATGACCTACTGTGACCTCGAGCAATCAATAGTGAATGCAAAGTATTTCACTTGAACCTACAAGAATCTTGCATTTATTTTTACCTAAAAGTCTAAGTTATTATATGGTAGTACCAATTTCTGCTATAAATCTTTTTTTTTTTTTTCATCCTAGTCCATATAAGATTGAGTTCTCAACACTCAATCTCATGTGGCAACATATTCAAACTTGACACGTGCCTTTAAATACTCACTCTCAAAAACTGACTTCGAACCATATTTTTTCTTTCGATCTCGAACGAGGGGGACAAACTACCAAGAGGTGACCATTCTCTTCCATCGTTGGTCCAACATACGAGTCAGGCTTTTCCGTACTAGATAAGCTAACCAAGAGCTAAGTATTTTTCTTCTAGTCTCCGACTTAATAGGCCAGAAGTTCCACACTCGGGCTTCTCGTGGTATAAGTTCAGATCGACTCAGTCTGATACTACATAAAATAATCCACCTGGGCGTACAAGAGGTTGCGCCTATTTCCACCTAAAAACATAAACTATTAGGTGATGCTACTTAATTCTCTTATAAATTCAAGTTTCTTAATCGATATGGAATTTAACTCTCAACAGTGAAGAACTTGGCTCGGTCTCATCCCCGATAGAGAGTCCATGCTTGGATTGAGTCTTCTGTGAAATGTTACTTATCCGGTATCACAAACCAATAAATTTAGTTCTCTTATATTTTTTTAATAAAATCTATAAAATAATTTTACAAATAATTGAATTTTATTTATTTATAATGTCATATAAGTACCTATTACATACAATACCCTTTTTCTCTTATTAATTTGTAATATTACATGGTACCCGCTAGGCCAACACATACAAGATTATTTTCCCCTGCTTGGGCTCTTGCGTTTGGAGTGGGTTGTTAGCTAATATGGAAATGGAGGAATAAGGAGATCTTTCATTCAGGTTTTTGCAGACTGTTTGATGGCAACAAATTCTGAGAATGCCAATAACTTTGTAGCAGGGAATGGAGGGAGGCCGACTAGCGGCTTGAGGGATATTAGGTGGGAGAAACCAGGGGTGGGATGGATAAAACTTAATACGAATGGAACGACCAGAGGAAATCTGTGCCTGGTCAGGGATGACTATGTGATGGCCAGGAGGGTTCACTCAGGGATGGCTACATCAGAGCAAGCTGAGTTCTGTGCAGTCAAGATGGGTCTTAGGAGGGTTCACTTAATTAGTGGAGATGGACACCTCGGCACGAGTTGAGTTGTGGGCAGTCAAGACAGGTCTCGAGATGACTTGGGGTACGGGATAGCGTCAAACTATTCGTGAGCTAGATTTAGAGGTGATGGTCCGATATCTATGCGCATGATGGAGGGACATGGGATGGAATATCATTATTATATTTGGCATTTTGGCCTTTTCATGAACGTAATTGGAGCGTGGTAGTTCAACACGTCTATAGGGAATGTAAAAATTGTGCAAATTGTTAGCGAGCTATGCTTACTCGTTTCCTCTTGGGTCCACACCTCACTCCTTGTCCCGGGGGCTTGGTTTACTTTAACTTGGCGATTCGATTGAGATCACTCTACTTCGACTTAGTATTCTTAACTTTCTTTATTAATGCATCAAGTCTTCGACCCCCACTCTCACCCAAAAAAAAAAAAAGAGGTTAGCTAGTTCCAATAGAATTTAAATCTTGAATAAGAAGGATATTACTATTTCACTTTATCATCAGACCGACTCCTTGCAGGATTTGAAAATCCTGTTTTTTAATGGCATATAAAAAGACATGTGTAGGACCCTTATAATTAGGAAAAGGAAAAGATTATGCTCAGAACTTACTGATTTCAATTAGTTGCAAATGTTCAACCCACAATATTTCCCATTCTTTATTATCATTAAGAAAAAGAAACGAATCCCTTTTCTTATTTATTATTTGAAATTTTAATTTTTAAATCATTTTCCTTTTTTTTCATTGGAATCTCAGTAAATAATTCTAATGTGTATGATGCTAAGTGTGTTGCTTTCGATATTAAAAAAGTATTAATGCTGAAAAGTGGCACCCCTTCTCCTCTGTCTTTTGTGAATAGCACAACTGTATATGAAGTAGTAAAAACCAGCACCATTTTATGTTGAAAGTCATTTTTTCCCTCCATTCCCTTGAACTCTCTCTCTCCCTAGAGCTCTCTCTCTCCTCAGCAACCGTTCCTCTCTCTCGCCTCTTCTTCCTCTTCATTCTGTAGCCGGCATTGGGCGATGGCGTGACGGGCGTCGGGCGAGGCAACGACGAGATGGGCGTCGAGTAGCTGGCGTCGGGCAACAACACAATGGGCGTCGGGCGACGGCGTGGTGGTCGACGGTGCGCAGGGCGCAGGACGACAGGTGCCGGTGCACCGGCTATGGGGCACCGATGCTGCAGGTGGCGGTGATGACAGGACGAAGAAGAAGGAAGAAGAAGAAGAGAGGGAGAGTTTTGGGGTAAAAACGAGGAGGGTATTTAGGGAATTATAAAAAAGTTAGTAAAAAGAATATAACAATTAGCTTTCCAGAGTTCATCAAAGGGAAAAGGCCATAGACATAAAGTAACATGGGGACTCAGCAAATTGTCATTTTACATTTGATATCTATTAATTTATTTATTTTTTCCTTTTTTAACGAATTCGTCTATGAACTTATTTAATTGCTATTTAAACATCACTAAAAATATCAAATTATTTTTTATTTAATCAATAATATATTAATAATTTAAGATGACGCGATACTTTTAGAGATAAAACTGATGAAGAATTTATACAATAATAAGAGAAAGAGTCGATTAACCATAAAGGAATAAACTCTATTTTAATATATTCAATTTGGAAAGCTAATATATGCCATTGCTCGAGCCTGAAGGAAGAGAATTAGAGATAAAGGGGTATTCTAATTCAATATTTGAACCTAAGTCATTTGAAGAATTAAATAGTTATAAGAGTGAACATGTTGGTGATATCAACTCTCAAGAGAGAGTCCGACCTCAGAAAGAACACCCAACGATGTGAGATCCACGAGAATCGTGAGAAGGAAGAGCCTCTTAAAATGGAAATTGTGAAAAATGACAGAAGATTGACGAGCAGAAGGCCATGAAGAGGAAGACTCTCATGAAGCGAATCTTGAAGGAAGATAGGAATCCACGAGATGACTTGTGATGGTGCCACTACAGAAATCGTAAGGGAAGATAGAGATCCATGAGAAGGATCATGATAGTGAAACATCTCATGAAGGGAATCGTAAGTGAAGATAGAGATCCACAATAAGACTCATGATTGTACAGAGACATAACAGTTTTTTTGGCAGGCTAGCATGAGATCAAACATGAATCAGGAGCGTAAACATACTCCAATCGAAATGAAATTTCAATAACAGCTTCATAACTTCTAGGGCTAAAAACTGAACGGTTGGGATTAGAGTTGGAGCTTCCTCAATGTCGTTTTCTATCAAGTTTGTAAACTATTTTTATGACAATTTTGTTGACACAAGAGAGTTTCTATTGTAATGGGGTTAATTGAAGAGTAATCTAATAATGAAACGAAATGAGAGAATTGCTACGCTAATCCTAAAAGGTTGCTATTTATACCATTAATTTGTCTGATATGGCTATAATTTGTCTAATTTGATAGTGTTCCAACTTGTTATGAAAGAGCAGGTTTACCCGATTTTAAACAGTTCAATGCCATGTCATATTTCTCAGTGATAAGAAAAATCCTATGAGCCTAATACAAGGATAGAATAGGTTTACCTGATTTTACACAATTTGATGCTATGCATATTTTCAGTGATAAGGAAAAACCTATGAATCTAATACAATGATATAAAATAAACAGAAATAAAAGAGTACTCAACTCCCACGATAAATAATCCCTTTGTTATTTTGAGCTGGAATCTTGTCCCATTATACTAAAATCTCCTTCTCAATTCCATTTCACATAGTTATAACGAGAAATGCTAATTTATGTGAAATGGAGTCAGGTCAGACGCATTAACGGTTAATAAGAGGAATTAACAGTGTTGATAACACATCATCAACAATGTAATGGCAAGTCACAAAATGAATTTTATATGTGTAAGGAATCAAACATTTAGAACTGAAAATATTAGTTTTGAACTTCCAGAATTCATTTAGGAGAAATGGTAAGTTTTTAGACTGGTTCAGGTAATCTTGGTTTACGGGAGAAAGTTAGATTATATGGAAAATATATTGTAAAATAAAATTGTTGTGTTTAGTAACTATTTTAGATTATTGGAAAATTATTTGAAATATAATATTATAATATGTGATGTGATAAAAATTAATATAAACTTACAAGATACCCTTGTCTATTAGTAAAAATTGAGAAAGATGAAAGGGACAATTCTAGAATTGATAGGGGACTGTTTTTTTTTTTTTTTTTTGTCTCCAGCCACGGTATCCAAGCAGGCCCTACCAGCGGTGAGATGGCATCTTTCAGCCAACCATACTTGACTAATCCGTTGGTCGCCCCGGGTCGCACGCCTGGCAATGGCGGGTGAGGCTCCCAAGAGGGGTGTCTGCGTACGTGAGGTCTCGAACCTGAGACCTCCTTAAGCGGTACCGAGCTGCTTACCACTCGGCCCAACCCCTCTTGGTGATAGGGGACTGTTGAAGGGTGGACAACATTTGTTTGCCAAATCGTACGAAGTTTGAGGGGATTTTGAAGGTTGCCCCACTGGAAAGTTAAAATACCACCTCCCTACTCTACAATCCTTTTACGGAACAAGGAGCCATGTCCAGTAAAATTTGGTGGCCCGCGAATCTGAAAATGGAGAGAAAGTTGTAGTCATTGTAAAGGAGGATGTGATGTATTAACTTTCTATGAAAAGTTAGAGGACTACATTGATCCAAACAGGGCCTAAAACTCGGTCCTGTAATTTTTTCACGTGCTAGAGTTTTTCACGTAAAATTCTGGACATCCATTTTTCTCATTACATTCATTATTCAATCCCACCTCCATTGCGCTAGAAGAAAAAGAATTTATTCGCTGTAGTATTAATTGATGAGGTTCAAACTTTTTCCAACATATGGTGTTAGGGGCACGATTAGCAAGTCTGGTTTTCAGTGCGTTTGAGGTGAGGATGACAAAGAGATTTTTATACTCTCATTAAGGTGGAACCAAATAATTTAAAATGAAAATCAAAATCAGTTCAGCCGTGAAAGTGGGGGAAATTGCACCAGAGGTACAAAAGGTTTTGGTTTAAAATATATAAAATTTATATCTAAATACGAAAAAATTTTAAAAATCTAAAAATTAGAAACAATTTTAGAAATTAACAAAATTATATAAAAAATTTTAAAAATTAAGAATATTATGTAAAACTTATGAAAAATTGGTAAAAAATTTTTAAAAATTAATTTTTATATATTTATATAAAAAATATATAGTTAAAATAAATAAAGAACTAAAAATTCAATAAACTTGGTCATAAGTTCCACCAATACCTGAATGACACGCATCATAATTAGGTTCATCTAGTTATGGAAGACTCTTATGAAAATGAAAGTTTTTCTCCCAAAATCGTGAAATAATAAGATCTTAAACAAGTAAAATTTTATTTATTTAATTATTTATTAAATTTTATAAGTAAAATTAAATTTCAAAAGTTTTTTTGAGATTTTTCATAAATTTTATATATTTTTTAACTTTTTATTTTTGAACTTTTTCATTTTTTTGAATTATTTTTATATGTTATTTCAATAAAAAAATATTAAACGGTTCGTCATATCAGCAAAAAAGCACACAACACCCACATGAGCTGCCATGTCAATATAAATTAACGACATTAAATGAAACTTAACGAAATGTACGATGAGGGAACGGTTTTGAAACTTCTTGTATCAGTTAGATACAAAAAAAATTAACTTTTCTAAAACTTCTTGTACCAGTGGTTCGATTTCCCTCAAAAGCGAAGACCTTTGCGATGAGTTCAAGCACATTAGAGAGCGTGGAAAAAGATGTTTACATCTCAGCTTGATTGTTGCAGCATCAATAATGTGATTTGAGTAGTAAAGAGCAAACATCAATCAACAAGATCAGGCCAAGTATGGATGTGAAGTGGTAGCCAAAACTCAAAGATCGTCAAAGTGTTGTTGATAAAGTAAATCTCTCCATATAGTCGCGAGGGAGAGCTTGTTCGAAAAATCTCCTCCTGTTTGGAATACAAGATCCATATCAGTTTTTTTTTTTTTTTGCGAAGTTCGAATTTGGAACCGTCTGTTACTGCTCGGAGATCGGGAGAGAGAGCATTAGAGATAACGGAGTGTTCTAATTCAACTTTTGAACCTAAGTCATCTGAAGCTTTAAAACAATCGTAACAACGACGCGTTTGTGATCTCAACTAACTTATAGATCTTTAACTTATCCTCGTGGTATCGGTCTGTACCACTTGTATTCAGAAATTCAACAACCCTAACTAATCCAATTCGAGGTGGAAAGGCCCACTGGGAGTAAAAGTCTCCCAAGATGAGTTCACTCCATTCACATGACTCGAACCCAATACCTTACTTAAGCGAGAAGAAGTTTCCTACCATGACAATCAATCCACTTTAGTTTTATTGAAAATATTTTTGTTAAGGTGGAGATAAGCTTGACTTGACTTTATAGTACCTGATAATGATGAGGATCGAGATATAAATGTTATACTTGTTAGACCTTTCTTGGCCACCGGTAGAACTCTCATCGATATTGAAAAAGTTGAGTGTACGATGAGAGTAGATAGGAAGAAGGTAACATTCAAAAGTGTTTCATTCATCGGATTCAAATAAAACTAATGAATGTTTCACTGATGAAGTCATTGTGAGTACCTGTTCTCATGTCTTAATAAATTGGACCATAATTATTCTATTGTATTAAAAATAATTAAATAACTTAAATTTAAGTTATATCAACATTATTTAATTGTACTGTTGTAAATATGTGAATTTATATTATATTTTAAAGTATATTCACTGTAATACTTATTAATTAATTTTCTCAATCATCTTAAAATGGGACAAAGCGAGTCAAATCATATATCATGAACAGCAAATCAGAACTTGGATCCAAGTTCTTAAATACCCATCCAACCCGTCCCATTGCACACATAGCATGAACAGTAAATCAGATTGATATTTAAACTTGTGGAGGAATTATTAGAAATCTAGGCATATGTCCAACCAAAAATCTAAATTGATAGATAGCACGTACAAATCCTTTATATTTTCATAATTTAGTTTATATTTTTTAAAATTAATCCTTTTTAAATAGTGGGGTTTAAAAAAAAAAGTTGTTCCCACATCTGCTGATGTGCCTGATCATTAGTTGTTTCTTGGCAAGTTTTATTGCAGAATGACTAAAGATCAGACTCAATGCTATATGTACAGTGCTGTATCATGAAAGACGATGTCGGTGCTGGGGCCTACATAAAATTCGGCCGACTATCAACGTCCTTTTTTCTTGATAAACTTTATGGGAGGCACTGGTTCTCACAATTCCGGCCTGTTGGAGCTGGCGACGGATTTAGGGATGTGGGTGATCGTCCATCCTAAACTCGCAAATAATCTGTAAAAAGCTTAGTATACTTCACTTAATTTTATCTAATTTTTATTGAACTATCCTATTTTACTCATAAGTTCATTATATTACTTGTCCACTTAGTTTCACCCTGAATAAATTCTCTGGATCTGACCCTAAATGTAGCAGATAAAGTTACTCCTCTCCCTCAGAGAAAGTCTTTTATGTAACGGTATATCATGTGTCAATACTTACGTGGTGTTATAAACTAATAAGATCCGATTATTTTTAGGGTTGCTTTTTATTTTTATGATTTCATAAAAAAAAAAAAAAAAAAAAACCTTCAAACCCAGCATGGGCAAGCGCTAATTAGATTGCATCAAACTAGTGAATGAGTTGACCGATTGAATTTGCTTAAAATATTATTCACTAAAAATATTATGTTGGTTCATCTTCAATACGTGGTCATATCAGTTTCTGTTCCTTATTTTTCAGTTATAAAGGAGTCCGTAGGTTTAGCATATAAAAAGATAAAAAGGGAAAGAAGCATTAAGAAGGCAGAAAATGTCACCGACAAAAAATTGACTTGAGAACTCTTAGTTTCGAATTGATGTAATGCTAATACCATCTTTTTTAATCTATTATTATATGTGAGGATGAAATAATTTTCGTCCCACTTTTGAGTTTTCAGTTTTAGAAATAATTTACGTCCCACTTTTGAGTTTTCAGTTTTACTCATATACATAACAGTAGATAGTTGTTAATAATCTTTACAGGAATAATATAATATGTGTATAATAGTAAATTTGGCATGTACAATGATGCGTTCTCCACTTTTTCTTTCCAACTACTCATTTCACTCTCCCCTTTCCCGATATTTTTTCCTTTTTTATGTTTATTCTTATTTTTCGCTGTCAATCATATTTTTTTTATATAAGTGGTGTCCGGTATTTCAACAAACGACTAACCCACTGGACGGTGTATTATATGTCCCGAGGCCCGCCATTAAACCATAGATACCGGCCCTCGCGGGGAGTCCAACCCTGGACCTGACATACTGCATGTTATCAGCGTACTAGCAGGTCGCCCTCCTTGGAGGCTCACTGTCAATTATATATAAGCTCAATTTAGGTACCCAATTTTATTTATTATAATTATATAATTTTTAAATGTAAATAAATCAACTTATTCAAAGAATGAACTGTAACAACTTTCTTAAATTGTGTACAAGTCTGTATTTTTAATCGATTTTATTGAATTAACATACATCGTACGTAGCACTAGTCAACTTCTAGTTTATTGTTATTTTAACTTTCAAACTGTTTGGCCAATGGTTTTGATGCCATTTTCATTAATATGCCTTTCATAAGTGGCAGAGATCTTCTTTTGTCAAAAAAAAAAAAAGTTCAAATGTTTCATCAAACAAAAGTTCAATGTCGGCAGAAAAAGGATTTCATACAGCGGCATCGTTCTCGACCTGTAATAAGGAGATTGTGAGTTCAATTATAACCAGTCAAACTATCATAACTTTTTATTCGTTCTTCCGTTTATTTTCTTTTAGATTTATATCTCTCGTTTGTATGTAGAAAAAGATTTTTTTTTTTGGTCGCCAGCCACGGTATCCAAGCAGGTCCCACCAGCGGTGAGATGGCATCTTTCAGCCAACCATACTTGACTAATCCGTTGGTCGCCCCGGGTCGCACGCCTGGCAATGGCGGGTGAGGCTCCCAAGGGGGTGTCTGCATACGTGAGGTCTCGAACTCGAGACCTCCTTAAGCGGCACCGAGCTGCTTACCACTCGGCCCAACCCCTCTTGGTGTAGAAAAAGATTTCAATTTTGGCATTTTCCCCCCTTTTTCAGGAATCTTTCCAGCTAATTTCGCGCAATCTATGGCTTAGCCAGCTACCTACCACCTAATTAATCAAGCAGAATTTTCGCCTCTTTGCTCCCATCATGCATCACGCAGACGAAAATCCACTGGAGAGGACATCTTGAGAAATGCGTTTCAGCCTCCGGACGATCCTTTTCTATAAAATCATCTGATACCCATAATTCTGATATGTCTCGACTATCGAGATCTAAGCTAGTTTAACTGGTAAATCAATCCCAACCATAGTTTTTTTTTTTTCGATTCATAAGAGTCGAATATGAAATTTTCTTAAAAGGATAAGGAAGATGTGTCCAAATTGTCTCAGCTAACTTATCTCGGCAGTCCTGGATAAACTTGATACTGTTAAATCCAATCAGCACGAACCACTTGTAATTGCAGAAGACGACAGTGAAGAAATAAATACAAGCCGATTGAACTAATATATTGACTAACTATTTTTCGGTCGAATATCGGACCGAAGCACAAATTGATTAGCTAATTAATGTTACTGGCATGGTAATTTAGCATCTCATCATCTTAAATAAGATTTCGGATCTGAATTTGGATGAATACCAAGTTGTACGGACCGAAAAAAGAGAAGAAGAGTGTTCCGTACCCCAGATGAATCTAGAAATCTGTTGTACGGACAAAATTCAAGGAAAGTAAAAAAAAAAAAAAGAAAGAAAAATGCAGTATGGATATGATATGATAGTTTAATAAAATAAAATAAAATAAAATCTGCAAAAATTATGTAAATTTATATAGTTCCTTCCGTGTATAGAGAGGCCGATCATCCCGTCAGTGAACACACCACGAGGATGTGCACATAAAGCTTCCAAAAAAAAGGAAAAGTTAGAACGCATAATATCAGATCAAATCGATTATGTCCCTCTATGTTTCCATTTCGTTCAATACAATATATATATATATATAGTTCATTTATTAGGTCTCAATGAAAGCTTTCGACTAACTGAGGTTACAGAAGAATTAAATAATCTTAATTTACCATATAACGCGAGAAAGTATTAATCACTTGAGTATTTGATATAATCTATACTTGAATCTTACTCGTACTATGCACGGTATGTATTATTTCAATAAAATTATTAAAAATATCCACTTATTTACTATGAAGAAAGTAATTATTTAGAATTAATTTTTCAAGTGAAAAGCTTAACTTTTTAATTGGTTAACTATAAGAGTGAATGGTAAAAATGAAATTGGAATTCTTAATTTGTATGTGAGGATGGCCAATAAAAGAGTGAAAATGAAAAGTGAGAATTAAAAATAAATATATCATAAATAAAAAAAGAATGTGAACAAAGAGCGGAGATGGGAGTTCAAGTGGGTGAAAAAAGGGTGGAATTGAATAGTTATACATGTCAAATTTAAGATCATGTTCTCATTTCATATCAATCGAAGGGTCAGTAAGATTTCAATTTTTATACGTAATTAGTGAAAAGTGAAAAAGTGACATAATTTGCAAACTAACTAACATAAAAATGTATAGTAAGAATATTTTGGAAATGGAAAAAGTGACATCACAAGAGTTTATCCCTTAATATTAATAGACTAATATATGAAAATATTTGTGACTTTGAAATTTTTTTTTTTTTTCAGTTTCTCTGATTGTCTATTAAAGTGTAAAATTTAATTGTTAATATCTATTAGATCACGAAAAATTAAAAATGCGTTTCTATTATCACATTTTCTCTCTTATTATAACAATTTTTCTCCAGCTACTCTTTACCAGATTTATGGTATATAAGATTACTCTATTATTTCTAGATTCATTATTTAATTTCATATTCAACTTAATAAAAACTCATAAATTGAATGTTCATTATAATTAAAATTGATTTAATCATTTACATATGCTTTTTCTCAATGTCAGTAAATGATAAAAATCGTACATATATAACACGGGTTGACATGTAGTAATTACCATTCAAAATAATTTAATAACCTGATGGATTGGTCTGATGGTAAGAAGAACGTGAAATATTCTTTTCATTCAATGTTCAAATATCCCCTTGAGGCCAGCTTGCGCCTCTGGAATTACCCCACCCTATGCACTTTTAAGCGTGTGTGTGTGGCCATGAAAATTAGTCGGATGAAATCCGAATACCTTGCGATACAAAAAAAAAATATCAAAACAATTTAATGGACATTTTCTTAAGATGCTATTGTGAGGTAAGATCATATTTATCAATCGCGGACTAACATTACAGAATCACTGAAAAATAATTATCGCATTTTATCACCCGGAAGAATCTGAATCTTGAACTGAACCTGTCTGGCAAAAGATTTCGTTAAGGAAAGAAAATTATCGAAATTCTTGATCAGTATTAGAAGCGTTTGCCATTCCATCTAGCAATATATCGATCGAAGAAGCCCGCTGTGGCACGATGGCTGATGACTTTGTGCCTTCCCCCACGATCCAAGATCGACAATTTGGGTGGGTTATGATTCTTCCTCGTACTTCTTAATGGACTTCAGTGGATCTGATAAGGCCCTGCTAAATTTACAAGGGCGCATGCCCATGTGTGTGTATATATGTTTTGTACGTTGACAATTAAATCCGATATCGTGCTATAGGATTGAATTCCCTATTAGCGAATTAAGATATTGAAGCTTGATTTGTAATAAAAGTAAACATTACCACCTAATAGTTTAAGAATTTTGAGATGGAGACTGACTCGATTTCCTGTAAGTCTAGTTGGTATTTTATATGGTATTAGCGTATAAAATTATTTGCATTCATATCGCGTCAGACTGAAGCAAGGAATCCGTGGCCAATTAAGTCTAAGCCTGGAAGAAAAATACTAGGCTCATGGCCAGTTTATCGAGATCAGAACATATAGCCCAACTTGTATCAGTTATTAGTCCAAGTAACGTAAGGAGAAACTCGCCTCGTGGTCATGTGTCCCACTCACCTGAGTACGGAAGAAAAATATCGGAATCGAGATCTGTTGTTGAGGAGAAAGTCTTGTAAGTAACATGTATATTTAAGACACATTATAAATCACGTTACCATGTGAGGGCATGCATTGCGAATTGAATCCTACATCGAAGAGTTAAGATATCGAAACCTGATTTATAAGAGAATTGGGATACCACCACCTAATATCTTAAGATTTTGAGTTCGACATTGACCCCGACTCCCTATGTGCCCTTTGATATTTTACATATTAATTTGGTTAAAGAATAAACTTGGACTTATAAAAAAAAATTATGCACCTCCAACTATAAAACAACCATCTTAATACCTGTCATCAATAACCGACCTCCAGTCAAGTATCTTTTTGTCATACTTAAGTGGGAGATAATTGACCACGAGATGGGCTTTCTTTCTGTCTTGGACTATATATAATTGACCACTAATCGGGTACTTTTCTTTCACCATCGGGCTTCCATGGTATGAGTGATAATTGATTCTAATATTATATAAAATATACACCAGCTGATAACACGAGATTGAGCATACTTTCAATTCAAAAGCCTAATCGTGTAGGTGATGGGTATTGTAATTTTCTTGTATTACAAGTTTCAATCTATAAGCTTGTGGAGTGTTCATGGATTAAGAGAGAATAAACTATTTCTTATCAAAAGAAATGATTGAATATATAGTTAAATGCTATTAAGTATTCGAGTTAAGGTAAATTTTCATATATTAATTTATTTTTTGAGTCTAATATAAGTGTTTTATAACAATTAATGGATTTTATCGAATCTCTCCGAGTGCACAATAGATTTTAATTTCTTTATTAGTGTTCATTATTGATCTATAAATTTTTATAAATTTTTTTTTAAAGAAATCAACTGCTCAAGCGAGCCCATCTATTAAAATTAAAAGAAAAAGTTGCAAAATAAATTTTTAAAATATTGTGAGCATCATAAATCCGTGGTGTACATGTAATTATTATGTCATTGAAAAATTTCTCGAACTAGGAATCTAGCAATACAAAAGAGTCCGAACAAGAAAATACTTATAATCAATTAAAATCAATCTCGCGAACCAATTTTCCTTTAAATATTCGGTCCCAGTACCGATCTATCATGTGAATTGGAATCAAATCCTGAACCAAGTCTTCCATTTATTATCTCCAACTTACCTGACTTTCATGTTGTAGTCTAAATCGGTATGCTTCTATTAAGTCCGGTTAACCCTTTGTCCATGCATGCTCCTGAATAACTTGCTAATAACCTTTTAATCTGAAAAATTGAAAATTACTGATGGCATCTTGAAAATCGGAAGGGCTAATCACTTAATTAGGCCTGTATTTTGGGCAAATTATCACTTTTAAGGTTGTTAATATCATTTCCCGTAAAATCACTTGGTGGGTCAATCAGAAAATTAACTGCATTAGAAGCGGAGTTTGTTTGATATGGTAATCTGGACAGTTTCCATGGTGACTTCCTCCGTATTACTCAATAAAATAGACTGTCCTTAAATAGGAGAGAGTCTTGTGCATAACGGCTATATTACGTGACAGTGCTGACGTGGTTTCACAAGCCAATCAAATCAAACAATTTTTAAGATTGTTCTTTTTTTTTTTTCAAATGATCAGCGTTGCTCTTTCATTTCATAATTCAAAAAATTTGATACAAGCCCATTCTAGTGGGCCAGAGGAGGCCCAAGGCCTATCCAAAAATTACAAGAGAAAAAACAATGAAACGGCCAAAGTACTGAGGACAAAGCAGTTTACGCATATGCCCGATCCTCCATGCAGCAAACAGACGTTCCTGCTGAGAGCTTCAAATCTTCCTTGACAAATCTGGAAAGCCCAGGAGATGACTGCGAACACAATGCACGACCAGCTCCCATACTATGGATTCTGAGGGGGTCTCATTAGTAAACAAAACAATGTTTCTTTTTCTCCAGACGAAATAAACCAAAGCATTCCATAAAAGCGTCAGCAGCATAACCTGAACTGATATTCCTTTAGGTTCGAGGTGGCCCAATGCAGTGTGCCAATCAGAAACTGGCCTGCATATACCAGATACTCGCAGAATTTTTGACCAGATAGAGTTACTAAATTTGCAACAAGTGTGATCTGCTTTCAAGGACATCATTACATAGTCTACAGGCAGGATCTATATTTGATTTCCAGGTCTTGAGCCTGTCCAAGGTCGAAAGTTTATCTTGTATAGCAAACTAGCTGATAAAACAATGCCTTGGGATGGAGGGATTGAACCAGAGTTGCTTAAACCAGCTGACTTTAGCTGTTTTGTTCGTTAGAGAATTTAATATGCTGATTAATGAGAATTTCCCATTAGCACTAGCCAACCAAGTTACGAAATTTGTAGTCTGCTGATTTAAATCAACCCCAGACACTTGTTATGCCAGAACAGCTCGTTGACTCTCTCTAGTAGGCCTCTGGGAGCTTTGAAGCATTCTTATCGCTTTAGCAAAAGAGGCATAAAGAGGAATACCGTGAAGAGAATTAATTTTTTCCGACAGAGGGCTCAAGGCACAGCAATTGTCGTGCAAGAAAAAAGTAGACTGGCCGTCCCCAATTGTGCGTGCAACTAGAGGAAAAATATGTTGCCGCAATTTGAGGAGTGATCTCCATGTATAAGAACATAAATTAGGAGTAATCTTTTCCGCAACTTTTCATTTAAAATTTAAAATTTTCTGTTCTTGGTCCAGCAAAGTGAAAGCTTTTTACATTTGTACTTCTTTTGAGTTTGGCTTCAGTATAATCTCATCAGCTCTCCTTCACTTTGTGTGAAAGTAAAAAAAAAAATCTTAAATAGTCCTATCTTATAATGAATTGATGGAAAAATGTCAATTAAATTATGTTAATCATTAATGATTATAAAAACTGGTCAAGTGATTGATATTAATATGTTTCTTTGTTATAATTTAATTAGTATTTCCTCATGTTACGTGATGAGATGGCGTGACCTAAAATTTCTTGAGTCAAAGGGATTCTCTTAATTGTTTTAGAAGCCTACCTTGTAAAAGGAGCATCCATTCTGTGCACATTCCATCTATTAGGGTTTCCCGAAGTAAGCTCACTTACCAACATTTAGTAGTTAATACTCGACCGATTTGAAGCAGAGAGAGTTAGTTCGCCCATACCTAGCAACCAATTATCTAGCCATACATTTGTGCTACTTCCATCAACAATTCTTTCGAAGCATCCTTTGCGAAGGGTCTCCCTGCGAACCTTTAATCATTTCCAGATGCTCGATTGGTTAGTAATCAACCTTTGATTAGGGTTTAGGAACCCAGACATGATTCTCATCATTTTCATGGCAAAGCTGGAGGAGTCTCTTGTTAGAGCTCAAGATGTCGGTCCTCAGTCCTCGGCTCTTCCAAGACCCAGACCCCATTTTCTTTTGGAGAGCAAATGAATTTTCAACTTTTGAGGTGAAAAAATACTTTTTAGATTCGGTTTTGCCCCTCTCAAAGCCTATACCTAAGCCGGTCAATTTTGTTACAAACACTTTTTTGGGAAGTTAGGGAGGGACATGATGCAGTTGGGCACACTATTACGTATTGATCTTATTCAATTAGCTCTTCCTGCCCAGGATAAAGCTTTTGAATTCCAGGAGGCTAGTTTTATCGATGATAAAATATCTTTTCCTTTTTTTAATGAGAAAAAGATACTAGCAGGACTATATATTTATCAATTCTTGTAAATCAGTCCTAAACGTTTCGAAGTAATAAATCAAGTCCCAAATGTCGCCGCCATTATAACATGTGTGTCAATGCCATTATAATATTGTAACTGCAAGTCTGCAACAATATATAAGACTTAATTTATTACTTTAAAACAATTAGGATTGGTTTGTAAGAATTGATAAATATATAGTATTCTCGATATATTTCTTTCCTACTTTAATAAAAAGGTTTTACTGGGTACTTAGTTTTAGGGCTGAGTTTTTTCCATCTCCATATTACTCTTTGCATCTCTTCTAGTCTGAGCTCTTAAGTTTTTAGAGAAAAACATCCATGATTTGTTAAAGTTTATGTCTTGTCCACTCCAGCGACAGAATTTTTCCAAAATAGCTATACAATTTGATATTTCCTTATTCCCAGGTTTGCTCATTATATTCAGCTCACCAGCCTAAAAAAGGAGTTATTTGCTCACAAAATCACGAACTATCCAAGTATTCCTTAATCTATCACTAATTATTTTTTTCAAGAAAATAATAAACTATTCAGGAATATCTAATCACGAACTATCCAAGTACATACTGATATGTACTGTTAATTTTGTTGGTTGTACAAACGGAATCTAACGTGGCATCTCACATGACATCCATCTAGTCATAAAAAACCATGAACTATTGTCGAATTCTCTATTTTATCACGGGACGGACGTGCAAACGGACGTTCCCTATTTTTATGACCAGATGAACATCATGTGCGATGCCACATGAGGCTCTATTTGTACAATCAATAAAATTAATAGTACACGTTAGCAATTAACGGTTAAAATCAACGAAGTGGTAGATTAGGGAAAATAGAGCACAGTTTGTGATTTTCTTGGTAAAAAAATAGTTCGTGATATATTAGAAAATTCTTGAATAGTTTGTTATTTTTTGGCAAAAAAATGTCTGTAGTATTGAAAAATTGTTAGATAATTTGTGATTTTCTAGGTAAATAACAAAAAAAAGGAAATTCGCGATCCAATTTTGTTGACTTTAATGGCTGTTACATCGCTATTCTACTCCCCACTATACAACAATCTCAACAGTGTTTCCATCACAATAATGAATAATGGTTGATTTCATAACTTCTTGATCTCAGATCGAAAACCTTACTGTTGCACCAAACCCATTTCTCGCTTCAGTCAAAAGTTTTGAGTACAACCAACTTTCGGCTTAGTTCTTGGTCATGAGTACCCAAAATCGAACTTTACTACTCCTACTACGGCCGCGGTTTCGTTCGACTCTTTTGAACTTTGCCTAGTCAGTGAAGTTGTTTTTCCTTTTCTCAATTTCTTGATGAATGCCTAGTAAGTGAAGATTTGCGGCTCACTTCTTTGCCAAATTCTATACAGATCCACATGAGTCAAGTCCTGCTTTCAAACTACGTAGAAGACTAAAGTTATGGAAAGGGAGTCACTGCAACATTTAATTTTCATTGGATCTTTATCTCTTTACTTTTCCTTGTCATCTCCAGTATTTTGCCTATTTACTGCCTTTTAATTAAAAAATTATAATTTATTCTGAATTTATTATTCAGATAGAGTCAAAACAAAAAATATATATTATGTAACTCGAAAAATTTTGGAAAAATAATAAGGTGATAATAAAGTAATTCTCGAATTTAGAGAAAATTTGTCTTATAAAGAAACTAATGCATACCTCAACAGTTGCATGGATAATCCGAGACCGATAATTTCTTAAAATCTTTTTGAGTTCATAAAAAACACTCCGTCAATTTACTGATTTTTAAACGTTTTTAAAAAATTATCACTCGAAGCTCACCACACGGAGAAAGCCTTTTACGTCCGGGTTTGGTCACATGACAGTGCTTACGTGGTGACATAAACCAATTAAAATCAGTTATTTCTGTAATTTTTTTATAAGACCTAAAAAGCAAATAAATCCTAACAATAATTAATTTTAATTGGCCAGTATCAGCACGTAAACACTGTCACCTGGTGATACCGTGGCGTAAAAGACACTCTCCAGCTCTTCTGAAAATTTTTGAAAAACGATTTAATGGTTCTAAAACCACAAGATGCGATCTTAGTGTAGTGATAATAAAATTCAGAATTACAACCTAGAGGTTATGAATTCCATTTTCACCGTGAGAACTATGTGCTCTTTGATTTCCCATTATATTATACTGGACTCATGACTTTCTTATCACCGTAAAAAATTCACTCTTATATAGTTTGATGAGTTTGCGATTTTAGATTTGATGTCTTTTACACATTTGTGTCGTGTTATCCGCTAAAAATACAATTTTTTGACCTGGACCTGGGGATGTCTGCTTTTATAAACTATACCAGAATACACCTTTAAAGGTACTATATTGATGAAATTGCACTAATTGTTCGGTACTTCTGATATCTTCGTTATTTAATACAAAATTTCTAACATTGCCTATGGATGGCAAGGTTGCTACTAACATTGTTCACATTTTAGAAAGGTCCTCTAAAAATTACTCACGGTGGAGGGAGGATATTATTCTTATCTTATGACTGAGAAGTTTTGCATTCGGTTTTCGTCAATGAAGTTTATGTCATTTATTTCTCTATTTCTCCGATCTCCTTCTTAATCGATGATCATTCTTCTAACTGAAAAAATATTTATAGTAGCTTATTGACCTTGTTTCAGCTCAAGGACGGATCTAGAAAATTAACAAATTTTAAGGGGTAATACAATGTAATTTTATAGAAATATTAATAAAATTTATATAAATTTTTACAAATTTTTTCGAGTTAAAACAGGCAATTGCACTCCACACCTTCTAAATGCATCGATGTTTCCGCCCAATATTACTAGGGTTTTTGAGCTCTCATCTCATTATAGCCCACGAGTAAAATCCCAGAATGGCATGCGGCGAATATAGAAAAATTCCGTAAGGCCAATAACGTCCAGATGGAGTTACTGCGGCGTCCCTGTCTAGAATTTTGTCGGGGGAGGAAACTGAGCGGAGGGGTGGGCCACACGTGTTGTTTAATTTTTATGACCTGCCCATGCAAAAGCAGCCCCCCCAAGTCTTCTTCACTTTTTGACCTTCTTTTTTAAAAAAGAAAAGGAAAAAAATCGAGAAAAATAGTTGATACAGGTGGTACTATTCTTACTCTGTGATAAACCTGATAATTAATTACCAAAAAAAAAGATAAACCTGATAATTTTTAGTAAGATACGATAACTCGATACGATATGTTATGAAATTAAACTGGTTCGAGTTAATCTTAAACAAGTTTTGTGTCTAAACAGGTTGACATGTGTAATTCATTTACATCAACAGGTTAGACCGGGTTGAATCCACTTAACCCAACACGACACAATTAAACTCGTTTGATTATGTGTTTATGTGTCAAATCCATTAACCATTTTAAATATATTAAGTTAAAATTACAATTACACCACATGTATTTATTTATACATGTTAAACGTGTCGTGTTGTGTCAACCCAGTTTTAAACGGATCGTGCTCGTGTTTGAAATTTCTGACCCATTTACTAACTGGATCGTATAAAAATTGAGATACTTTGGACATGAGCCTGTTTAGACATGACATGGCACGTATTGTCAGACTTACTCTGTAACCTAAAGAATCATTCTGTGTATATATATCTACTTTATATACCAAAAAAATTACTTTTTTTTATTATTGCATAAATTTATGGCTCACTAAACTCGTTAATGACCGCTCTCATCGATTTGCTGCGACCCCGTGACACCTCAACCCAATATGTACCAGATTCGAATTTTAATAAATATTCAAAATTCACGGTAAGGGAGATTTTACCTTTTAACAAGTCGATTTAACTTGAATTTATTTATCACAATTTATTGAATTTATAAATATTAAGTTGTCACACACAAAAAAAAAAAGCTATGATGAAATTCCTCATATTTGATAAATCAGAAGATAAATAGGATTATATTTGATCATTAAAATTAAAAAGATAAACTTTCTATTTCACTTGTGACGGGGCGACTACTGGCGATAATCGTGTAAAAATATACTACCATATTGAATAATTTAATTTATTATTAAATTTTGAAAAAAATAATATATTTGATATTTTATTATAGCAAAAAAACTTGACATTTTATTAATATGCTAAAATATTTCTAAATAGAAGTTGTTATTTATTATAATAAATTAGATTTTATTATTTAAATTATATGACATTGAGAATCAAGGCAAAAAATCTATAAAAAAATTGCGCTACTAGTCATTGGTTTTTTATTTTTGGGTGTTACATTGATATCTAGAAACCCCCTAAACTATTGACTAATTCAATTCAAGTCGGGTCGGCCAACTTAAGGGGCAAAACTCTTAAGCAATTTCATGCAATTAAAATTATTAAATGTATCAATCCCTAACACTTTGTTTGGATGGGGGATTTGGAGGGGAGAGATTTTGAGGGATAATAGAATCTCTTGTTTGGGTAATTCTTTAAGAGGGATTTGGAGGAATTCAAATCCCTCTGATCCTCAATTTTGTAATTCCTCCAATTCGGGGGAATTTGGAGGAATAAAAAATTTTCAGACAAAAATACCCCTCAGCTTCTTCAAAAAATTGATACTTTATTTTTCATCAATAATGCATGTCTTCTGCCTTCCCCGCTCAACCATCACCAATCCACATCCCGCGGGCCTTCCTCCTGCTCAATTGATTTTCTGTTGTTGCCCGACACGTCGTCCCACCTTTGCCCGACTACATCCAACTCAGGTTTACTGCTAAACATGTTTCTGCTCGGTTCCTTTTTAATCGTTAGAACTTCGTAAGTTTTTTTATTTGCTTTTATCTATTAGAATTGCTTGATTCTTTATTTTTTTTATTTGTTTGTTAGAATGATACATGCCTATTAGAATTGACACATTAAGTTTATGATCTGCTGCTGCTTGCTAAATTGTTGAAATCAACAAGTTATATTCCAATCATTGATTTAATTATTCACTTAAAAATTGCACCTTCGATTAAAAACTTTGTAGGAACGAGCATTGTGAGAAATATAACTACAAATATTAAAAAATCTTTAAAACAATATTTAAAACAATTTTATTCCTTCAAATTCCTTTTCTAATAATGATATTCAAATAAGGATTTGGGGGATAAGTTATCCCTCTAAATCCCTCCCCTCCCCTCTCAATCCAAACAAAGGGAAAGTATTTTTAACATAGTACTAATGTCCAATAAAATTTCCCATAATTTTTAAAGTTTTCCAAAATTTATTCTGAACATATAATTCAAAATAATAATAAGATAATGAAAAATATATGGTACAAGTCAAGACTCGATATTATGGTAGATTATATGCTATCATTAGTCATATTTGAATTCGTAAAAAATATTGTCTAAAAAGGCTTTCGAATACCTTAATAATTGCTCAAGTTTTTTTAAAATTAAATATTTTGCATTTCCAATTTTTGGAAAACACTTCACAATATTAAAGTTTTTCAAAAATTTGGAAAAATGTCAAAATATGGGAAAGTGAATGAATCACAATGGTAAAATGGATCCGACCAAATGAAACGGAGGCTGGCTGACGAGGGGGCACACGCTAATTCGTAATCGTGTGGCCCCCACTCTAGCCTTTCTTTTTGAAAAATTCACTTTTAGGCCTCAATTTTTTCGTTTCGTCATTTTCATCCTAAATCTTTTTAGGATAAATTTAATCTCAATCTTTACTTACAAGGACGCTTTTTAATTTTTAACATAATTTTAATAGTTCACCTCATTTTTCTACCCCAAACCAAATTTCTCGGGTTATCTCTTCTAGACCTTGAAAACCACTTGAAATTTATATGAGCCCAAGATTGATTTTCTCGATTTTTCATTTTTTTTCACTTACACTTGTAGTTCCTGATTTCTCACTGATGGTCATCTCTATTACCAGCAAGCCCCTTAATTTATTTCTCATTTTTTAAATAAAATTATTGTTTTTATTATTTTCACTATTTAATCAGTATATTAATACATTTTAAATAATTGAATGGTCATTTTTACAAAAGGTTGAGAATTAAATTTGTCGTAAGAAAAGATTTAGAGTAATAATGATAGAAGATTAAAAGATTGGGCATCAAATATATACTTTTCTTTTCCTATAAGGATTGGTATTTTCTGAAAAATTCTTACGTGATCCTACCTCGTCTCGTGATATAAGAAAATATCAATCAAATTTTGACAAATAAATAAATTAATATTAATTACTCAAATAGTTATTATAATTATTACTAATAAAAGTAATTTAATTAACATTTTCTCATCATATCATTATAAGATAACACTATTTAAACATGTGACATGCAGCCTTCTTAGCTTGCTTGGCTGGGTGGTTGCTTTATGTGCCCCTACAAGGCGAGTGAAGACAAACACGACCATTGGTTTCTGTCGCTTGGAAGACTTTGTCTTCATATAAAAAAAAAAAAAAAACAATTCTCAGTGCTCGATCTGCTTGAAAATTACGAACACAAATTCTTGCAATCTGACATCGAAACGAGACAAATAATATATTTTCGTAACCCTCTCGAGACAAGGAATTAATATTAATGTCAAAACTACACACAGAAAAATCAACGTCGGACATTACAAAGTGTTGAGCTGAGATGTATGAAGAACTCGTTCTGATCTATCAATATACGTACCTTGTGCTATTAACTGATTTTCCAGGACAATTGCATTCGAGACTGATCGCACGTCAAGTCACTTGCATGAAATCGACCATGAATTCTCACTACATATTCAAGCAAAAAGCAAATACGATTTACAACACACTCGATTTTTAATGGGAGCGCACACAAAATAGAAATTGCAGTTCTACACGAACAGTCACATTTTTCTTTCTTCTCTCTACTTACACATTTCTTTACAAAAGAGCAGTCTACTGAATTTTTAGCCCTTTCCACACATATAGAGAGCATCGGTAGAACTGCAATATATCCATTTTTTTTTATGGATGTACCTCTGTCAACTATTAGGGGAGCTAATGTAAAAAAGAAGGACAACAATAGTGTTAAATCGGTCATCCCATTATGTAATATTCGGATTTCTGTGTTTAACAACGAACATATCAGAATGCCATTAATTCCCATAGTTAAGAGGAGAAGACTAGCTGCTAACGAATTTGTTGGGATCAAGAATGCTCTGATATCGCTTGTTGGGCTTCCCGATATTTCAAACGAGATGATGCTCAATTTCACGGTCAGTGAATTGAGTAAAGAGGTTGCGAAACTTGACTGTGAAACACATGCAGTTAAGCCCGAGACTGAAAGAAAAATGTTCAGTTCATGATCAACGATTCGAGTACAGAGGAGAAAACCGAACTCGTATGAATTTTTAGCCTGAGTACATAGGAGAAACCCAACCTAATCCAAGTCTATGATAAGAGTTTAGTTAACTCTCCTATAAATTAAGTTACAGTTTAATGATAAGATAAAAGAAAGTACTCTATAGCTTTCATTGGGTATATAGCCACCCAGTACCTAATTCAAATTTTGAATCCATTATGGACCGTATTTTAACTTTAACTGTAGCACTTTAATAAAACTCTTGGTTTTATCAAAAGTCAGGGAAAGATTAAGACAATAATTGAAGGAAGAGATGAGCACCATTCTAAAGAATTGACCTAGAAGATGCAAGAACCCTACTTTAATTGTAAAGGTTCATCATCACCTAGTTCTTGCACTGAGTAAATCTTGATCGTCCAGGTTTAAGTAGAGTTTGATTATATAAAATGGTAAAACTATCCGAACTATGAATTTTCTCATTCTCATGAGGAGCCTTATGTGTAACAAATGTGCTCGTTGGTAGTGCTTGAAGTGTTACGAACTAATAATATTCAGTCATTTTAAGATTTTTTTTCACGAAATCCTAAAAATATAAAAAAAACTTAATTTTGTCGATTTGTAATAGTACATAAGTATTATTCATAGTATATCCATTAGATACAAAACTTTCTTGAACATGAGACTTTACTTAAGAGAAAAATATACCACATTTTGTGAACCAACTCAATATTGATAAAGATGTTGTCTTTATGCGAGAAATTAACTATGCTTTAGTCTGACTCCTTTATTTTAAAAATCAATTTTACAGTAACAGATGGCTTGATTAAATTCTCACTTTTAAAGCTCAATTGATAAGGTCAAGGGCAAAAAGAAAAAGGGTGTCCCAAAAATATGCTAGAGAATGTAACTCTTGACACATCTCTGAATCACTAAATTCTGTTTGCAAGATTCAAAGTTTGATTTTTTTTTTCTTTTTACGATTGGATTAATCTATTAACGATGTGTCGGGGATTTCGAGTACTAAAAATTTGCCTAATTAAAACTGGTCAAAATTTCAGATTTAAGATAAAATGAATCAACTGTACAATCAACTGTCGGTCAAATGTCCTTGAATTTTCCTTGTTATGTACATTATACATCTAAAAGTTTAAGAAACTCTTTCAATGTAAGCTATATATACGAAAATCTGATGAATTATGATTAATCTATATTAGAACTAAGACGGCCAATTGTTATGCTTTCATTGCAAAGAACTGATTAAACTATAGGAAGGCCAATAAACATATATTAGTTGACGTAGGTCGATATCATTTTTTCTTTAAATAAGATATCCTCCGAATTCAGTTCAGTGAATAAAGAAAATATATAATTAAGAGCGTTTTTAATCTTTGCACCAGGCTGACCTTTATCGAATTTGAACTAATCAACTTCATTCAATTTTTGAAGATGAATGGGCCCTGCCTTTTTCAGCAGTTCAAAAACAAAGTAACAGTAAGACAATCGCAATAATTGCATACGATACTGGGCTAACCCCACACCCCATTCTTCAGCGGTCCTTTCCTTTCTAATTGATGCGTTCAAGGGCTCACTTTGGGTGTTTCCCTCTCAAATTCGAACTTTATCCCTGCCCCTTTTCCATTGTCAATCAAATTGACCTCCTTTCACCTAGAAGAAGGAAAGCCATTTACCTGACCCCTTTTCACTTTGTGTCCTTTCCTAATTCGTATCCAATGCAACCACCAAAGCGATGACAAACTCGACAAGTTACTATGCTTGAAATGGACATGCAACAACATTGCATTTCTTAGACATATGTTGAGCTTTTTTTAAAAAAAAAAAAAAATGAAACCTGATGTATAAATCCGAACCCAATTAAAATTTTGTGTGACCGAAGTGTGAATATTTTTGCAAATCTATGGCGGAAGCAAATAACACTTTATTGTATTATGCGCGGGTTCAGGGTTCCGAACTTCTACTCTCCACCATTGTTGAGCTCTAGAGAAGATAGCTCCGCTTCCTTCGTCTACGGATATACAAACGGTATATCGTTATCTCGAACCGCGTATATATATTGGGTGTCCATTATTCCTCCGTCTTCTCTCAATATTCGTTGATTGTTCATTGAGCTGAAATCCGACAACATTCCTCCATGATCCGACCATCTTTATCTCATGCAATGGACAGACATCTATTTTATGATACATTTCATATAAGATCTTCGTAGGCTATATATCCGTCAACCTAGACAAACTCCCATCATGCATTGTGTTTGTATCCTAGAGATGGAAAAGGCTTCGATGATCCTATCTTTGACATGGTAAGAAACAATTAATTAAATTACTTTCATTAAAAATAATTAAAGTAATTGCTCAGATGATTAGCACCAATTTGCTCATTTATCACAGTCTGATTGGTTTTTCCTTACATCACATGATAAGATAGAATCATCTAAGAATTTCTCCTTAAGAGGTCATACGAAGACAATATGCACCGGAGACATTAGCATGAGGTAAGTTGGTGTGAACTGAAGGGGTTGGCACCCGTAAAACCCAGGCAGAACAGGAGCAGGTGAGCTGGTTAGAGATTGCAATGGTCATCGAATACGAGGGTATATTTGCAATGTGTACAGAGAAGGTAATATATATGCGCTAAGTGGCTTGCTTAGCAATACAACTGGTCAACGCACTTTTAATTCGCCTTCAGAGACCATGCATTTCTAAATATCGAGCAATGTGCTATAGCAAGTCTGACCAAAAGCAGAGCAGGTAGATTAATTCTAGTGGGGACATGCTGAGCCAAGGGCTTTCCTCTACAAGGGGCCGGTAGCAACATTATTTGGTTGAGATTGGCTTTAAAGAGAAGGAGGGCCCTCCCATCTTCCCACGTACATCTTCATCATCATCGATCAGTCCACTTGAAAGCAATCCATCATACAGTGGAGCTTCCATATGCACGGCTGCCTTTTTAATTTAAAGCTCGAGTTTTACTTTTCACCTTTGTACAGGAGGATCGGAGAAATCTTCCACCGTACGAGTTCAGATCAAAGTGTCATGACCATTCAGTCGTGTCCTGATGAAAGAGTTTGTTCTCATTCACAAATACTAGGAGGTAGCAATGGAGGAGTTGCCTCTTTAATTGTATCTTTTCGAAGACTTATATATTTATAATAGTAAACCATCAAATTGATCCTCAAATTTATTGTGAACTGTCAGTTTAATTTTCAAAGTTTCAGAGTCATTAATTTGATCATCATTATTCATTATCCATCCTTCCAAATGTTCTCATTCTTTTGAGTAACCCATCAATTTTGACTCCTAATTTCAATGTCCCCCAGTTCATTTTTTTAAATTTTATCAACTCTATAATTTTCGATTTAGTGTTTTCTCCAAATCTCGAGTAATGAGCTCCAGAATACTAGGTAGTACAACAAACTGAGAAATAATGACAAGGGTACTATCCTTTTATCGTTGCTTATGAATTGCAACGATTCTTCTGCTGCCCAGATTGAATCAACAGTCCCAATACTAGCTTCATCGGTTGCCAAATCCAGAGGATGGAGGCAAGTTCGTTTTTTGCTATGATACTTTAAATATCTCAAGACAATCACCAGGAAGCAATCTCCACCGTGGGAATGTAAAGTTTTGATTCATGATTTCTTGATGTCCTCGCATTATTTCAATTCTTGGGATTATAAATGGCAGAGCAAGAATCATAATAGAGCTGCCATAATCTATGTAGGTCGAAAATGATGCTTCAATCCACTGACTTGCATGTTTTCGTGGGTTATCCTGATCTGTCCAGATTTAATCTGTTTAGGTAGTGTTGTGTGATATATTTTTTCATTATTTTTTTACTTATAAAAAACGAGAAATAATGACCGATTCGAGGGTGATTGAAATTCGAGCCGGGCTTTTTCCAATAACCATCACATTCCATTGTGGATCCGAGGATGGCAATATGATGGAGAGGGGTCACAATAGAGATGACAACGATGATGATGAAGATGAAGATGGGCAATTGGTCCACAGACATGTGCAGCATCGACATGGATCTTGTCCCAATCTCAGGGCCTTCTTGCTCGACTAAAGAGATCTCATCGCCTTCTCCCATGTAAACTTTCATCGGATCATGTGTTCATATCTATATAAAAACTTAAATTTATAATATGTCCACACTTGACACGTGTCTAGAATGTTCGGTGTCAATAATTGACCTCGAGCTAGATATGCTCTTCCGTACTCGGACGACGGAAGATAACTAATTACAAGACGAGTTTTTTATTCCGTTCCCAGATAGCGCAACCAGATATGAGCCGTGTATTTTTCATGGATCATGAGTTTCATGTCCTGAGCTTGATGATGTATGAGCCCACAAAGCAACTGGCTTCGATGCCACTATAAAATTTCCAATTTTTCTTATGAATAAAAAATCTTTTGTTCCATGGAATTTCCTTTGTTCATTTAAAACTATTGATTCCGTGTTTCGACAGGTGGGTTTTTCAGTGTGTGTGTGTGTCTATATATATATATATATATATATGAGAGCCCACAAAACAACTGGCTCCGATGCCACTATAAAATTTCCATTTTTTTTTGGTCGCCAGCCACGGTATCCAAGCAGGCCCCACCAGCGGTGGGATGGCATCTTTCAGCCAACCATACTTGACTAATTCGTTGGTCGCCCCGGGTCGCACTCCTGGCAATGGCGGGTGAGGCTCCCAAGGGGGGTGTCTGCGTACGTGAGGTCTCGAACTCGAAACCTCCTTAAGCGGCACCGAGCTGCTTACCACTCGGCCCAACCCCCTTGGTAAATTTCCAATTTTTCACTCCAATTTTTCACTCTCGATGTACCCGATTTTTCTTATGAACAAGAAATATTTTGTTCCATGCAATTTCCTTTGTTCTTTTAAAACTGTTGATTCCGTGTTTCAACAGTTGGGTTTTTCACAGTGTGTGTATATATATGCACACACTATATATTGCATTAGACCATTCATGAATATGGGTCGATTCGAGTGATCCGACATCTTTTTTCTTTAAAAAAGATCTCGGATTCAAATCTCGTAAATGTAAAAGTTACAGTTCGTCATACCAAATTAATGTGTTAGAAGATGAAATTGGTTGATGTGTAGCATGAAGGATAAAAATGATGCTCAAGAGGACAAAATCGAATTGAAGTGTACTTTTCGGGAATAAAATTATTAATTTACTCCATGTAATATAAATTTTTAAATAAATAATCATGGATGAACATATTCTTAGGGAAAATATGTATTTACAACAATACAAATATTTGACGCCATGCAACGTCACGTGGGATATGGCCCGTGTTCTATTTTTCAAAAAGGCCAAAAAAAAAAAAGGAAAGAATGAAGGGGACTGGGAGTCGTACAAAATAAAATCAATTAATTAGTTCAACCAAAAAAATTAAATAATTTGATTTGATCAGAATGGCATTTGGCTTTAATTGGAAAAGAAGGGCACAAAAGAATTACATAAAAAAAACGATAAAAAAAAAGTCATATCAAATTCTTTAAAGCAATGAAATAACTAGAAACTCTTTGGGTTTTAATCCGTTTCCTCCCAAAAAAAAAAAAAACTAAAAATTCCTTGTCCCAATTTATGGTATAGAATTGAACTATTAATTAAATTACATAAAATAAGTGGACGCTTTGTTATAATTATTATTAATCAAAATAATTTTAATAATTTTTCTTTACAGTATTTTATGATGTAGGAAAATTTAAGATTTTATTTGAAATAACGAAGATGTTACGTTTCTGAAATTTAGTAACGACCGTGCAGTAAAACAAAATTCAGATTTATGACAGTTAAAAATTCGACTATATAAATTTTACAGAAGAATTTCGGCCACCCACTGATGGATAGAATTTTCGTTACAATTAAAAGATTCCATGCGAATAGAAATATTAAATTATTTAGAAAAAAACACCGAAATTCCGCAATCAGGGCTGCCGACACAGAACAAAATTGGCACCATTCATTTTACAACACAGATTCTCCTGTGAGCCGCATTCTCCCCAGCAATTCTTGAACGGAAAATGGCAACCACAGATTTTTTTTTTTAATTTGAAATTTGGATAAGGAATAAAACCTTTGATAATTTGAAAATTCCTACACAAATAACAGTGTGATTCAGTGGTAAAAAAACTCACTCTTATATAGTTTGGTGAGTTTAAAATTCTCTGTTCGAATTCCTTCTTTCTTTAAAAATAATGAGTTTATTCTTCTCGGACCCATGAATACCCAATAACCCATGGCGTAAGTCCATGTGCAAAGAGGAGAATCGAACCTCCGATTTCTTGGATTTACGTACGCACGTCCTGTTCACTTAAGTTAACATTTACGGATTAAGTTCTTTCTTCATATTGTCAAAATCAATTCTCTAATGGTGGGATTTTATTGTCAAGAAGTGGTTAGGTTAATTACTTGACATAGTTCAGTTAATCACAGTTAACCGAACCAAAGTAGCCATGATTTGAATATAGCTTTAGGTAAAATGGATATTATTTAAACTTAATATCTCAAATCGAGATGAACTGGATATCTATTTTGCTTCGGATAAATTGGACATTTATCTCTAATCGAGTCGAGCAGAGCTGTTCGAATGCGACGTCATTTAAATTTTATGGAGACTAAAATTTCATGGAAGTCTTAAAATTCATTTATGAAGAAAGGCACATGAAAGCCTCCCATGGTGGACGAGAGAGGGCAATCCTCGCCCACCCTAGCCATCCTGTTCCGATATGTACGAGCACCTCTATGGGGATTGCTTGTATTTTCGTGTGGGATGGAGGGGGAATCGCATTACAATCCCTACTGATCCTGCATGGAATAATAATGAATTCCAGTTGATTAGTGTGGCTAGACAGAAAGGGGCGGTGGGTGTGCTACTCTTATGACCGATGCGAAATCTAATAACCCTTACCAGTTGAAGCAACTGCAATGCTCCAAACATCGTATATGACAGAGCGGAATGGATGGGGGAAGATGACCATCAAGACAGACACCCTAATCGCAGTCCAATCAATCAAGGGTGACAAAGGACAGGCACGAGAAATTAGGGGAATAGTTTTGGATGTAAGACATGTATGTAATGTCTTCTTTTGATTATGTAAGATGCATATGGTCTAGTAGGGATAACAATAAGGAAGCTCATGAAGCAGGCCAATTTGGAATGTCTTTTGTGATGATAGCCTTTCTCATTGTAATTTTTCTAATTGGTAAAACATAAATTTGATATTTTAATTTTGGAATAAAGTTGTATTTCATTGGCATTATCACCATCACACTTGATGGTATAATGATTCAAATTCCACTCTCACACGTTTTGGTGATAATAGTTATTCAATTCATCTAGTATGTTCATGATTGAATACCAAATTCCGAACATTACATAACAATAATGGACAAATCACAATTATTGGTGAGTTAAGATCTTGCTTTGTAAATTCAAGATTCTAAAGATGTCCAGTCAACTGCTACGCCTCAATGTATTTCGGGGAGAACCAACCATCTCCAGGTTTGAGTGGCATTTCACCCATAACCACAATTCATCCGTTGATTCTTCAACGTCAGTCAGTTCGGACCTCCACTTAGTTTCATCCTAGTCATGGATAGATCACCCAGGTTAGGGTCCATAAGTAGTGACAATTGCCAGATGAAAACTTGCTTTCGCTACGGCTCCAACCCTTAAATCCAAGCTTTGGCTTTGCTACCGACACCTAATTTTGAAAGAGTTGTGGAGGTTGCTAGTCCTGGTTGAGGAAAAAGACTACGCCAAAGAACTAAAATTGCTAGAAATGACTCCGAAAGTAGATGTCCTTTTTTTTTCTTCAAATTTTTTATTTTTGTTAAAAATAATTTAATTACTGATACATTTTTTTTTAAAATTAGCAGGTTACTTGGGTTCACAAGAAAGCTCGGTGGCTCGACGGAAGTCAATTGTGGTTGAAGAGTCGAATGACGATAGAGAATGAAAATTTAATGAATAGTCAATGATATTATGAACAATTAACACCTATTAGGTATAAGGAATAGATATTCCTTACTCATCTATGTGAAAAATATCATCCACTCACTCTACATACTTAATTTCATCACGTGCCATTAAAAAATATCAATAAAAAGCTCATAAATGAGTAAATTAATGATAATCATAAATTTTTTTATTTACAAAAATTAAACTTAAAATCTTACTTTAAAAAAGATAAAATCTACTACTTCGACTAATTTATTTTGATAATTTGAGTTATTTTTCCTTGCAAGTATTAAATGAAATTGTCATTACTTACTGTCTGTCCAGGGAAAAGCTAGTTATCACTTATCATTCGACTTTCAACTGTTTTGAATATGAGGGATTCAACATCGGAAATAAATAAAGAAATATATGGTAAATAAATAAATCTAATAAAATAATATACTTCTTCTCACGGTGTCGCCACTAGAGCAGAACGAAGCCAAACCCTGTCCCTCTCCCTCTCTCTCACCCCTGTTCGTCAGTCATGTCAGTGCCCCACTCTACTCTCTCCGCTGTCACCCACCACCCACCATGGCCGAAATGAAACCTTCATCCTCTCTCTCTATTTTTTTCGGTCAAAATTTATTTCGATGCTGTGATCAGACTAGAATCTTTAAGAAAATTTTAGTTGATCGTCTTAACCTTAAAATCGATTATAAGGTTACTCATTTAACTACTAAACCAAGTTCACGTAGGTATCCTTCATTCTCTCTGTCTGTGTCTCTGTGTCTCTGCGTCCCTCTCCAGCCTTTTAAAGAATCGCCATTGACGATAACCCTTCTTTCTTTCTAATCACATGCTTCAATGGCTCTCCCTACCCTCCTTGTCTTCATCCTCTGTTCAACTCTCTGTCTCTCCTCTGCTGCTCCTCACTCCGACCCGGCCGTCAAGACCTTCATTGTCCAGGTCCACCACGACGCCGTGAAACCCTCCGTCTTCCCCACCCACGCCCAATGGTACGCCTCGTCCCTCTCCGCATCCTCCGCCGGCGGCGGCGGCGCCGCTACGGACCGCATCCTCCACACCTACTCCACCGTCTTCCACGGCTTCTCCGCCCGCCTCTCCCCTGCCGAGGCGGACTTCCTCCGCGCCCTCCCCCACGTCGCAGCCCTCATCCCCGAACAGGTCCGGCAGGTGCACACCACGCGCTCCCCGGAGTTCCTCGGCCTGAGGAGCTCCGACAGCGCTGGCCTCCTCAAGGAGTCGGACTTCGGGTCGGATCTCGTCATTGGGGTTATCGACACCGGGATCTGGCCGGAGCGCCAGAGCTTCAACGACCGGGAGCTGGACCGCGTCCCCTCCAAGTGGAAAGGCGAGTGCGTCGCAGGGGATAATTTCCCCTCCACTTCATGCAACAGGAAGCTGATCGGCGCTCGGTTCTTCTGCGCTGGCTACGAGGCCACAAATGGCCGGATGAACCAGTCCACCGAGTTCCGATCACCCCGGGACTCCGACGGCCATGGGACCCACACCGCTTCGATTGCTGCTGGCCGTTATGTGTTCCCTGCTTCCACCCTCGGCTATGCCCGCGGGGTGGCCGCCGGGATGGCACCAAAGGCCCGACTTGCAGCCTACAAGGTCTGCTGGAACACCGGCTGCTATGACTCCGACATCCTCGCCGCATTCGACTCCGCCGTGGCTGATGGCGTTGATGTAATTTCTCTCTCCGTTGGGGGTGTTGTTGTCCCTTACTACCTGGACTCAATTGCAATTGGAGCCTTCGGGGCCATGGAATCAGGTGTCTTCGTTTCTGCCTCGGCTGGCAATGGCGGGCCTGGCGGGCTGACAGTCACCAATGTTGCCCCCTGGGTCACCACTGTTGGTGCGGGAACGATTGATCGGGATTTCCCAGCCGATGTCAAGCTTGGGAACGGGAAGGTTTTATCGGGAGTGAGCATCTATGGTGGACCCGGGCTTATACCAGGTCGAATGTATCCATTGATCTATGCCGGGAGTGAGGGTGGAGACGGGTACTCCGCCACGCTCTGCTTGGATGGCTCGCTGGACCCGAGCCTTGTGAAGGGCAAGATCGTCCTCTGCGATCGGGGGATCAATTCCCGGGCCGCCAAGGGAGAGGTAGTGAAGAAAGCAGGCGGGGTCGGGATGATCTTGGCCAATGGAGTCTTTGACGGGGAGGGGCTGGTGGCCGATTGCCACGTGCTGCCAGCAGCCTCTGTCGGGGCTTTAGCCGGGGACACGATTCGTAAGTACATCGACGTGTCTGGGAAGTCCAAGTCGGCCCCGCCCACCGCCACCATCATCTTCAAGGGGACCCGAATCGGGGTAAGGCCCGCCCCGGTAGTGGCCTCGTTCTCCGCCCGTGGCCCGAACCCAGAGTCCCCGGAAATCCTCAAGCCGGACGTTATCGCCCCAGGGTTGAATATCCTCGCCGCCTGGCCCGACAATGTGGGACCTTCCGGCATCCCATCGGACAAGCGGAAGACTGAGTTCAACATCCTGTCCGGGACGTCCATGGCCTGCCCACATGTCTCAGGTTTAGCCGCCCTCCTCAAGGCGGCTCACCCGGAGTGGAGCCCTGCAGCGATAAGGTCTGCCCTGATGACCACCGCCTATAAGGTTGATAACCGGGGTGAGACCATGCTCGATGAATCCTCAGGCAATACCTCGTCTGTAATTGACTACGGAGCCGGCCATGTACATCCCCAGCTGGCCATGGACCCGGGGTTGATCTATGACCTAACAACCTATGACTACATCGACTTCCTCTGCAACTCGAACTACACGAGCAACAACATCCGGGTTGTCGCACGAAAGAATGCAGACTGTAAGGGAGCAAAACGGGCCGGCCACTCTGGGAACCTCAACTACCCGTCCCTCTCGGTGACATTTCAACAGTACGGGATCAAGCACAAGCTCTCGACCCACTTCATCCGGACTGTGACCAATGTCGGGGATGCCAATTCCGTGTACAGAGCCTCCACAAGGCCCCCAAACGGAGTAACGGTCACAGTGGAGCCCGAGAAGCTCGTGTTCCGGCGAGTCGGGCAGAGGCTGAGCTTCCTGGTGAGGGTGCAGTCCCATGAGGTGAAGCTCTCGCCGGGGAGCTCGACCATGCGGAGCGGGTCAATAATTTGGTCGGACGGGAAGCGCACTGTGACTAGTCCCCTGGTGGTGACGGTGCAGCAGCCTCTGTAACTAAAAAGTTGCCGTTGCTTTTGAAGCCGTAGGTGGATTAGATATTTGGTCTCTGCTCTAAGGTTGATCTCAGTGTTGGTACTGCGTAAAAGACTGCTGTTCTGGGGAGAGCTTTCTAGTTCGGGAAGCTGGCAGAGTTTGGAGAGGGGTGTGTTTGTGATGCAAAGCAAAGTTTGGGGTTGGTATATGTATCTTGTACTGTATGGTGACTAAAACGAAAAAAAACCATAGTATGTTTTGCTAGATATCAAGTGGAGAGGATGACAACCACCAAGGACGGTGGTCCACTGATTCGAAGTTCAACTCGATGAGTTTTGATAAATTTAAGATTTGAATTTCAGTTACCTTTTGTCAAGAAAGAAATGTGTTCTTCGCACTTGAGTTTGATAGATATCGATTTCTTAAATTATACTATATTTTTAGATGGCATAGATAGGGTGGTTGGATTGTCACAATAAAAAAAAAATGTCGATGGCATGACTAGGAAGGATGTTTCCTCTCAGTGACATTTGGTTCGAGTATTATTATATTATGAAAAAAATTGAGATTACATGAAACATTCGAACTGTAGAACTTTCTTAGAGTATGGATTGGAATTTGAGACTGTGGTGTTTAGAATAACGTAAAGTTGATTATTAAGTCTGTTGGATGTAAGTAAAAGCATTAAAGCTGGTTGTAAAGTTAAAATAATTTAATAATACTGTTGTGTTTTGGATGTGCAGTCTCTACTAATTACAACACAAAGTTTTAACCGTTCGACTTTGTAATCAAATGTTATAATTTGTGGTATAAAGTGTAATAAATATAAGATTACACCACAGTTTACAACCGATCAAAGGGTATCTCAACGCAGCCATAAAATGAAGAGATCTCTCTGTTAGATTCAGTCTTTCGGCGTCGGACTCTACACCATCCAGTCCGAGCACATAGAATTCGAGTTGCTTCGATCTGTAAGGAATTGCATAGTATATTTCGTAACGGGCGGAGTGACATAGACTGATAAAATCGACATTGTTAACCATCGAACCATGAGGGACACAGGCATCGGGAAAGGCTTGTGTGTGTGCTGATGGTTACAAGTTCAAGATCGAGCAAGTTCCTGCGGCAGTGAAATTCTCGTCAACCCTCTCAATCTGAGGTTCGATCTTGAGATCATCCATTTGAGAGTTTAGCGAGAAAACTCATAGTCTAATCTAAGGTTGGTGTCAACGAGTTAGTTGATCGACCAGAAGGCGACACGGCCAGATTGATTGGCTCTCATGAGGACAAGATTCGCACGTGGTGTTATAGACTTTTAATAGGGGAAACGACAAGGCGGAAGGTGAAAAAGAACAAAGGGTGTCTTGTGGGTTCACGAGAAGAACACACTGCCCACCATCGACACTTTGGTGTACCTTTTTTTTTTTCGGTTAATTGCATCCATCGACGGTGCCACAACCGTCGGATCCGTCACTAGCGCTAATCCGAGAGTAACACGGATAAGACACGAGCGTCATCTGGAAATAGGCCATGAGTGACACTTTGGTGTACTATTTGGAAATAACATAATGTGAATTCGGATATTATTATATCATTTTTGTTAGAGCCTAGTAGCTAGGTAGCTGAGATGGATAATTTCTTAATTCTCGAGTTTACATTTTATTTTCAAGAATTCGGTTCTTCCTACGCATGGGTTTTATTATTTAATAAAATTAGTGGAAGAAGATGATATGTAACAAATGCTTAAATAAAATTTTAATTGCGATTAATTTCCGAGGATACAATTTTTTTGGTAAATCAAAATATAAAGAATAAGTAATTAATTTATTAAAAAATTAGTAAAAGAGTAGAAAGAAAATAAGAGAGAAATGAATGTAAGAGAAGATATGATAGAGAAAGTAAAAATAGCGAAAGATTAGGTCGTGTGCCTTTTCTATACACCGAAAAATATGTTGAAATTGATTGCACTAGAAAGTCTTTCTTTTTTGCTATATACCACTTGATATTTAGAAGTTTATTGGCCTTAATTCATCCAAGTTGAATTGACCCATTGTTTAATGCGAAAAGGTGATGAACCATCTCAATCAACTCATGTTAGTATTAAAAGCAATCTCTCTTTTCAACATGAATAGGCTAATACTATGATATTTTAGGGATATGTAGAAACCAGTTCAGAGGATGAACTGATTTCGAATAGAACCAAAAGAACAGGTTTGGTTCAATATGCTAAGTTCAAACTAGAACAAAAAAGTTAGATTATTTTAAACCAATTTGAATCAAGCTAAATCGATTACTTTTACTTTAAAAAATAATTCAATTCAATTCGAGCAAATCAAATTGATTATACTTACAAATTAATTGAGCCATTTCATCATAAAATCAAATTAAATCAAAATAGAACCGGTTTAGGAATAGCTTTTTTTTTTTCAATTCGGCTCTTCCAAGCCTTTTTTTTTCACACCCCTATCAACTTACAGGATTACTTTCAGATTTTGGTCACTAATACACTAAGTTTATATACTATCAACAGTAGTGTAAAACTCATTTCCATACGATTCGATGAATTTGTTCTAAGGAATATTACGAAAAGAGACTCTTGATGCCCGTTGATGAATACTGACTTTTTAAACAATACTAAACTTTTGGCGGTGCTATGTTGACGGGGCCAGTGTTACTATTGGTTGCTCAGTTCATCTAATATATTCACGATTGAATACAAAAATCCGAACATAATGTAATGGGGGCGGCTGGATCGCCACTATTGTTGCTCTCCTTTTATATACAAGAAAAGAATACACTAGTTTATGTCCATTCAATAAACATTTTTCGATCTAAACCACTAGTATTCAGAAGTCCAATGGGCCCTGACTAACCTAGTTTGAGTCGGGGAAGCCCACTAGAGGGTAAAACTATCAAAAGATGAATTTTCTCCATTGATAAGACTCGAATCCAAGATCTTACTTAAGAAAAATATGAATCTTGCCACTTCAACCAATCTACTTTGATTCCATTCAATAAACTTTTGGGATTTTCACATCCCACCCCCCAAATTATCTAATATGTTGCATGTACTTTTGTGTATTTTGATTAAGTTCTACAAGTAACGTGAGGTGTGTTTAAGACACTAATATAACCCTCGATTTTAAAATAAGAAATTTTTGGTTTGATTCTCGACAATTGTATCTTTTTATTTTACTCTATCTTCTTTTCCACTCTAAACTTACGAGTCTCTCTTATAACGTAAAAATAGAGGTTGTCGGGTATGGGTACCCATATATTTCTATGGTGCCCGAATCGTACCTTGTACAAGATTAGTTCGTAAATTTTGAATCCGAACTCTATTATGTCGAATCCTGAAGCTGGACTTTACCCAGAACCTATAAGATACGACAGGTTCACACAATTTATCAGGACCTTTTTATTATTTTGCTTTTACCTCTATAATATTGATGGCTTTGATATTTTTCACGCGTTCAATAGTTACAAAGTAGTCACATTCGAAGAATTTTGATGATTATTGTCATTTTGTATAGTATTTTATCATAGTCACATATATTGTAATTTAAAGTATATTTGTAGTACATTTGATCGTTATTTACTGCTAATCTTTTAAGTTATAATAATATTTTTGATATGATAAACTTATCAAATATACATAATTACTATGTCAAATGGAAGTTTATGAAGTCACGATATAGCAGTCCTAGCGGTTCACGAATTGGAGTTCAAACCAAGAAGTTACAAACAATTAAAATTAACTTCGCAAATCAATTAATAGGTTTCGGTTCTAGTACCCTATATGTCGAAACCGAAATCAACCGGTTTCTTAATCTAGAGAAGAACTTCGAGAAAGGCGCACGACTTCGAAGATTCCGTTTGATGGAAGCAAAATAGCTGCAAGGGCAAAGCCCCCCTCCTTTATATGTCCCACCTTACTTTAATGTGACAAGAAAGAATTAATTAATTGATCAGATTAGTAATGATAAAGATAACTGTTCGAGTGATTGATACTAATTTATTTATTTGTTACAATCTGATTGATATTTTTTTTATATCGTATGAATTTTCCACTGAGGTGGTATGATGTTTCCCTTATATGGCCGACCTGGTCCCATTAAGTCATGACCCGGCCAGTGCACAGGTCATACCAGGCTTGGTCAATCCTTATACTCAATCAGCCTCACCCTAACCCGTTCTATGATATGTATTATAGAACTATATATTTTAAAATCAACTTTTATTTTATTTATGACAATTTTTATCTAAATATGGTATTTATTTTCTCTCGTTAAAACTGTACAAGTTTTATTTAACTATTCTTTTATGAACGTGTGAATATGCATTATATTTTAGGGCAAATAACCTAATTGCACCTTATTTTGACCAAATTCTCACTTTTAGTACGAACTTTTTCGCATGATCTAAGAAGACATGAACTTTAAAACATTTGTCCTGTTTAGCAAGCCGGTTGTTTTTCTGTCAAAACTAATGGGTCTATCATACGTGGCACGTTAACGGTGGCTGATGTGGCAAACAATGGCTGATGTGGCATTGACACGTCAAATACATTTAAGAAAATATCGATTTTACCCTTAATTCTCTTCATTAATTTAAATGCATATTAATTACTCGATTTAGTCATTTAAAATTTTAAAATTTATTAATTAATAGAAGATTAGGTTCGAAATGGTACTCGAATCGAAACCTGTGGTATAATACAGGTTCTGGAAAGCTGCAGGGACATTTAGGGGAGGAAGAAGATAAAATTATAAAATTTTTATCGATTACTTTAAATTAATGAAGAGTATTTAAGGGTAAACTCAATATTTTCTTAATACCTTTGACGTGGAATGGCCATATCAGCTATCATTTGCCACGTCGGTGTACTTAACGTGCCACGTGGGATAGTTGATGAAAAAATAGACGGCGTGCTAAACAAGATAAACGTCTTAAAGTTCGTGTTTTTCTAGGTCACGCAAAATAGTTCGTACTAAAAGTAGGAATTTGGTCAAAGTACAGGCGCAATTAGATTTTTTGCCCTATATTTTAAATTACATTTAACATAATGTTGATAGGACACGGATCGGCTCGATTTAGCCCATATTGGATCACGGCTCACAGATCAGGTCAAGTCCACGAGTTAAGGATATGGGGTAGTTCTGGATCTTTAAATACCCACTCCAATCCGACCCATTACCATCTGTACTCAAACCACAAGTGTCCACTCTGCTTCCTTTTGGAAACGGACGTATCTCTTTTCCAAGAGCAAGTGAAAACGACTGTCCCCAAGATGCGCCATCTTACCACGGCAAGACCTCGCTTCCTCAAACTCGGAATGCTGTAAATTCAGGGACTACCGGGCAGGCGAATAAATTGATAACGGCATGATACCGTTCGAGAAATGTGAATGCACCGACCGGAATGATCGCAACTTCTGTGGTATCGACTGCACGGCCGACACGACCGGCCTGATGGGTCTACGGGGCCATGGATCGACCCTTCTCTTTTCTTTTTTCTTTTTTCTTTTTTCTTTTTTTTTTGGCCCCAGAGAGTTGATAGGAATTGGGATTTTCTGGACATGTGGTGGCTCCAATGGCTCTAAAATAATCAAATTCTACAAAGCCCAATTAGCACTCTCCTTGGATTTTTGGTCGAAAGGAAGAGGTGAATGGGCCGTGGCCCAATAAAGAAATTTGTGACATCCGATTGACGCCCGTTACAAGCATAGTTTTTAAAATCGGACTGCGCCTTCACCTCTGGTTTGGGTTTCTTCTTTTCTTTTTTAAGGATACATATCAACTGCCAACCAGTGAGGACATGCGAGGAGCCCTCAAGGTTAGGCCGGGACAGCCATATCCTTAACCCGACAAGTCTCTTTCATATGAACCCACAGTACTTCTTATCTCTAGATAGGAAAATGGTATAGGCAAGCAAGCAACATTTCCACGTCAAAAATCGGGTTTAAAATGAATGTTTTCGCTAAGCTAAACGAATCATCGATGTTCATCATCGGTTATCAATCGGTATTAACTAAGTATATTTGGTATCTTTTATAGTTAGTTCTCAATTACACGATATGAAATATGACACTTAAACTCGCGCTCGACATATGATCTAGATGCATTCGATTAAATTTGATGACTAAACTACTTGAACGGTATATGAACTTACCCAGCAGATGATATCTACATTATTGACAAAATAATGTTAAGCTCTGATGAATATATCCAAATGTAGTAGGCATTATCTGCATTCCATTCCGGTCTACCAAACATGTCCTAAGCAGATTATATTAGTTGGAACATAAGTTTTCCAGTCTGTATCACTAGTATTCAAAAACCTTACGAGTCATTGGCTGATCATCCAGTTCGAGTTGAATTAATCCAATAAGGAATAAAACTCTCCCGATGAGAGTCTTTTCCATCAGAAAAACTCAAAATCGAGAGTTTTGCTTAAAAGGATTAGGTGATAACTCATGTTGGTAGTTGGAACACAAGATCACAAGGGGTGAGCTAAATTACTTGATTAGCCCTACGTAAGCGCTGAGGTGTACTGGTCAAAATAAAGTTTGATTTCTTAATAGTAATAAACAAATTAATGCTTGCCAAAAAGGAGTAAATAAATCAAAGTGTTCGATTAATGATTTTCTAAAATGAAAAAAATCTCGTATTCGAGTTTTGTCAAAAAATCCAAGACCCTTCACCCTTTTTATAAACAAAACGAATGTAATAGTACTGTTAACCCAGTCATCGTAAACATATTTGACGAACCGAACAATTAGTGCTCCACACCGGTCCCGTCAGTGTATAACATCATCAGAAGTCTAGTATAGTTCAAGAAATCGGCATCTTACAAGCTCAGTCTCAATGGAGACACTTCGGATAGATGTTTTAGCACAAATACGTAGAGAGTATTCGAGCCCTGGATATCGAACTAATTAAACCGCTTGAGAGTGGATTTTAATCATTAAATCATAGCCCCAATGTTCGAGATCCTTCTTTGGAATCTTAGGGGCTGGAATCTCAGGGGGTATAATCCAGACATAGAGAGAAATTATGGGCTCTAAATTTCAACAGGTATCTTTTCATTGTGTTGATTATTCATGGAGCAACTCAAGCTTTCAAGGTTCTGAAAAATCAATCATGGAATTGGATGCCTTTCTCCAGGAAAAAAACAAACCGATTTATCGAAGAAACTAATGCGAATGACGTAAGTGTCGAAGGTGTACTCAGAAGGAGAAATCGAAGATGGTGAAGTGATTGTCGAGATTGAGAGTGACGACACTACGCCGATTCGAGAAGAGGAGATCGTGGCCAGCCTATATCAATTTCCAAAAGCACGTTTTGTTTGGTACGCAGTTCTCAGTAACATCTATTTTTTAAAGCATCTATTCCACGCAGAATGACAAAAACTTAAATGATCACATCTCGCAGTGACGTGATAAGATAGAATTATCTAAAAATTCCTCATGCGAAATAGTTATTTTAACATTTGGTCAGTATACTAAAAGCATCTATTCCAGATGCATTCGGTATACAGGGAATAGATATTTTCTCTTTCTTTAGAGGGAAGTGCTATTTTTTTCGTTCGAATAATTGTTATCTAGAAGTCTAATGGATCATGACTAATCTGGTTCGAGTCGGGAGGGTCCACTAAGGAGCAAATCTCTCTCAAAATAAATTCTCTATATTAACAAGACTCAAATTTGAGATATTGTTTAAAGAAAAGTGATACTCTATTACCTCAATCAATCTACTTTAGCGAAACTGCTATTACTTATAAAAATGAAAATAAAATGATAGAATTGTCTTTAACTAATATTTAAATTTTTAACTTCTATATCTCCCTTTTAAAAAAGATTAATTTTAAAAATATTTATATTTAAGATCATTCACCTTTTATCATTTTTATATTTTTTACTCCCTCTTTCAATTTCATGAGAAATGTTGATGGATCAAAAGCAGGGATGGATTTACGAGGGCGCGCGGCTGATCACCCCCTTGAAACCGGGAAAATTCTCAATATACTATATATATTTCACTTGATTTTGTCTAAGTTTTTATTGAACTATCCTATTTCATCCCTTGAATTCATTATATCAGTGTTTTATAGAGTTTTGTCCCCTGAATTCGTTGTGTTAGTATCGTCTATAATTTTGTCCCCTAAATCAAGTTTCTAACTCCGTCTTTGATCAAAAGCATGTTATAGCTAAAGGAAAAAAGAGAGGGGGGGGGGGGGGGGGGGGGGGGGGGGGGGGGGAAGAGAGCAATTATTGGTAGACAAAGGTAAATTACACAGGGAGAATCTGGTAATTTTCCAAAACGTCGTGAATTCCTACGTCAGCCTGCGTGAGAAAGCGGGAAAAGGCAAACTTAATTGGATTGGTCCAAATGAATGTTAGGCAAGAAAGAAGAGCTTGATAAATATGTTTGCATGAGTTACATGCGTACGTATAGATATATATATATATATATCAAACTCACAAGAAGGGTTTTGTCGTAGATATATCATCTTCTTTTCGGTGTATAGAGAAAATACATAAGTCTAGAAAGAGAGAGGGAAGAAGGAATAAAATGGGTACAAAAAGTCTAACAGTGGGATCGAATACAAGATCTCTAGGTCACAGGATGAGAACAATACTAGTTGTACCGAGCATTCTTTCTTAGATATATATATATATATTATCTTCTTTATTTTTCTCCATAAGATCTATCAAGTATGACAAAAAAAAATTCATTTTTACATGTTAGCATGGTCTGTTCTTGTTATGTGCTATTAAACTCTTACTCTAGACAACCCATACATGCTAGTACGGTCCATTTAACGTTCGGGCATATTAACAACGAGATCCACACTCAGACTTGATAAAATATTGACCCTCATAATAATAATAATAATAATAATACTATGTTAAGTTTTACTGAACTTGTAAGAGATCAAATTCATGTTCATATTTACGTCGGTATGTAATAATGTCCTACTATTTTTTTTTTCTTTCGCATTTTGGATACGAAAAAAGACAATGGGGAAACTCTCCTCTTAGACCACGTTTGGTCCGTCCAGCCTATGGTAATTTTCTCTATAATCAACTCTTAGGAATCCTTCCATCCATCTTCCTATGGCTAAGTCAAGGTAGGCGGCAAGAACTACAATTGCACATTCGACCACAAAAAATAGGGTAAAATAATAGCACAACTTTTAAAAGTTTACTACTTTCCGAAATTAATTTCTATCAGTTTTCGTTTGACTTGTTAAGTCGTAAAGCATTGTTCTGTTCTATACTTTTAGTTCTTCTGTTACCGATCATTCAAGATATCTTTAACCATGACGAATATTTCATTAAAGTGAGTGACATAAGTTTTAGTTTGGTGTTTTAATCCTAAAACATTATTCCATTAGACACTATTATTTCTCTCGTTATCGGCCATTTGGGATATTATTAACGACCTTGAATGTTCTGTTAAAATGAGTGACGTGATATAATTTTTGACTATGTCAACAAATCACTTGTTTACAAGAAAATGTTAAAAAAAAATCAAAAAATAAAATTCATCATTTTTCTTTATTATTTTACCCGCCTTCCTTCCTCTTTCATGAGATAGGGAGATTTAGGACTTTATTTAGAGGTGGAGGGAGGCTGATAGATTAACAGTGAAAAGAGATCATTACAGCAGTGATCCTAACCTTTACTCTGTTACATATATAAATCCATAAAGGTTATGGTTCATCAACTATTTATTGACGTGTACTCAACACCGTTAAAAGTAATTTTTTCTTCTTTCGAGAGACTTTCAACTGAAATCGTAAAATTTTGCTACTTTTTTAACATCAAATTCTATAAATTTAACTGTACATCATTCCTATTCTTGTATTTATATAAGTCTATAATCCAAAAACATTACATGTCATTAACTGGATGCTTATATGGACATAATTTTATTAAAAACACAATTTATTAATTTCAAAATTATATAATTACTCTTTTCCTCCTTATTATTAATTAAAATTTTAAAGTATAACATTCACAATGGTTTTTGTATAGGTTTTTTTATTTTGAGCGTTCTTCGTCGACCAACCTTGCCCATCAGGGCATGCGCGGTTAAAATCTCCCAAACAACTCCCAAAAAGAAAATCTTAAATCAAAATCATTTTTAAGTTGAATGATTTATTTTTAAAATTTTTGATAAATAGTAACAACTTTGAAAAAATAAAATTTGAATGGCATTTTGTTCAGTCAATTGCGCTTAAATAAATATTGGACATTATAAGACTTAATGAGCCAAAGTTAATATTTTTAAGACTTGGTGTCAAAAAAAGTCATAACATATAACATATAAGACTTTAGGTGTAATTCTCTCAAATAAAAATAATATTTCTAACAGTGTTTTGTTGATGTCAGCTCTCAGTTAACGACCCATTATGTTTTGGATTTATACAAGTAATGAATTCAACATTATAGGACTGGACGATTCAAAGTTAAACTTATAGGATTTCGTGTCAAAAAGTGACAAAATTATAGCATTTTCACTTTAATTCTCTCTATAAAGAAAAGCAGTTGTTTCATTTTTTTTTTCATTTTCTTGTAAACTAGTGATTTGAGGTTTTTTTGGTCCTAGTCGATATCATCAAAGTTATATCACGTCGCTTATTTTAATTGAATATTCAAGGTGATTAACAGCATCTTGGATGGTCGGTAATGGAAGAACTAATGGTGTCTAACATAATAACTTTTTGGAACTCGAAAGCCAACTGAAACTTATGTAACTCATTTTAATGGAATATTTACGATAATTAACAGTATCTCAAACAGTCAGTAAAAGAATAGTTAATGGTGTCCAGTAAACCAATGTTTTTAAGATTCGTCAAAATTAATTGTAGCTTGAGAATGAAGACCTTTAGGTAAATATTATCCTCAACTTTTACAGGCTTGGGTGAAATTTTAAAGGTTAATATGCTTCCCAACCGCTTTTAAACTCGACTCTTGTAAATAAAAAAATTTGTAATTGGAAAGATCTATCATTAGGTGAATTTTCCAGACTCGAATTTAAACTAATCATAATTTCTTTCATTTCTTGAATTTATGCATAAAATTAAAAAAAAAAAAGGGAAAGATTTCTTGAATCTGGTCCTTTCAGAAACATGACCCGATAATCACAAGCTCTGTGGGACCATGCAGGCTCGACAAGGTTGTCCACCCACTAGGATGAGATAGAATATTTATTTTTAATTTTTTAATCAAAAGTTTACCTTTTTTTCCTCCTAAAATTTGTGCGAAGCGTGTGGGGCACGAGCTCAACTCTATCCGTCCAGTTCACTGCAAGAACGTACACTTGCAAACACGTACGCGTACATACATACATACATACATATATATATATATATAGCACACGCATGCAAGTGTATGTGTGAGGAATAACTAAGTAAATGATATAATTAAAACGAGAAAGGAATTGAAGACAGTATTATCGTCACCTATCTGATATTAAAAAAAAATTCCTGATTGAAATGTTATCGGCAGAACTTTCTATACCCTTTATTCCTTTCTCTGCATGCTCCATTTAAATTTATGAACATTTTTCGTGATCGAAAAAATAGGGGGAGAGCACCCTCTTCAGGTCCCAGGATTTTGTTTTTTGTTTTTGGTATGTATAAGAGGGATGACATAACTAGGTTGGTGGCATGTACAGATTCAGAGTTTCAATGGGGGAAAAACTCAATCGAGAGTTAAAATACGAATTTTGGAGGATGAAATAATATAAATTTAATTGAGATTATTAGAGGTTTTTTTCAAACTTGGGAGTTTCTCACCCCCTTAAATCCATTTGCAGTCTTGTGAATTATGGTGAAATATCTGTACGTGCCAGAAATTCTTAGGCGATGGATGATGTGATAAGTTGGACTGATGATTGTGTTGAAGATATTATCATTATCATTAAGAAAAAAGAGTATTTGATAATAAGATTGTATCGACAATTAAGTTAGATAGCATCTATAGGATTTTGTGATGTCGGATTTGATATCATTTCAATATTCTCAATTACTTATTTTCCAGTTTATTTGATTTTTCAAGTTTATAAATAGGTGGATCATCACATATAATTATTGAACCAGCCAGTCATCTAATAAATATTAGCTGATTCATGAACGGTGGAGCAAGTTCGAGTCTGTGTAAGAATTTGTCTGTAAGTGCTGTCTACGTCGTGTTTTGTCGATTACTCTTTCCCCATCTGCGAATTAAAAATAGAAAGAAAGAAGTGTGCGGATGGCAACATCAAACAATTTGGCAACTTGAGGAAAGTGAGTGCTTTCATTAGTTCACCGGAAAGGAACGAAGAGGGAAAATATTTTATTTATAAAACATTCAATATTTATAATTAAATTATTTCGACAATGGCAACATCACGGGGCCAACATCCCCGTGCCTTTCTTCTGATTCTAAGGGTGTGAAAGGGCAAATTTTGCCGGAAAAAAGAACAGTCTTATTTCATTTCTCATCGATTAAAATTTTTTAATATTAAGTAATACATACATAAAAAAAATTAGTTAAATGCAATTGCTTTTGCCTTAAAATTTGATTTTGACTTAAATTTGGATATATTTGATTCTGCTCGGATGATTTCAAAAAAAAAAAAAGTATATTAAGAGAAATTCTTTGTTTGATCCTATCTCACCATCTATTTTTATTATATTATTTATTTCTAATCGTACTAAAATAATTAATTTTTTTTTTGCTTATCATATAGTTATGATATATAATTAGTTAAGATTTTTTGATATTTTAAATCCAATTCTCAAGATATATTTATCTAGAATTGCATGTCATGTCATGCACTAGAAGGAGAAAATATTATATGTTATAAGTTTATCACGTGACAGTACTTATATGATATTATAAACTAATAAAATTTAATTATTTTTCTTATTTTTAGTATTTTATAAAAAATCTTAAAATGACTGAATTTTATTAATTTTTGACATCTCAAAAGAACTGTCACATGCAACGATGGATTCATAAAGTTAATTTTCAGGGGACGAAACTTTACAGGACATTAACATATAAATTCGAGAGGTGAAATAGGATAATTCAGTAAGAAATTAGATAAAATCAAGTAAAATATAACATATTAATGATTTTCTCGACTTCAGGGGGTTGACTGCTCCTGCGCCCCTCAAATTCTTCCCTAGTCACACGTGATATATCCGTTAAACAGAGGACTCATCTCTGATATATTAGCTACATACCAAAATTTGGGAAATTATTGTTTTAAAAAAAATATTATTTTCAGGTAATAAAAGGAACTGTAGTCTTGTAATGCTACCAAAAGAAATTCTGATAAGGGGGAAAAAAAAACTATCGTCCTCTGCACTACGAGTCCCTTGTCCTGATTGATGAAGTTGATTTTGCCGACCGAATCCACAGTGGGATAAAGCTAATAATGTCAACGATAAAAATTTTACGGTTCAGTAACTGAATCATTCTACGAAGATTCTTATATATACTGGGATAATTGAATTTTACGGTATACTTCATTTTATCATTATCGAATGGTTCAGTTAATGAATTCTACGGACTTCCATACGAGCAATCTCAAGCTTTCTATGGCTTATCCATGATTTGATTGATGGAAATTAAAGTAAAACGAGCAAAGGTATATATTTTTTAAACAATGAGGATTCATAATTGCGATTTGTGGACTTGATTGCTGTATGGATCATATGAGGTTTAGCCACTCTTGCTCTAAATGCCCCGTGTTCGGGTCTCCTTCGATTTCAGGCGTAATGTTGGTCATACATGTTCAATCATTTGAGTTCTGAAGATAAGCAATTTTTCCCCTTATATACCACGTTATATCCAGAAACTCTATAAACTCTTGCTAATTCAGTTTAGAACCTGGTCAGCCTGGAAAATCTTAACGGTTCTACCTCACGATGACGTGGCGAGAAATAACCAATTTAATTATTTAGATTAGTAATAATATGGCAACAGTTCGGATGATCAGTACAAATTTAATCGTTTATCATATTTTGATTGGTTTCTCACGTTATGTTATGAGGTAAGATCACCTAAAAATTTTTTTATTAGCCCATTAAGAGAATAAAATTCTCTAAATATGAATTTTCTCTATTCATAAAACTCAAACTCGAGATTTCACTTAAAAAAAAAAGAGATATCCTACAATCTCAATAATTACCCTTTATTGGTACATGTCATTAGCTTGTTCGTCATGAATTTTTTTTTTGAGAAGTGTGCCATAGTGTTGACAACTTCAACATCCCTACTATATAATATTCAGATTCAAACAAGTAGCGAAAAGACTAGACGAATTGAATCACCTTTTTAAATTTATTTTAAAAAGATGGGTGACTGCAGTGACGAATTTGTCACTCCAATATACTCTCATATTCAACTGCAAATATATCAGACGAATCGAATAATTGTTTTAAATTATTTTACAAGTGAATAGCAGTAGTGATAGCCTTCTCACCCCGCTACGTGATGATCAAGCTCTCGTATTCACCCATGAGTATATCATGCAAACTGAAAAGTTAGTGCAGAAACTGACCCTGCAATGTATAATACCATCTAATATCTATCATAGCCCACATAAGCCGGTGTCCTCCAAGTCTAGGTCCAAATAGTACATTTTTGGAGAACATTCCTACACAAAACGCGTTGAGGGAATCTGTACCCGAGATATTGAAGTTGTCAAATCACGTGCGAGTAAGTTTGAAACTACTAAACTACTATCTCTAATGCTATTAAGTAACCCCATTTTCATTTTTTTTTTGTTTAATAACTCTTGTATCAAATAAATGACCGATAAGACTGCATATTAGGGATTCAAGAATTGTTGCAAGAAACCGTGTGTAGGTGTAGACCTTTGAGTTTGAGAATCAACGGATCTTAGTGAAAATATTTATTTGGATTAAATCTTATATTCGTATTTTATAAATAAGAAAATTCATAATTAAAAAAAGCTTATTCTTTAATGTGTTAATCTGAGTTGAGCACTTTCCATTCAAAACTGATTAGATTTTTAAAAATCAAGTAATGCATGTCGAAAATTGAATATATATATATATATATATATATTTTTTTCAGCAATAATTCAAGAAAATGATGCCGCTGGTGGGGTTCCAATTATATTGGAACAAGTTGGGCAATCACGTCACAGAGGCAACTTGGCCTTGAAAATTATTTTTTTTAAAAAAAAATAAATCCATAATTTCCAATTAAAATAAGTGGAAGTGCACGTCAAAGCAGATGGGGCCGAGCCATACGCGTTGATGTTCAAGAATGGAATCAGGCCAACGGCAGATATTTATATTGAAAAATAAAACTAAGAAAATAAAATATGCACAGAGAGATAAGGACAAGATCTCCGACTAATTCACCAGACATTATTAAACAATAAAATTCCTCCGATTATAAATTTTTCCGTTTCAAGAATATCATCCACTCTATAATAATTTTTATTATATTTTAGTTGTAGTTTTGAAAAAAAAAATTGTGGGTCCCACCTTCAAATCTGTCTGGGCTTAAATTAGCTGTTGATCGTGGAATCGGGGAAATGCACACCCGCGTCACATATATTCCAAAAACAGGATAAAACAAAGATGCAAGGAACGATGATCTCCATAAATTCTCATATGGTCATTCCTCAAACACTTGATGCGCGTAAATATAAATTAAACTGTAATAAATGTGTAAATCAGTATAAGTCATCTACAATTTTTAAAATTTTATTATTAACAGAATAATTTAATTGATATTTTCTTATTGTATTATTATAACACAGGATCATCTATGATTAGATTTCTTTATGATCTGAACTCTTTCACGTTAGAGGCAGAATGATCCGCTAAAGGGTAGAACTTTTCGAACTATGAGCTTTCTGTGAGACTGGAAGGTAAATCTAATTCTCAACTAACTTATATATGTAATAACTTAGAGAAAATTATAAATTTTTTAATTTTTTAATTATAGATAACAAATTTTTATTTTTATTTTTTTACTATCCTTCAATTGTAGATGTAATTTTTTTTTTTTTGGTGGGGGCACAATCAAATTTGGCTTTATCTTAAATTATATATTACAATTAGTTTATTATATTCTCTTTTCTTTATATGGGTCTTGTCGTGTTTGCCCATCTTATTCCGGTGCATGAACCTCTGCCTCCTCTTCCTTTCATTTGTCTTGACCTTCCACTGATGGGTTTCATAGCGCCTTCCGCCACAATAGACTTTCACGTGGCTCTCTTCCTAGATTGCCCTTTGGGTTCCATGTATTTACCTTCTGCCATTCACTCTCTCATCTATATCTATTTATCTATTACTGCTTTTCATTTTCGCTAGGTACAAAAAGGAAGGTGTTAGCAGTGGCAACTCCGCTACCCCCACCACGTTATATTTCAGATTTTTGTATTTAATTGTGAACATATCAACCAAATTGAGTAAACAGTACTAATATTGACGAGTCAGTGTAACACCACCAAAAGTCTAATATAGTTTAAAAAGTTGGTGCGGGACAAGGTAGAAACTCAATAATATCTTCTAACAATATTGTTTAGAGCAAGACTCGGATATGTAATCTCGACCTCATCGAATCACATGGAAGTGAGTCTTACATCACTGGACCACCACCACTAATGATTAGGTAGACTAGCTTTTCAAGTGGATAGAAATGCTTCATCGTAGTTTTGATCTCACTTTTGTATTATACGGGCATTCAGTATAATTTACATTATGTGACATTTATAAGTATTTTACTGTTATTTAAAGTATTTTAAAGAATTTACTTCACTCCTCCCCTCCATACCCCACATTTTCTGTCTCCACAATCCTCCTTCTTTCTGTCTAATTATATGTAATTTAGAAATCCAACAGCTCTTAATTGAGTTCGAGCCAGTGTGCCCACTACCCTCCCTTTGATTCACACCATTTTCCCAATTTTTTACAATCCATAACTTCTGTCATCCCCAACCGTCACGAGAATACCTCGCAGATTCTGGGCATCATCTTGAGCGTCCATCCTCAAAAATGAGGTCGTACTAAACGCGAATTGGAAAACGAGTAACGATGACAAACGTCGAAACTATGGTTCGGAAGAATATGATGAGGATAATCGAGGATGCTTTACCTCCTGTTGTAACATAACGATAATTTTATTTTAATTAAATTGAATTGCGGTGCGATAATAAATTAGCAATCTAATTGCGGTTTGCTAGCTTTGAATTTAAATTTAGATTATTTGGGCTCTATTTTAAGAGTTTTATTCTCATTAACTTTGATTGCTCACTTTGAAATTAAATTCCCTGATGAGAAAATTCTCTTCACGTTAAATTGATGTCATTCACGGACCATCCCCGGGTGGTGACGTCGAGCCCGCTCGAAACCTCTATACATGGTTTTTCTTGTTTTTGTTTATTTTTTTAAAAATAATTTAAAATCAATATCGGTTAATTCAAGTGATTCAATACTAGGGATGGCAAAACTGACCCAACTCACTAGGTCGACGCGATCCGACCCGCGATAGGGCAGGCAAAAACTAGACCCGTGCATTGGGCAGGGCGGGTACGATGACAGCATCGGACCCGCCCCATCCGATCTAGACCAGTTAAACTATATTATTTAAATGTAATTTCATATTTTTGAATTAATTTTTATTTAATTTAAAGAATAGTTTAAATTAATAAATCGAATAATAATCACTCTATTTAGTTAAAATTATGTAAATTCTAACTATTTTACATTTATTTAACCATATTATTATAAATATATAAATTTGTACTATATTTCATGCTATATTTTATGTAACATTAAAATATTTTTAATTAATCGGATCAACCCGTTCAGGGCGTGGGGTGGGTCTGGGTTTTCAAAAACTCGCCCGCCAGGCCATTGCCTTCCCTGTTCAGCAAATCTTTACGTTAAGTAAATTCCTAGATTCAGGTATTGTCAATTAAAAATATTCTAAAATTTGGAGAAATTCTATTTATTAATATGTCGAATATACCTGAAATCTAGATTTTTCCACTGTGAAGTAAAAGAAATTAATGCACAAATTCATTTTATTTTAAAAGGGAATAAACATAATTACTTCTAATTTTTGTTCCCGGTCCATGATCGATCTAAAATCATCACATTCTATCACTAACTTAAAATGATTGAAATGATTAGATGTCTCTTTCTTTTAAATATCGGATCCCTATCTTATCAACAAAAAAAGAGTTCATAGTTATGCTCTTTATCGCTTAACATATTGATCTAATTTTAAACAAAATTAATTAGAATAAATTAAATTTTTAAATATGACAGAAAATATCATATGCCCTCCTGTCATATCTACCTAACCCAAACATAGCCCGGTCCCAGGTCCATTTTTGTTTCAGCAGTCTCATCAAGCTACCAAGGAAAAGGATGACTGGGACACGTTAGCTAGAAAGATCCTAATTAGCTATGAGGGCAAGGCAGGAAATGTCTCAATATGTGATACATAATAAGTAATCGTGTAAATTACCATTTAAATCTTAATATATACGAAGATTATTATCGAAAATCGTAAAATTTTTACACTGTTAAGATTTATGGGAGATTCATATAACGAATTTATTATCTATTATAAAATTGAATGTTTATTCTATGGTACGGTGGGTCACCTCAGCCGACTAATTAAAGAAAAGTTGGGTAATTCAGCACCATCTCGTATGAAGTCAAATCTAAATTAAGCTCTACTTATAAAAATAAAAATAAAAAAAGTTAAATAAGTAAGCTCTTTATGTTATTACTGATTAGGGAGTCTATTCTTAGAAGGGAGGGTGCCCATTCGGTAACTATTAAGAAGAATTCCACAAGGATTGTGTGAGCTCTGTGGATCAAATATTCAATGCGTAATATACAACGAGTTCATGGTATAAATTACCGTTCAAATCTTGACACTATAAAGATAACTCTTAAAAATTACGAAAATTTTATATGTATTAATATCTAATAAAAATTTACAAAATAAACTCATTTTTATTATACAGACTAAATATTTACTCAGTTCAATGGTGTCCATATAAAATCTAGGGATCATTTATATTTCTCCTGCCAATTTACTAACCTATCTGGAAGCTAGTTCTCGATGCACTGGGGCATTGCTGGGATCCTATTGACTGGGCTTCTGAACTTGCTTGGTTGCCTTGGTAAAACTGTTGATTGCCTAAATGGGGTACTCCCCTAATTTGGGAGTTCGATTTTCCACACCCGTGAGTTTAATCCCTTGGGGCTTCAATGGCACAAGCCCCACCCACAATGAGCTCAACTCAGCTCAGCGTGCAAAAGTCTGATGGGTGCCGGAGAATTAAACCTCCGTCATAAAAGAAAACCATTGATTCGGTGGCAGACAAATTAGTATGGATTCAGTGTATTCATGCCATTTGGATTGAGTGAAATGAGCGTCTTTTTGAACAGACTTATCAAAGTTAGGATTCTGTGGTACATATTAACGTTGTGACACGGTGAGATTGCATATTTCTATGCTTCCTCAACCACCTTATAGGGTTAGTGGCTCGCACATTGTTTTTCAGTTAGGGATCACTTCTACATAACATGTTACCTTGTGTATGCTAGTGCATCATCTATAACAGTGCATTCGGATTTGTTTGTATATAATATTATGCATATTTTGATATGATATCTCCCGATTTTTTATTTTATTTTTTTGGTTTGATTCTGAGGTGCAACTTATATGTTGAAGCCTTTTACTGTACTCTACTAAGACAATAAAATAGAATTTCTTTCTCACCAATTTGTGACGGTATAAAGCACAGGTGAACAATCTTTGCCTCGATCATCAAGTGTTCATGAGATTTGTTCCCGATTGCTTAAGTTCAAGAAGTTTCAACCATCGTCTAGCTAGATCGAGCCCACAGGGACGTTGCTAACGTGGTCACGGTCACGTCGACGAAATCTGGTCACCATCGCCACGTCGACCCATTTACCCGACAAGGCTATTTGGACCGAACCGGACCTGTGCACCTTTCTGATCGTTGCAAGCTCCCTTCCAGTCTGTAGCTTCTCAGGCACACGAGTCGAGTGCCCCTTTTAATCTTCAGCACTGCCCACTACGTTTTTTATTAATTTTTTTCACCATGTCTGTTACCGGAACACCTGTGAATGATGTTTCCCAGTTCAATCAGTCATTCTTGATGGGAATAATTTCAGCCATTAGTCCCAAGCCATGCGGAGCTTTCTCAAAGGCTGCATGTTGTATCGTTGCTTACTCCAGCATTGAAGCTGAATACCAAGTACTGACCGACACGGCTACAGAACTACTGTGACTTTGGAGGTTATTGCCAGGAACATGTGTTAATCATTCTGAGGTTCGATCCAGAACTCATTGGAAATTGCACATAACGATATTTTTCATGAATATACCAAGTACATTGAGACCGATTCGCACTTCATTCGTCATTATATTCTCGATGGTGCGGTCCGTCTACAATACATCACTTCAAAGGAGCATCCGACATATATTTTCACCAAGACACATCCTCTTACACGTTTTTACAATTTGATTCACAAGCTACATATGGTGTCTACTGTACCCTCTTGAGTTTGAGGGAAATACTATTGTATCGTGTATACGACGAGATCTGGTCAATGTATTAGGGCTTTGTATTGTACTCTACTCAAACAGAACCGAATTCTCCCCTCCTATTTGTCAGTGTATGTAAGTTTTTGAGTTTAATGAAATTCCTCCAATATTCCCACAAAAAAAAAATTTCAGAAGAATTTTAAATTTCGAAATATTCTTTAACCTTCCACTGATCTTATGCTTCCACACACTAAACGTTAACCTGTGTGATTTTGCATAGCTATTCTCTTAATAGAACCAATTAAAGTTATTAGTTCGAGTATCATTTTAAGCAGTGTTGCTAGAAGGGATTCTTAATCTTGTATCTTAACAGACACAAGTTTCTTAAACTATATTAGATCTTTAATGATGCTACGTTGATGGGATCGGTATTATTAGTAGTTGTGTTTCCAAGATCTTGGGTGGATAAGACTTCTTCCCTCTCATCTTACATGAATAGCACCGGTTTATACTCAATTTTAAAAATAACGTAAATTATATAAGATTACATATTTACCATTACTTCTCCTATTCCCATTCCCTCACTATCTTTCGCCCTTCCCAAATTTCAACCTCCCGCTCCTCCCCCACCAATTTCATCCGCCGCTCCTCTCCCACCAATTTCATTTGCTGCTCGGGCCCGACGCCCGACAGATGGCAATCAAGATGCGACTGCTGCTCAAGCTCGACGCCCACTCAAACCTGATGCCCATATCTGCCGATACCAACCCCACTAATCTGCTCAAGGCTGACGCCCGAACGTTGCTGGCAGTGAGGTGCTGCTGTAGAGAAGGAAGGGGGCAGGGCTGGGAGGAAGAGAAGGAAGGGAGCAGCGGCAGAGGAGAGAAAGGAGAGAATTGGGGGAATTATGACAAAAATTATGAGAGGCGTATATGTAGAATTTTGAAAAAAATTTAAATACTTCCTTTTAAACTACTACTATTTTTTAAAAGTGATATAAACTAGTACTAGTTATAAAAGTATCCACTCATTTGGTGCTATATAAATTTTCACCCAACATTGAAAATGCCAAAGTTACTGTAATAAGTAACTGTTATAATTGTTAGTATTTACAATATTATATGTTTTATAACCTATATCAGCTAAATGAGGTTGTATAACTCCACCACAACACACTGGCAAATATATTTAGAATTACAATATATTTTATTACAATAAAATAACCCTACAAAATAGCAGTAATTATCAAAATTCTTTAAATGTGATTAATTTATAACTATTAAAAATATGGAAAAAAATTATCTATATTAAAGAGGTGAAAGAATAACGGTAAATATTTTTTCAGCAGGATACCAGAAACCTGACGCATCTTACAACTCCAGGTAGGGTTCGGGTCCGGTTGCAAGGTTCAATAGGGCATGTTCGAATTTAAAATTTAAGAAGCGATTTTATATATGGTATAGTTCAAGTACCGTAAAAAATATAGGATACTGAGATCCAATCACCTTAGTCTGAAATCGTAAATTGCCTTTGAGGAGGGGATCTTGTCGGGAGCAACCCCTCCCTCTTGCTGGCGATTGTGGGGAGGACAACCCTTCCTTTATATGGTCAACAACTTCCATTAGAATCACCGGTCTGGTAACTAAAAGTGACCTTGGTTGGAGTAAATATTCAGTGTGTAATACGTAATAAATTAATTGGATAAATCACCATTTAATTCTTAAAACGTGTAAAGTTAATCGTCGAAAATTACGCAACCTTTACAAGAGTCAAGATCCGAGTGATAATTTATACAGCGAATATGTTATGTATTACACACCGAATATTTAGTGCTTTGGATGGGAGAGGTGCCTCGAGCTCGCCATTTCTCTCTGGCTTTTCCTTTTTCTTTTAATTTCTTTCTGTTTTGCTAATTTTTTATTTTTCTCCTGTTAGTAAAAATTTTTAACATTAAAAATTATACAAAAAATATTAAGCATGCTTTTAATGAAAATGGTAAAGATCCAATAGGCTAAAAAATTGATTATAAAAATAATAAAAGTAGAAAATGTTAAAAACGAAAAATAAAATCATTTTTTAAATAATGTGCTATATTTAAGTATTATAAATAAAATTCATACTTACAGAAAAAGATGTAAAATAATGTATTTATAATAAAAATAAAATTTATGAGGGAAATAGTGTTAACTTCTAGAGGAAATTGGATTAAGTCTGAACTAATTAAGATCGAATAGCCCACATTTTTTTGTAAGTTCTCTTAATTATAAATTTTTAGGATAGACAAAATCTTAAATTGAGGATAAATTCTTTAAATATGCAATTTCTCCATTTGACATAAAACACAAATTAAATTAGGAAAAAAAAAAAGGAAATAACATGGAACCATCTCAAAATTTCAGAGCGGTAAAAAAGAACGGTGGAGCCACACGTGTCACTACATCGACCTCCAGCTCGGGAGGTGGGCCCCAGAAAATCCCCCAACCGTAAAATCTGCCCAACTCAAAGGGTATTCTCGTACCACAGGAAGAAAGCCGTAAATGGCAGGCACGAGCAGGGGGCATTTCGGTGATTCTGTCACTACCACTTGCACTTGAATGAAAATAAAATTGAAACTTCACCCACCAAACCATTAATATATATATTAAACCCCGTGACCGTAAAACAAACAAAAGATCCTTAAAAAACACACCTGTCTCCGCAATCTCTCCCAAGAATCGATAATCTCTGCAAAACCTGTGCGAAATCTGTACTTATTCCGCATCGCAATGTGTGGTGGAGCCATCATCTCCGACTTCATACCCAGCACGAGGTCCGGCCGGCCGACGGCGTCGGACTTCCTGTGGCCTGATCTGAAGAAGTCCTGCGCCGGCAAGGGTTTCTCCAATCCCCTGAGGCCCGACATCATCGACATCGACGACGGCGACTTCGAGGCCGACTTCCAGGAGTTCAAGGAGTCCGAACTCGAGGGGGGTTTCGAGGATGACGTCGATGTCAAGCCATTCGCTTTCGCCGCCGCCTCCAAGTCCAAGTCTCGTCTATCCGCCGGTAACGTAACATTCCCGTGTCTTGGGTTTCTGGGTTTTTAGCTGTTTAATGTATCAGTTCAATGCCTTTTTGATTTTTCTGTGTTCCTGTCATTTATTCAGCTTGTCTCCGGGAAAAAAAGAAAACACCCTACTGTGTCTCAGTTAATCAGAGAGAGGTTGAGATTGTCGAAATTTTTTTATTAATTTTATCTTTCCCCTTGTATTTGAAATAGCAGGAGATTATTAAAGAATTCATGAAGTGACAGGAGTAATTGGTGATGACCACTATGTATAAATTGTTGTTCCTACTCATCATTTGTTGCATGATTGAGGTTAATTATTTCCTGGTGGGCTTTGTCCTGTTGATGTTGTGTTTGAGCTGTTATCTAAAGCTTGAAGCTTGAGCTGAAATGTTCTAGCATGTTGATCTGCTCTTCGTGGTAAAGTAAGTCCTGTTCTTTTGATTTGGCTTAAATTTAGTGTAGATGGAGATCGTTGAGATGATCGGTGGTAAGTAGTAGATGTTTTGGGCTGCGTACAGTATTGGGAGGATTCATGTTGAATGAATCTAATTTAGGTTTTGACTTTGGTTGGGTAAAAACATATAGATCTCTTGGCAGATCTGATTCACTTTTCAAGTTTAAAGAAGATCGTCATCTTTTCTACATCAAATGGGAGTTCTATTAGCAGAAAGGTCTGATCTTGTCTTGTCAGTTGTTTGTTCCACTAATTAGGTAAGCATCATCCAAAGATAGGAGTTGGGACAGAATGGTTGAAGCGCCTTTCAATGATTTGATGAACATATGAGTTGGTTTCCGTATTGAGTTTGAATTTTCATTGGAGTAGTACGCACTGTTTATCTGGATGTTGTTTTCTGATGGATCTGTTAATTGATTCATTTTGCTGTCTCTCAAGGCTCCGTGAAGCCCAAATCTGTGCAATACAATGGCCAAGCCGAGAAGTCTTCCAAGAGAAAGAGGAAGAACCAGTACAGAGGGATAAGGCAGCGTCCATGGGGGAAGTGGGCTGCTGAAATCCGTGATCCAAGGAAAGGTGTACGCGTTTGGCTCGGAACCTTTAACACTGCTGAAGAGGCAGCTAGAGCTTATGATGCTGAAGCTCGTAGGATTCGTGGCAAGAAAGCTAAGGTAAATTTCCCGGAGGATGCTTCCCGCTCCTCATCGAAGCGTTCAGCTAAGCCAAACCTACCAGAGCAGACCCCAGAAACGAATCTGAGTCAGAATTTCAGCAATCTTCTGGACAGTTCTGATGATGATTTCTATAACTCTGTGGGCTTCATGGAAGAAAAGCCCCCCATGAATCAGTTCATATATATGGACTCCTTCAATGCCGGTGGAGCTGATGAGCTCAAGTCCTTTGCTCCACCTGAGAATGCTCCTACTTACTTAAGTTCTGATCAGGGGAGCAACTCCTTAGGCTGCTCTGACTTTGGGTGGGGAGAAAACGGCCCAAAGACTCCAGATGTTTCCTCTTTCCTTTCGGCTACATTGGAAGTAGACGAGTCTCAGTACGAGGAAGCTAACCCAAGCAAGAAGCTCAAGACTGGCTGTGAGGAGGTCTCTGCAAAGACTTTGTCTGAGGAGCTTTCGGCATTCGAGTCCCAGATGAAGTACTTCCAGATGCCTTTCCTCGAGGGAGGCTGGGATGCTCCGATTGAGACCTTATTTAGTGGTGATGCATCCCAGGATGGTGGGAATGCTGTGGACCTTTGGACCTTCGACGACATCCCTCCGATGATGGGGGGAGTCTTCTGAGCTGCCCCCGGACTCTTCTTGCTCCGTTTTTATGTAAATAAAGGCTACATGTTGTAAGTTCTATTCCTACCTGCTTATCCTAATCTGTTCTTAACAATAATGTTATAGTTATGTTGTGTAGCTATGGATGTAAGAGTCTCTAATGCTTGTCGATTTCAGGAATGATACAACTTTTTATGTGGAAGTCATCAAATCGAACTGTCAAACATGGTTAAAGCCTCTGGGATGATGGAGTCGTTATGTTTTCCTTTCGGTAATGTAACCTGTTGGTATTCTCATTGAGATCTGAGACATATATTATGGGTATAAGGCTTTGAACTTGAAAGAACCTGTCCTGTTCTTAAATAGTCTGTTTGTGTTTGTGTTTGTGTTAGTATTTGTAATGGAATTTCTGATAACCTGTGATCTCTGTCTGCTCCTATCATTACCCTTGCGAATCAATTTCTTCAAATCCCCAGTTAATGAATGAGGGAATGTTCTGTTCTTCATTGTTGTGTGGACTGCAGAATTTGTTGGAATGACAGGTTGTTCCACGGAGAAGACCTGTCAGAGGATCGTTCCCGTGTCTTGTCGGGTAAGTACGCAGAAGTTTGCCCTGCAAGGTGGGATTGTCATTGGTTTCGGTTTCCGACCTAGTTTTCGTACCGAACCTACCACTTGAAGCACCGACGCGAAGTCAAGGGTGGGTTTCATTAGACAGCGTTGTTGTTGTTGAATGAGTGTAAAGTGGAGCAGCCGCTGCTGATTTCGGTAGTTGGCCGGCCCTAATTTGGCGTTAGGTGGGGAATCAATGTTTTAAGATGCTAGTGGTGTCTTAATTATTTCTTAAAGGAAAAAGCAAAAAGAGAAAATTGACAAAATCCCCATTATTTAACCAGGATACAGATGGGGGCAGGTGCGCCAAATTTCAAGATTCCACGATTTGGTAAAATTACCTCCGTGATGTAGGAGGATTCGGTGCAGTGATATTATCTTTTAACTTAGATTAAGTAACATGAAATAGAGTATTTAGTAATAAAAATACATTTGTTTCTCATTGGTATTTTATTTATATTATTTTATTTTTAAATTTTTGAAATTTTGTAGAAACCAAAATAAAAAATTTTAAAAATTTTAAGAAGTAAAAAAGATGTGAACAGCGTAAGTGGACTATTCGTTGTCTTCAAAGTCGTGAACCAACCATCACGGAGCACCACTGTCGCGACCAAGCTTGGGAACCTCACCATCGAGCCACCATCATCGTGACCTAAAGCAAGTTTGCCACTGTCGAGAGCTTGATGGCACTGTTGGATTCACCCTAGCGGGTTTGCTCGTGTGGGTGGAGCCAGAATTGAGCTTGTCATAGCCAGAATGGTCACCCACGGCCAGAATCAAGCCAAAGAGAGTCGCCGAGCAGAATCGTTGCCCTCGAACCGTTGCCGTCGCCTATAAGTCAGAGGGGTTGCCGGGCAGAACCGTCGCCCTCAGAGCCGGCTGACAGACAAGGGAGGCTAATTGGAGATTGAGGCTGACGGACAAGGGAGGCTGAACAGTGAACAAATACGGATAATTGAAGCCTAATGACATGAGACGTAATTTTTATTTCTCAACCTTTTGCACTTTCATCATTTTCGTCCTAGGTCTTTATTTTTTATTATTTACATTTTCAACCTTTTGAGTTTTGTCACTTTAATCTTACAGATATTTTTTATCCAAAAAAAGTATATTCCATTCAAAATGAATATTTCTTCCAAAATTTATTTTTGAACAAAAAATATTTTTAAAAAATAAAGAAAAAAGGGGAAAAATAAATAAAAATGAAAGTATCGGTATAGTTTTACTGATAGTTATATCTCCTTCAAAATTGACATATTCTCAATTCAAAATTGATTAATGGTTATTATTATTATAAAATCATAATCCATTATGAGAAAAATGAGTTCTAATTTTAGAAGAGGCACGTGCTAGAAACTAATATTTTCATAATCATGGATGAAATATACGTTTTTGAAAAATATTGTTATTGAAAAATGATTTTTAGATGTAATAATCTTTTTTGGACGTAACATAATTTTTTTTAGATGGAACAAGTAATAGTATGACTAAAGTGGTAAAAACTCAAAAAATTGAGGACGCGAATGACAAAAAATAAAGGTTTAGGACAAAAATAATAAAACGTGAAAGTTGAGGACTAAAAGTGTCTTTTTCCCAAAAGAAAAAGAATGGTATTTTTTACATTTCAATTCATGATGGGAAGCTATTCCTGGCAATTAATTGTACGGGAATAACAGCTCCGTTCCTCATCTATTCCTCATCCGACACAATTAAGAATGAACCAAATGAAGGAAAGTTATTCCACATGGATAGTATCAGGAATTCTATTCATATTACCATGAACCAAACACAGCATAGGATTTGCTTTTATATGTGATTCAAGTATTGATAAAACAGCACCAGTCAGTTGTATGGTGGCAATTTAGGACTTGTTTGGTTCTCCGGAAAAAAAAATGATAACAAATATAATAGGGAAAAAATAATTTTGAAATAAATGATTTTATTTGATTGGGGAGAATTGAATGAGGGAGCAGAAAATATAAAAATGGTAAAAGATTAAAAAATAATTCATAACTTGCATTTTGTGCCGAGCCGAACGGATCTCAAGCCTAAAACGGTATGGATCAATTCCGGTTCAATGACTTAAATTTTTCGATCCAAACCGTAATTGCCACTGAGCCCTAATAGCTTCGAATAACACCGCCGCCCTCGTCGAATGCCCTTGTACCTTTTTTTATATCGGTGTGTCCGGGCCGGCCACCAAAGTTAAAACTATTCCCGACTAGTCCACCGGATGATATATTGTACAGCCTGGGACCGGTCATTAATCCTCAGATACCATCCTTCAAGAGGTTCGAACCCACTTGCTAGCTTACTACTTGATGTCAACTTATCAGTTAGGGAACCCTCTTGGAGGCAAAATGCCTTTGTGCCTTGCTTCTTGTCCTACATTGTCCTACTGATGTTCTCCTTTCTAGGGCCTCTTGGGCTTGCATTCCATGTCTCTTTTATGTCTAAGGTAGGCCCAACTTTTTGGATCTTCTAGAATTACTCTGCCCCTTTTTATCTTCTCTTAAATAGGGATGGCAATTTGACCCTGAATCGTGCAATCCGACCCGACCCTATTTATATATTATTATAGTATACAATTATATATTTTAAAATTAATCTACTTGATTTATGAATACTTTTACATTAATAAATTGGATAATAATCATTCTATTTTATTGAATTATGTAATTTCTTAATTTTTTAAAATTTATTTAATTATATTATCATAAACATGCAAATTTACAATCATACTTAGAATTATATTTTACATCGGTAACTAATTTTTCAACCTGCACTCTGACATGATCTCCAACCTGCCTGAGAGGGTGTGGGGCTGGTCCGGGTATCCAAATACCCGGCTCGCCCTGACCATTTGCCATCCCTATTCTTAAATGCTCTACTAGTACTTTCTTTTATAATATCTTGTGTTATGGAAAATGTGGTAGTTGTATGAGGCAAATACTGGGTTGCATATATGCATGGCGATCTTGAACATGTCTGGTAATACATGTCGTGTCATGTTAAACATGTTCATGTTCTTTGTTATTACATATAAGGTAGTTGTGCCGGGTAAATACTGGGTTGCACAGCTGTGAATGGTGATCTTGAATTCGCATGGTAATATATATCATGTCATGTCTAAACGGGCTTGTATTTTCTATTATGTGACATGTGGTAGTTATGCTAAGTAAATGCTGGGTTGCTGAGCTGTGAATGGCAACCTTGATTAGACTTGGCAATATATGTCGTATAGTATCTAAATGGGTTCGTATCAAAAGTACCTCAATATGTACACGACTCGTTTATTAAACGGATTGACACGACTGTATATGTTTAATCCATATTAAGTAAATGTATCTAAATATGCAGAACCATACATTCATAATCCGATTAACATGTTTAATCTGTTTAAGACATAAATTCACATTTAGCCGATTGATATGGTTGCCTCAAATCCATATTATCAAAATAAAAGTAATACCCAATATCCTAAGATGGAGGTGGATGTACTGTGAGTGTTGTCTGAGAGAGAAAATATAAATATATATAATTAAACGGGTTTAATCGTGTTTTATTAGGTTACATGGGTTTAACCCGGCTTACTCAACTAGGCTTTATTCAGATCTGCTTAACTTCGTGTCGTGTCGTGTAAAAAATTACGACACCGAATCTCAATGATGTTTACAAGGTGAAGGTTGAAGAAAAGAACGAGAAAATCCGTAGATGCGTTTGATTTTCATTACTCCCAAGTACTTGAAATGTTCATTCGATTTTCTCCTTTCAATCACAGCCATGAATTGCATGAATGTGATTCATTGTCACTGTTACGTCTGCTTTTTCACAGGTGAATGTCACTGTTACACCATCCCTCCTGGAAGGGGGTTTACATGTGTTAGTTGAAGATGACAAAGAAGTTGAAATTAAAACTGGCAACTAAAATTATGATACAAAGTCGTGTTACAAGCAGTATAATAATATAAAGTTAAAATATATATTCGACAAAAAAAAACACAGATATATCAACTATTAAAGTCGAGACATGCGGCAGTCACAGTTTATTTAATACAAAACTTCCCACTCGGTAGTGTTGATGATACGTGGACATCTGTCTCCGATGATATAACGACAACAAAGAAAAATCAGCATTGAACTTGTTAATTTTGGTGACTCAAATTCTGTTAAATTTGATCCGCTGTCGAATTTCAGTCAAATTTGTAACTAGGGTTTTTCATACATTATATATACTTGGAGATTTATGGGTTCTTGTTAATAAGATAGTCACCAATTTACATACGTCTTATATGAAACTTTCAAGCATAGTGAAGTCGCTTATCTTCTGCTCACGATTTTTCATGAGAAATAATTTCTCATTTGTACTTTTTTTTTTCATCCCATATTTCCAACAAGATGTCGAGAGCTGCAAACTTTTTGATCGATAAAAGGGAAATCAGCAGTGGTAGCGATCCAGCCACCCTTTACTACATGATGTTCAGGCTTTCGAGTTCAACCGCAAATATATCAGATGAATTGAATAACCAACATTAATACTGGTCCGTCAACGTAGTGGGGTAAGAGATACTTTTTTTTTTTTAAAATCATTAATGTAAGAGGTGCTTAATTTTGGCAGTTCCCAGCGGTTTCCAGTATAGCTTTAGCTGAGAGGCACCAGTTAACGACAAGACGACATATTATTTTTCTTGTAAAATTGACAGAAATAATTATCTTGTAAATTTATTATTATTATCGATTTTAGAACGGGTTCGAAACCGTGAACCGGTTAGAACCGTAATCGAAAATTGAAAAAGAAATAGCGCGCACACACAAAAAGGAAAACGAAATACAGGTTGTGAAACGTGAACCAGGCCGACCCGTCATTTACTCTTGCCGCCTTTGTTCATCCACAGAGCGAGAAATTCTTAGATATATCATATTTTACGCATGACATTATGAAATATAAATCAAATTGTAACAAATAAAAAAATTAGTATTAATAAGAATAATCAATTTAATTATTATAAATTAGATTAATTTAATTAATGTTTTTTAGTGTTTAAGAATTTTTTGCGGATAGCAGAGCCAAAGAGGTCCAGCCCATCAGCCAGTGCGTTTATTAATTTACAATAATAGACGGCGTTTGGGCCTTAGCGGGAAGTCAATGTTGCATTTATTAATTACAATAAATACATTTCGATTAATTAATTTAATCTATGCGCATTAATATACCTATTAAAAAGCAAGTTCGGCGATACTCATCGTGCGAAGACGCATGGACTACGTACGATGAGGAAGAATCATGCATCCTCACACAAAAATGTCTTCCAAAACAGGAGAAAGTTGTATACGTAATGGGTATATCACGTGACAGTATTGACGTAGTATCACATATTGATATAATTTAATTAGTTTTAGGGTTATTTTTTTATTGTTAAGATTTTATTAACAAAATAAAATATTTGAATCTTATTAATCTATATCTGTGACACCATAATTACTGTTAAATTATATACTTGTTACACGCAATAATTTCTCTCGAAATGGGGTCCTTAATATGAAATGAAGATCGAATCCTTACTTTTTCCATTTCCTTTTTATTCCATAAATCTCTTTTTTATCGGAAAGAAAATATCTCTTAAAAAAACCTAAAAATTCAAGAAATCTAAAAAAAAATTCTGAAAAAGTCGAAAATAAATCAATGAACCTCTTGCAATGATCGTATATGAATCTACACACGAAACGGTATATTACACTCTAATAGAAAGAACTCATACCCAAGGGATGGTGGATTGAGCGAAAAGAAAATTTAGTACAGTTAATATCGCTATTGTCTTAAGATCTAGAAGTTTTAGATTCAATTTCATCATTCAAACCTCTAATGTCCATTTCATCCCTTATTCTTTTTTTTTTTTTGTACAGAGAAGACATATTAGTTTAGAAAGAGCAAAAGAAAGAGGGGATAGAAGGGGCACGAGAAGCCTCATGGATGAGACCGAACGCAGAACCTCTAGGTTACGAGAGAGTCTTGTGTGTAACGAGTACACTATATAGCAGTTGGTGTCACGGACCAATGAGATTCAGTTAGTTTTACGATATTTTTAGTAAAACCTAAAAGGAAAAAAATATACTATAAAATAGAAAAAATAACGCTAAAAATATATTGATTTAGTTAGCTCGTGATATTACGATTAGTACTGTTACATAATACGCCTGTTACATACAAGACATTCTCCTAAATTATAGGACGAGAACAGTACCGACTGTAATAAATCATCTTATTTCTTTTTCCTTTTGCCTATTTACACAGAAAACATGGCCATCACGTATAGGGAAACGAAAAGTCGGACAATTTTTTCTTACTCGTCATTAGGAACGTAAATTATTTACACGTTGTGTACGGTAAGCCGCTCCCAAAGCAACGTTGGCAATGGCAGTGGAAATTAAATTAAATTTAAGGGCACGTGAATGATTGAGCGGTCACCCTGAGCTGTCAAACCAACCAGTCATTCCAACAAGTCTCCCAGCAGAGAGAATACCGTGTAGCAAATGTGTCACGTGATAGTATTTATACATATTATAAGTTTATAATATTTATTTATTTTAAGATTTTTTACGAGACCCAAAAAAATTTAAAAAAACTATAAGTAAATATAAATTCTATTAGTTCGTAATATTATATAAGTACTGATACGATCATAAGCAAAACTTTCTCCTCCAAGTGAGTGTCCCCATTCCCTTTGTAGCTTCGGAAACTTCAATTGCGCCGAGGCTCCAACCGAGAGGGATTGACAATTTTGTCCCGACCTGCTCCAACTTGATGGGGGGCGAGTGTGACCTTACTGGTGCTCTCTTCTGATTCATCACAATACACAATATTAAATATTGATTATATCATTGTATATTTTAAAATTAATTTTTATTTAATTTATAAATATTTTTATATTAATAAATTGAATAATGAGAATCTTATTCGGTTTAACCCCTCGTAGGAGAGAGTATTGTGGCATCACGTCAGCGCTGCCGCGTAACATACCTGCTATATATAAGAGTTACTCATGAGTGAGTATTGTGTGTAACGGGCATACCGCATAACAATACTAACTTGGTGCGATAAACTAATAAGGTCTCTGTTCTTTTTAATATTTTTTCATAAAACCTTAAAAATAAAAAAATAACGAATAGATCTTAATTTATAATATTACGTCAGCACTGTCATGTACTGTAATAGTCACGTGCAAGATTATGAATCATTCAAGGGAGCATGTTGGCCAGTCTGTATGGTTGCTTTAGATGACTGTTAGTTTTTTTTTTTTTAATTTTTGACAAATACTTTAAGTGACTGGTAGTTATATGGCAGTATCTCTGGCATCAGTCCAATGAATTATTTTTTTTGAATTTTTTATTTGAGACAAAATCTCTCGTTGATTATATGCTGACAAATAAAAGAATACTTAAGTAATAATAGGATTAATCGTCTAAAAAAAATCCTAAAGTGTTACCTGAATTCCTTCTTTTTATTTTTATTATCAACTACCATTTTCGTTCAAAAAATTACGAATAATCCTCCGTTTTTCTCATCTAGCCATGACCCAAATTTCGACATTTAGTTGCCGACTTATAACATTAATGTTACTGATGGCGTGAATCGGTATCGAACATGACATTTAATGCGAGGCCTGCTGGTCTTTGAAAATCATGATCCTAAGAAGAATTTTCTAGTGTCCCACGAATTACTTTTTTTTCCCAGAAAAATTACCAATTACACTCCGTTCCTCCTATCTACCACTGTGTCATTCTCGGCCATTAATCGCTAGATGTATAACGTTTATTTTACTCATAGGATTGAATCAAAGAAAATGATAGTTCCTACTTTACCACTTGCCTTCAATATGATTACACTTTTTTTATATTGTGATGCTCTTTTATATATATATATATATATGTTTAAATGACATTCATAGAACACAAGTAGGACATACAAAATTTGTTCTATGGATTGCTCAAGCTATAGTCACTTTCACGAATTGCAAAATTTATTCCAACATGATGCATATGAAAAATCTATCAGAAAGGCAACAGCTGGTCTATATTGCAACATCTATTGATCTAACATCTTCTGTTTAAGGGGCTCTGCACTTAATCCTTTTCAGCAAATGTCTCGGATTCGAATATTTATGTATGGACGATACTCATGTTCGGAGAGTTCTATCCTTTCACGGGCCGACCCGATTCGAATTGAATTAGTCAGGGTTTAATGGGTTTTGTAGATACCGGAGGTACAAACCCGAAAAGATCTTAGGTTAAAGATAAAAACATGTTCAATTCAAGTGGTTTGGCACTTAGTCCTTTCAGCAAAAATATCACGTTGCGAATCTTTGTGAATGGAGAATCCTCTTGCTCAGAGAATTTTACCCTTATGGACCTACCTAAGTTGAACTGAAGTAATGGGAAACTATTAAAGTTTCTGAATATCATTGGCACATGCTCAAAAAGATGTAGGTTGTAAGTAAAAGCTCATCTACATACCAGTTCTAGTTTAGTACGTGCTTTGTGTGTGGTCAATGGGGTATTATGTTTCTTATGCCATAAAGAAATTGCTTATTTTCTTAGAAATAAATATAAAGTGACATATGTTTTGGAAATTTCCTTGCACTCCTCACTCGACTCCTCATAATACAGACTCAGCACTCACACTTCAGAGACTTCAGATTCAGAGAGTCATTCAAGGAGAGCCAGACATTCACTCACAAGAGGGAGAGCAGACAACTGAGGGCACGAGGGACACACTGAGAGGAGAGTGCTTACTAAAAGTAGATATGTCTATTTTTCCACAGGTGAATGTCACTGGTACACCATCCATGCATCCTGGAAGGGGGTTTACATGTGTTAGTTATGACAATGAAATTGAAATTAAAATTGGTAACTAAAATTACGATACAAAGTCGTGTTACAAACAGTGTAATAATGTAAAGTTAAAATATATATTCGACAATCAAAGCACAGATATATCAATTATTAAAATCGAGACATGCGGTAGTCACAGTTTCTCTAACACAAAATGCTCCCACTCGGTAGTGTTGATGATACGCGAATGTCTATCTCCGATGATACAATGATAGTAGAGAAAAATCAGTATTGAACTTGTTGATTCTGATAACTCAAATTCTGTTAAATCTGACCTGCTATCTAATTTCAGTCAAATTTGTAATTAGATTGTTCATACATTATATATACTTGGAGATTATGGGTTCTTGTTAGTAAGATAGTCACAAATTTACATAACTCTTATACGAAACTTTCAAGAATAGTGAATTCGCTTATCTTCTGCTCATGATTTTTCATGAGAAATAAATTTTCGTACTTTTTTTCATCCCATATTTCCAACAAGATGTCGAGAGCTGCAAACTTTTTGATCGATAAAAAGGAAATCAGCAGTGGTAGCGATCCAGCTACCCTTTACTACGTGATGTTCGGGCTTTCGAGTTCAACCGGAAATATATCAGACGAACTGAATAATCAATACTAATATTGATACTGTCATCGTAGCGAGACAAGAGATACCAGTTTTTTTTTTTTTTTAAATCAGTGATGTAAGTGGTGCTTAATTTTGGCAGTTCCCAGCTGTTTCCAGTATAGCTTTAGCTGAGAGTTACCGGTTAACGACAAGACGACATATTATTTTTCTTGTAAATTATTATTATCGATTTCAAAATGGGAACCGGATAGAACCATAATCGAAAAATTTTAAAAAAAAAAATAGCGCACACCCATAAAAAGAAAAATAAAATAAGGGTTGTCAAATGTGAATCAGATCAATCCGTCATTTACTCTCGCCGCCTTTGTTCATCCGCGGAGCGAGAAATTCTTAGATAAATCATATTTTACTGCATGGCATTATAAAATATTAATCAAATTATAATAAATAAAAAAATTAGTATTAATTAGAGTAATCAATTTAATTATTGTAAATTAGACTAATTTAAATAATTTTTCGTGGCGTTTAAGAATTTTTCGCGGAGAGCAGAGCCAAAGAGGTCCAGCCCATCTGCCGGTGCGTTTATTAATTTACAATAATAGAAGGCGTTTGGGCCTAAGCGGGAAGTCAATGTTGCATTTATTAATTACAATAAATACGTTTCGGTTGATTAATTTAATTTATGTGCATTAATATACCAATTAAAAAGCAAGTTCAATGATACTCATCGTGCGAAGTCGTGTACAACGAGGAAGAGCCATGCATCCTCAAATAAAAATATCTTCCAAAACAGGAGGAAGTCTTGTATGTAACGGGGTATATCAAGCGACAGTATTGATGTAATATCATATATTAATATAATTTAATTATTTTTAAATTTTTTATTTTTACAGTTTTATTAAAAAAAATTGAAATATTTGAATCGTGTTAGTTTGTATCTATGACATAATAATTTCTCCCGAAATGGGGTCCTTAATATCAAATGAATACACTTAAGATCGAATCCTTACCATTTCCATTTCCCTTTTAATTCCATGAATCTCTTTTTAATCGGAAAGAAAATATCCCCAAAAAAACCTAAAAATTCAAGAAATCTCAAAAAAATTCTGAAAAAGTTTATAAATCAAGGAACCTCTTGCAACTATCGTATATGAATCCAGTTTGCCCCATGTACAAACTTTCTGGATTCGTCCCTGTATGAATCTACACACGAAACAGTATATTATACTCTAATAGAAAGAACTCATGCACAAGGGATGATCGATTGAGAAAGAAAATTTAGTACATTTAATATCGCTATTGTATTAAGATCTAGAAGTTTTAGATTTAATCTCACCATTAGAACTTCTAATGTCCATTTCACCCCTTATTCCTTTTTCTCGGTGTACAGAGAAGGCATATCGGTTTAGAAGGAGCAAAAGAAAGAAGTGATAGAATGGGCACAGGAAGCCTCATGGGTGAGATCGAACGTAGAACCTCTAGGTTATGAGAGAGTACTATGTGTAACAAGTACACCACATGGTAGTGTTGACATGGTATTACAACTCAATAGAATTAAGTTATTTTTAGGATGTTTTTAATAAAATCTAAAATGAAAAAATGAAAAAATTAAACTCTAAATATAGCTTGATTTAATTGGCTCGTGATACCATGTTAACACTGCCAGGTGACGTACTCGTTATGTACAAAATTTTCTCATAAATTAAAAGACGAGAATAATATTAATTATATTAAATCATCTTTATTTCTTTTTTTTTTTACCTTTTCTAATTTTACGGGCTCTTTTTTTACACAGAAAAGATGGCCATCACCTATAGGGAAAAGAAAAGTCTGACAATTTTCTCTTAGTCATCCCTAGGAACGTAAATTACTTACACGTTGTGTACGGTTAGCTGCTTCGAAAGCAACGTTGGCAATGTCAGTGGAAATGAAATTAAATTAAAGCGCACGTGAATGATTGAGCGGTCCCCTGAGCCGTCAAACCGACCAGTCATTCCAACGAGTCTCATAGGGGTCACTTCGTGAGTGTATTACATGGTAATATTTATATAATATTATAAATTAATAAAATTAATTCATTTTAATATTTTTTACAAGATCCAAAAGTTTAAAAAAAATCATAAATAAATATGAATTTTACTGACTTATGATATCATATAAGTATTAATATGATTATATACAAAACTTTCCCCTCCAAATGAGGGAGTGTACCCATTCCCTTTGTATCTCCAACGGAGAGGGATGACAATTTTGTCCCCACCTGCTCCAACTTGATGTGGGCCGGGTATAGCCAGTTCTCGTGCACTGATTGCAGCGGGCTTGGATCTCTCTTCTGATCCGCCAAACCCCACGTGATAATATATTGATTATATTATTATACATTTTAAAATTAATTTTTATTTAATTTATAAATATTTTTATATTAATAAATTAGATAATGAGCATCTTATCCGGTTTAACTTATATAAATTTTAATTAATTCAAATTTATTCAACTAAATTATTATTAATATATGATTCTATATCGTATCTTAAATTATATTTTACATAATATATATCATTTTTATAATTCGGGTCGACCCGAGCCCGCCCTACAAGGGTTGGGGACTGGGTTTGACCCGTGAAGGGTGTGGGGTTCGTCCCGATCTTCAAATGCCCATCTTACCCCCTTTACTACCATTGTTATGCAAATGCAGCTACATTTCCAACATGGGATTAAGAGAACTCCTTGTACCCATTTATTTTACTCTTCTTGTTATCTATTTTACCCTCGCGTACCGCCTCTATAACAGAAGAGAGGCTTGATATCAACCGCTCGGTAAGAACTTTATGTCCAACACACTATATAACGAAGACCTTAACCCCTCATAGGAGAGAGTATTGTAACACCATGTCAGCATTGTTACGTGACATACCTGCTATATATAAGAGTTACTTATGAGAGAGTATTGCGTGTAACGGGCATACCACGTAACAATATTAACTTGATACCACAAACCAATAAGATCTCAACCCCTTTTAAGATTTTTCACATAAAACCCTAAAAAAAAAAATAACTTTACAAATATATGAATATTAATTTATAATATCATGTCAGTATTGTCATATAATATACCAGTTACATGTAAGATTATGAATCATTCAAGGGAGCATGTGGGCAAGTCTGTATGTTTGCTTTAGATGACTGGTAGTTTTTTTTTTTTTTTTGACAAATACTTTAAGTGACTGGTAGTTATATGGCAATATCTCTGGCATCAGTCCAATGAATTATTTTTTTGAATTTTTTATTTGAGACAAAATCTCTCGTTGATTTTATGCTGACAAATAAAAGAATACTTAAGTAATAATAGGATTAATCGTCTCAAAAATCCTGAAGTTTTACTTGAATTCCATTTTTCAATTATCAACTACCATTTTCGTTCAAAAAATTACGAATTATCCTCTGTTTTTCTCATCTAGCCATGACCCAAATTTCGACATTTAGTTGTCGACTTATAACGTTAATTTTACTGATGGTGTGAATCGGTATTGAACGTGGCATTTAATGTGATGTCTCCTGGTCTTTGAAAACCATGATCCTAACTAAAAAAATTTCTAGTATACCATGAATAACTTTTTTGCCCAGAAAAATTACGAATTGTATTCCGTTTCTTCTATCTACCACTGCATCATTCTCGGCAATTAATCGCTATATGTGTAACGTTAATTTTACTGATGGAATTGAATCAAAGAAATGATAGTTCCTACTTTACCGCTTGCCTTCAATATGATTACACTTTTTTTATACTGTGATGCTCTTATATATACATATATTTAAATGACCTTCACAGAACACAAGTATGACATACAAAATTTATTCCAAGGATTGATCAAGCTATAGTCACTTTCACGATTATTCCAACATGATGCATATGAAAAATCTATCAGAAAAGCGACAGCTGGTCTATATTGCAACATCTATTAATCTAACATCTTCTGTTTAAGCTGCTCGGCACTTAATCTTTTGCAGCAAATGTCTCCGATTCGAATATTTGTGTATGGACGATACTCATATTCGGAGAGTTTTATCCTTTCACGGGCTGATCCAATTCAAATTGAATTAGTTAGGGTTTAATGGGTTTTGTAGATACCGGTGGTACAAACACGAAAAGATCTTCGGTTAAAAATAAAAACATTTTCAACTCAAGTGGTTTGGCACTTAGTCCTTTTCAGCAAAGATATAGCGTTGCAAATCTTTGTGAATAGAGAATACTCTTGTTCGGAGAGTTTTACCCTTATAGTCTAACCTAAGTTGAACTAAATTAATCGAAAACTAATAGAGTTTATGAATATCAACTCATGTGAAATGGAGTCAGTCAAACAACTTGATGGTGAAAAAAGAGAAATTAACAGCATTAGTGATATTTCAACATGAAATTTAATCTTAGTCATCCAATGAAATTTACTTATACAAAGGATCAACATTTAAGACTAAAAAATATCACTTTTAAACTTATAGAACTGATTTAAAAGAATTTAAAATCATTAAAACTGCCAATATAACTCTCTCCTTTCCAGATCTAAGATGGTGAAAAAAAATTATTTAAGGCAGCGGTGTGCTTGGGAGAAACTTGGAAGTGCATCACATGATACACGCCTAATTTTAGAAATGCCTTTTGTTAAGAGTCTTCACTTCATAATATTTAATTCACGGAGAACATGATTACATGATTAAACAAGAGGGCATGTTCACAAGGAAGGAAAAAAGAAACATTTAGAGGACTAAACCATCACATGTCATATACAAAGAACCTCACATGAATATAACAAAGTTGAATGTCAGCATCAGTTTCTTTTTTTATTTTCGGTATACAAATGCAACACACAAGTATAGAAGGAGTAGAAAGAAGAGAGGATAAAAGGGATTGGAAAAGTTTCACTGGTAAGATTGAACCTAGGATATCTGGGTCACAGGGTGAAGAGGACAATATTAATAGTATCAAGCCCTCCCTCTCGATTTTTTTTTTTTTAAAATTTGATTTGAGTCCAGTTTCTTATTAGTGTAATAGAGAATGACCATGATACATGAGCAAATTTTTGTGCAGACACAGATCTCATCGAATCCTAGTATCGAACTGTTAAGTGTGAGCACAGAAGGGAAAGCCTCGTTCGTGGTAAGTCATCTTCCTCACTGGAGCACAAAAGGAAAATGTCTTATAAGGGCACATGGTAGTGTAATTTTTTTTTTGGCACCACACAGTATCCCTAGCCAGCTGAAACACACCTCGATCTGCGGTTGGGCCGGGATCCTTGGGAAAATTCCCGTCGACCCTCCCAATCTGGGATTCGATCTTGGGATCACCCATTTGACAGTCTAACGAGGAAAACACTAGGTCAACCCGAAGTTGGTGGTAGTGTAATATTTACCACTTGGAAGATGGGAATTAGATTCCATATGAAAAAAAATTAAAAAAAAAAAGGGTCTCCTGAAAATCGCCACCAGCTATTACACTTGATAGCATGTAGTGAACATTTTATTATATATATAGAGTTCAATTTTTATTCAGTTGTTAAGAAGTTTTAAGAACATTAACTGTGAAATATCCATCGAATCTATAAGAAGTTGGACTCATGTCCAACATTAAAACTTAAGTTGATAAGTTATCGTACTAAATTTTTTTATAAATCAGATTTCAATATCTTATTTTCCTAATATAGGATTCAATTATCAAAAGTTACATATGACTTTTATCAAATGCGTTCAATATATTTTCAAGATAAACGCAGAAGTCACCTATTCTTTTCTTCAAAGTCACGGTGGTTTAATAGTTCAAAATTCGTTCTCATATAATTTTGTGAGATCAAGATCGCATGTTTGATTCGCTCCCTAAATAAATTGCTACAAGGGACTCTTTGAATCTGAATCTTAGCGGGTACGATCTCCTTGGACTACATAGGTCTTTTGTGGTGCTGCATCGACGTGTCAGTACTAGCATTAGTTATTTAGCTTGTTTGACATATTTGTAATTTAACACAAAAATTCAAATATTATGTTACGGGATAGCAAAATTGTCAGCTTAACTCCTTTTCTGATTAAAAAAACCAAATCCTTTTCAATTCCCTTACTTTTTTGAAACTTTCGTTTTATTTCCGTTCCAATTTAGTGAATCAAATACCAAAAAAAAAATAAAAACGAGCCGCGGCCCCCGCACCCCCCACGTAATGTCTGAATGCCATAAAGGTGGTGGTGTACTGGTTCAGAACTTATTTTCATGTGATTTGATAAGGTTAAATTTTTAAATTCGAATTAATCCTAAGTAATATTATTACTGAAAGAGATCTTTGAACTTGAATCTTGATGGACACAAACTTCTTGAATTATATTAAATATTTGATAATGCTCATAGCTAAACGCAACAGTTTGAACATCACACACATAACGGCATGATTAGATCGCGATTATTACTTTTATAATTTTATCGATAATACAAAAATGAAAAGGACTCCAGGATATGATAGAAAAAGGTCCACGTGATCATATTAGGTGGCTCACCTCCTTCCCGACCGTTCCTTTCTTTAAAAGCATGCCCTGGAAGAGTACAATCAGTGTTCACAGTAGTGCGACTTTCCCTTTTTTCCCCCTCACGCTGGACTTTATATGCTGTGTTTGTATCAGTGTAAATTATGGGATGTGTACGGGTGTAGGATATGCTCATAATTGATATGAATTTACCCTATTTGATAGGTTTGTGGTAGGTATTGATGAGATTCGGATAGGTTTCGGGTAACACGATAAGAAACCGGTGATTCCAAGTCCTGCTCCGATAAACAAGGTACTTAGAATTGAAATCGAAACATGTTACAAATTTACGTGATTTATTTTAATCGTTTATAATTTTTTTGTTGAACTCCAATTCTCGAACTGTTTAAACCGTTGTGTTCTAACTCGTTAAACTTTCATTTGACATATTAATTTTGCTTATTTGATAAATTTATCGTGTTTAAAATGTCATTACAACTTAAAAATTAATAATAAATAATAATTAAATATACCGTGAGTATCATCAAATTTCTATATGATAAAATAAATAGTGATAACCTTGAAAATATTTTAAACATGATTACTTTATAACTGTTAAATATACGAAAATATCAAAATAATTTGTACTATAGGTGTAAATAAACGTGTTCTAATATGGTGTCCGGAACTTATGGTATCTAACAGGTTTCGAACAGAGTCCAATTTCAAAGTTCAACTAGGCGGATTCCGATTCCAAAATTTAGAAATTGGTATTATACATAGCAGAGTCCGGGTACCATGAAAAATACAAGATACCCGGTTCCAATCACCCCTAGTAATTTGGAACCTTTACATGCTATCTTGCAGTTTTCGGATGGAATCTTGAACTCATTTTCAATTTTTCCGACTGTCCTTGTTTTACGGGGCCAAGGGCTTTGTCATGTAAAGCTTTTACCATTCAAAGCGATTGACTTGCTGTTTTGCAACGGGACCCATCCATGCAACCTCTTACGAAATTACAGAAAAACCCAAAGATACTCTCTGCCCTACCTTTGTCACTCATCAATGCCAGCATTTGAGAAGGATTTCTTAGATGGAAAGGGCAGGGGCATTTTTGCAATATCATATATATTTTTATTTACTCGCAATCTATAATACCTATCAAAAATAATATTTTCCTATTAACAGTTATTTTTATGTAAAATAATAATTTTCATATCATTTAGCTTTCTAGTTTAAATTAACGTTACTTAATTAAACACGAGTTTAATTTTTTTTTTCAAGTTAAAATCAATCACTTCAAGTTTCATATTCAAATCTGGCGAGATGTGAGTTCACACGATTACTCGTTTCGACCGCAGCATTCTTAGTATTGATAATAATGCATAATTCTCTTATATTTTATTGGATTTTTAAATTAATTTTCAGATATAAAATTATATGTTTCCAATTATTAGCAACATGATCTTCACGTTATTCAGCTAGGGTCATGCCCATGCCCGACAGCTACATAAATAGAGAAGAGACTGAAAGGCAAAAGCATTGCTGTCTCATGGCCCCTTCAGTTTTCCATTTCCTCCTGGTATTCTTACTTCTCTCTGGCGCTGCAACTGGCAGTCCGGGATATCGCGGGCAGCCGATTAATGACCACAGGCCGCCATTGCAAGATTTCCCTAGCCGGCATTCTCTTTCAGATTCGAGACTGGTACATATCCAATCCTTAATCCTTTTACCTTAGCTCGATAGATTTCGAATTTGGGTCATACTCGATTGGATTCAAATGAATTATATGAGAAGATAACCTGATCTTGAAGTGGAATTCTGCAGGGAAGCTATGCTGCAGGAGGGACGAAAGCTGTATCCGGCGACGGGCTGCTCGAGTACAGCTCGATCTTCGACTACTGGAAGTTCCTCATTGATATGATCAGAAGACCTTTTACCCGGCAACAAGGTACCTACATCGAAATCTTGAATGCCGTTGATATCAGGGTTGTAAACAATTCGAGTTGAATGCAAATTTACCATGTTAAAACTCGGCTTCATTAGTGATTCATGAATTTAGGCCAGCCTGAAATTCCAATTCTGAGATTGGTTCATTGTAATAAATGAAAGTAAGGCGAGCTTCTATGAGTTAAGCCAAGGAGGATGATATAGGGCAGGCGGTATCTTAATTGTAGAGGGCGAAGTGGACGAGGGAGGAAAAAGGGAACTAACTACAATTAGACTTTTATAAGAAAGTAAGAAAGAAGGAAAAGACATGAGAAAGTAATGTGAGAATTGGGCTTAATATTTTTATTTTTTTGAAAAAAACATTAATAAGAATCTTGTTTAGACTCATGAGTTTTCTTATCCGAATATTAGTGGACTCGTCTCGAGTGACTCGTCTAACTAACTGGCGAGCTCGAGCTTGGCTTGGCCTCGGAGTCGATCCAAACAATTCTCTAATTTACTCATCACACTCATGCCTGTAGTAAATATCCGTGAGAAAAGAAAACCCAACGCTCTTTTGGGGCGTATAAATACCGACATTTCAGTTCGGTTTATGCCATCTAGTATTAAGAAAATTAATGGAGCATGACTAATTATATTCGAGTCGGGCAGGCCGGCCCAATAATAAATAAATCTCTCTCAATCATAATTTTTTTTCTCTTTATAAGACTCGAGCATGAAAAGATGTGTCAAATTATCTCGATCAACTCGCATAGGTGACCTATTTGACTGCTTGTTTTTATTGACAGTGTACAGTGGTCCAATGAGCTGTGGGCCTCCTCTCTATTTAAATTTAATCGTGAATTGGGCCACTCATGTCTTCGCTGTACCAATAGCGCCCGTCAACATCTTGATTGCAACATTTTACCTGAAAAGAAGGAAATAATTCCAAGTGTTCCATATTCACATCCTTTCTTCATAGAACATTTCACTAGAAGTCACAGGTGCTTCCCCGTTTGAAATCTAGTCCTAGATTTTTAATTTTCACTTAGGTTTAGTCCGCCTTAAACTATCAGTTCTATTGTATAGTTTAGTTTGTTTCATGACAAACCGTTAACTGACAATGACATGACCTCTGGTTGGCCCATCGAAGAAGCGGCATTAGGGCCATTGGAGTAAGCCGTTGACCAAATTGTAATTGAATTAACAACCCAGCTCTGAGAAATCTAAGGGAGATTATGTATTATTAAATTTCCACTCGGCCAACAAGAGTTCCCAACTCTAGGGGTGTGCAAAAAACCGGTTCGGGGCTGAACTTGTTTCAAACCGAACCGAACCAAAGAACCAGTTCGGTTTGGTTCCGCACATTAGGTAAAGAACTGAACCAATTTATGTTGAAAAAACTGTATTGTTTTAAACCAATTCGGTTAACTGGTTCAAACAGAATTGGTTTTAAAATGATTCGGTTCAGTTCAAAACCGGTTCAAATCGAATTGAATTGGTTTTAAAACGGTTCAATTTGGTTCGAACTGGTTTCGAGCCGAATTGAATTGGTTTTTAAAGTAAAACCAGTTCGGTTGGGTTCAAATCGGTTAACCGTATCAATAACACTTAGAAATTAACCGAACCGCTTTTCGTCTAAAAAACGTACTAAAATAGAACCTGTTCGGGGAGAACTGGTTTGAACTAGTTCGGTTCCTGTTCGGTTCTAGTTCGGTTCTCCCTAAACCGGTTTGGTTGCACACCCCTACCGAGCTCATTTCCACCTAAAAAGTTAAGCTGATAGGTGGTAGTGTGTTTACATTTGACACATGTCCTTTAACACTGGCTAACAATAACTAACTTTGAGTTGTGTATTTTTTCTTCCGGTCAGACTTATGGGCCACGAGCTTCATACTCGGACCTGGCATGGTATGAGCCCACATGATAGCCTGACACTAATACCATGTGAAATTTTCACCTGACTCATAAGAGATTAAATCCATGTCTGTCCTTAAATTTCAAATTAATAAAATGGTGATACTTGTACCCTTATAAACTAGGTTTCAATTGCTTATTTGTTTGATTTGCGATTGACTCCCCAACATATATACCATAGCAGCAGTTGTCTGATCGATTGCAATCCACACAGATCTCCATTATGACTGCCTTCTAACACGTTTCCATTCTTCAATACAGTGTCTAATCAAGATCCAAGCGAGGCCGAGCAGGGTCACAATATACTGTTCATCTTTGGGGACTCTCTGTTTGATGCGGGAAACAATATGTACATCAATAATAAAAGTTACCCGGCAAGCAGCTACCCGTACGGGTACACCTACTTCGCCAATGCAACCGGAAGAGTATGCGATGGGCGCATCGTCCCGGACTTTATCGGTAAATGTACATCAGAGTTTCACCCTGAAATGCTCTTCAATTCGTCCTTAATATAGAAACTCGTATGTCCGTGCAGCGGAGTACGCTGATCTGCCTCTAATTCCTCCGTCGCTGGAACCTGGGGCAAATTTCTCTTATGGAGCCAACTTTGCCTCAGGAGGAAGTGCGGTTCTTGACTCGGATGGTGACGCTACGATAAAAGTCGTAAGCATCTCATACATCAAGCACTGCTTAATTTACATCACTAAAATGTGTCAATTGCCGGTACTTTTGATGTCATTGAGTCTTACACATATACCAAGTTCCCCTCTCCTTGCATGACTGACATGGGATCGTGGAATGTGGCAAACTTTCTCCCTTAAGGTCCAACATCCTAGTTGAGCTCTTGGGCCGGCCGCGTTCGAATACCTCTCATTGCCCACGATTCTATCTAATGGCCAGATTCGAAACATAAACTACTTGCAATCTCACATAGTCATGGGTTGGAAGTCAGTTATGTTGCCATGAGTATCACCATAGTCTGGTCACCTGTAAGTCATGACTATTTGTAGTAGTAGTATATTATGATAGCGTAATGTCATTGCCTAATTTTGTCAACGGTTATACAAGTGAGCTATCTTCACTCGGGTTCGAATATCATGAATGAAGAGAATTTGGAAGAGTTTTACTCCCTAATGGTCCCAACCTACACAAACTAGGTTGATTAATCAGGCCTGTTAGGTTTTCAAATATTAATGGTACACCGAAAAAATATCTTCCTCTCACCGGAGTTGATCAGGTGGGTATAGCGTCTTTTCTTCTTGAGTAGGATCTCAGGTTCGAGTTTGTGAATGGGAAAAAATTGACCTTGAGGATCTACTCACCTGGAATTGGATTGGGATTAGTTATAATCCATTGGGTTTCCGGCATATAACATAGTACTGACATTTCCTTGTTCGTTTTCATGTCAGATCAATTTTGACGAGCAGCTTAGCCAGTTCAAGGAGATGGTGGGCAAATTTAATGAAACATTAGGCTCTGATGTAGCAGCAAAAATGTTGAAGAAAGCTGTCTACTTATTCAGCATAGGAGGAAACGACTATCTCAATTATTTCACTGAAATGATCGAGGAAGGCCACGACCCGACTCAAGCCGAACAAGACCAGTTCGTCAAGGACATAATTGGCAACACGACCGATGCACTCATTGTAATATTTGTCATTTGGAAAACTGATAATAAAGAAAAAAAATACATATAAAAGAGTCAGATTCGGTTATTCAGTGTTGTTTTTACATAATTTGTGCAGGAAATTTACGAGGTGGGAGCGCGAAAAATCGCTTTCCAAGACGTGGGACCGATGGGGTGCCTTCCCTCTGTCTTGGCAAGCTTTCCTGAGTTGAATGGGAGCTGCGCCCAGTTGCCGCTATCAATGGCAAAGTTACACAACGAGGAGCTCTATAAAGCTCTCACGGATTTGGCCGATCGTTTGGACGGGTTCAAGTTCTCGATCATGGACTACTACACCACCCTCTACAACAGAATGATGGATCCTTCGAGCTACGGTATGTATGCTAGACAACCAGCACAACCAAAGACATTATCAGTGTGCTCTGTAAAGTTTTCACCGAATTTATGTAAATTGAGTCATATATACTTAAAAATTTGAACTTATAAGTGGTGGGTAACTTGCTAATTCTCTTATGTTACAATAGTCAATCTATCTAACTGTTCGGCATATGATTTATTTCTCAACACTGGCCCTCACATGATAAAGTGACTTATACTTGTCACATGACCTTGTACGCACGTCTGCCCTCAATAATTGACCTCAAACTAGTCTTTTTCTCCCGTGCTTCAGTAAGGGGGTGCATGACAACGTTTTTCCATCCTTCGATTAAGAACTAGCCTCGAGTTTTGGCATTTAGCTTCCAAACTCTGAGTTTTCAGATGATACCGCCAGTCTCATAGTTGGGCCTGTTGAGGTATAAGTCTATACAGTAACTGACTCTGATATCATGTAAATTTTCATTGAGATTATAAGAGATTAGACTCATACTCACATAAAAACATAAACTTATAAGTTGACATCCAGTTGTCTTATATTCCTCGTGAGATTCATTTCTCAGTGTCATCAATTTAATGATCTCACTCTCTTGCTTTTTTCTGTAAATCTTCTGGAAAACGATGAAGGTTTCGAATTTGGGCTGACGCCATGCTACATAAGTGACGGCGACTCATACCAGGGAGCCAGGGGCTGCGCCGCGGCAAACTACACACTCTGCGAGTACCCAAGCGGCTACCTGTTCTTCGACGAAGCTCACACGTCTCAGAGCGCCAATGAGCAAATAGCCAAGCTCATTTGGAGTGGGGATTCTTCGGTTACAGGACCTTACAATGTAAAGCAACTCTTTGAAGAGGACTAATTGCCAAATTCTATTTGTTCAGGGACCTCGCCTTTAATTTTCTCAACCAAAAAATTAAGCTCCTGAGCTCGTCGGAGAAAATGAAATAAAGGGATAGATAAAGTAGGTCCCTTTCACAAGAATCGGGCATCGAGCATTGGTGGGAACTTGCCAAGGTTCTCAGTGCGGCTGTGATGATTCATTTCACTTTGAAAATGAATTTACTTTCTTGATTCATATGCAGTAAGAGATAGTACTGTGAGAAATAATATCAAGGTACAGCTTACCAGATAATGTTTGAAAATGGTATGGTGTATCCATTGCCTCGTTCTTTTGTCGGCTCCTTCTAGATTTCCTGGGGTTGATGCTTTCGAAACCCAAGTAGAAGGAGGAGTCTCACTGCATAATAGTACTTATATGATGATATCAATTAATCAAAATCAATTATTTCTATTTTTTAAATAAAATTTAAAGCAAAAAAAACTATAAGAATAATTGATTTTGATGACATAAAAGACTTTCCCTTGCAGAAGAGGTCCCTGTCAGCTGTCAACTCTTGTTGATCCTCCAGGCTGCGTTCTGATCTTCAATCAGTTGGGTGAGCTCCGTGGTCTCATTTCAGATCTCTCGGTCTTAGGGAGCTGCATGGCTATGTAGATATATGGCTTGAACCCCTTCATGAAGTTACTCTCGAATATTGTATAGGAAATTCCCCCCAACTTTCCAGATAACTGGTCGAATTTCTCCTGATACCCTATCAAAGTTCCTTCTTCCCCTTCAAGAAAGGGCACTTTTAACTTTCGGATTTTGGCGTTGACTACGACCCAGGACTGCCCCATCATCCAAAACTAGCGAGATTCCACCCCCAAAAATTCATGTTTGGGCCCAGTCGGACTCCGGATGTCCCTTCCCCTGGCCCAAATGCATGCTACCCTGCCTCTGTCGGGCCGAGCCTGATTTGCACCTGCCCTGGTCCGCCGCCTGGCCTTGATTGGGCTTCATGGCTTGTTGTTGGGCCGCCCTACCCTCCCGAATGCGCGCCAGCCCCAGTGGCCCGAATTGGGTCGCCCGAGTGCTGGCCCCCTCCTATGACCCCTACCTGGGGGTGTCCATGGATACCGGGATAGAACCTACCTGATAGGGTAAGTTCTTGGTATATACTAATGATATTTGGGTAGGGTCCGGGTAATGACTTAAGGAATCGGTTACAATAGGTTCCAGTTCTAACCATAAAATATCAGGAACCGATTATATATTTAATCGACAATAATTTCCTCATTCCTTATTTAACTCTTGTGTTGTTTATACCCTTGAACCCCTAACCTGATAATTTTTTTATTTTACATAACAGAATTCCATTTATTTATTCAAAATATCAATAGAATTTGCAGAAGAATAATAAATAATAATGAAACGTATTAAATTTATATAAATTCAACAAATATTTACTAAATACTGGACGAATATATTAAACTAATAATAACTAAATTAGAATTATAAAAAAATTAGCTTAAATTAGATCATTTAATTATGAAACGTGTGGATCATAGATATATATTTGCAAAATTATCATAACGGGTAGGGTCCGATTCCTAATCCCACGGAGTAGGGTCCAAATCTAAAAGTTAGGTAGAGATCCTATATATGGTAAGGTCCGGATATCATGGAAAGTATCGGGTGCTTGGACTCGATCACCCCTACTCCTAGGGGTGTAAACAAGTCGGGTGGTGCCAGTCAGTTGTTTGTGAAGATTGTCAAGTTATAACTTTTTTTCGATTAATTTTTTCAAGTTGAAAAATTATACTGAAAACCATTTAAAGATTATAAAAATCAAACACTTAGTTTCAGTTTTTTTGCGATTTTTTCGGCCCCAGTTTTTAATATTTCTCCCGTTTTCAATGCCACTTCCCGAGCCCACTCAACAATCCAATAATTCACCTAGTCGACGTGGCATACAAGAATTATTTTCCATGGTTTTTCAGCAAATAACCAAAACATGCGTAGACTATGTACAACGAGGAGGAATCATGCATCCTCAAATAACAATACCTTCCGGAAAAGGAGAAACTTTTCTATATAACGAATATATTATATGACAGTACTGATATGAAATTACAAATTAATATTATTCAATTATTTTTAGGATTATTTTTTATTATTAAAAATATCTTCCTGGAGGAGAAATTCTTGTATGTAACTGGTATATCGAGTGGTATTACTAACATGGTATCGCAAACTAATAGGATTTAATTATTTTTAGAGCCGTTTTAGGTTTTATTAAAAAAATTTTAAAATTGTTGAATTTTATTAATTTGTGAGACCGTATTTGTACTGTTACGTGATATACCATTCACAATAGCCTCTCCTAAAATAGAAATTTGTACTGTTAATATCGTTCTCGATATGGAAATAATACACTTAAGATCTCATTCTTGTTATTTTCATTTCTACTCTAATTCCACAAATCACTTTTTAACATAGTTTTCAAAACCGGACTGGGCCGGAAACCGGTCAAGGTATGGGTTCTTGGGTTCAACCGGGATTCAATGGGTCTAACCGGGTTTTTACAAATAATACTTATAATAGCATAAAATTAATAATATGAATGTAAGATTGTTATATTCTATACATTGATTTATAACTTCAACTTTACAAATAAGATTGTTATATTCTATACATTAATTTAGAGCTTAGGTTTCCTTTTTTTTCTATTTTTGACTCCTTTTTTAATTTATTTTTGTTTTTATTCATTGACCGGTTCTTATGGGTTCAGTGGAAACCCGATCAGACCGGCCGGTTCACACTGTCCAACCAGGTCCTTGATGCAAATGGAGTAATTAGTGAAACCGGACCGGGCTGGTGCCCGGTTCCCTGTCAGACCGGTCTGACCGGCCGACCTGGTCCAGTTTTTAAAACTATGCTTTTTAATCGGAAAGAAACTATCCCTAGAAAAATACCTAAAAATTCAAAAAATTCTGAACAACTCATAAATAAATCAAGGAATCTCTTGCAATCATTTAATGTGAATTTAGACACAATCCGGTGTATCATCATACTCTAATAGAAAGAACTTGTAAAATTATCACGTGGACTACGGATTGTTGGGCTCATTTTCACTTAAAAGTCAAAGCTATCAAGTGCTGGTATTTAATTATCTTATAAACTCGGTGGCAAAAAAAAAATTATCCTATAAACTCATTACTATTTTATTATGTGACAGATGTATGATCTAATACCTCCTCTCATATGCGCGTAGCGAGTTAAGATGATTAACTCAACTCCGATACCATGTTGAAATATGTGTTGTGAGCGAACTGTTGGCGAGGTAGACGATTGGACTTAGAGGAGACTGTTGGGTTTGCGGGCTTACATCGGTGAGAGACTACCGAAAACAGGTTTAGGTTTACATAACAGGCTGTAATGATCAAGCGCTCATATATTATTGTATTTGGGTCTTGTAAAAAACTAAGTTCGTGTCCACGCAAAAGTATAAGCTGTTAGGAGGAGAAAGTACGCAGTTTTCTTATAAACTTATCATTTACGTCTTTAATGACCAATGCGGGTTTAACAAACTCATATACAAAGAGGCTTGACGGTTGCTTCAATGCATCCTGAACTGCTCGAACCTCGTAGAAGCTATCAGCTATCTCAACCAAGGGATGGCCCATCAAGAAAGAATGGAAGGTACTATCAGTACCACTCTCGTCTGATGACCTAAAAGTTTTAAGCTTAATATAAGTAATAAAATTTTTCATACCGATTTTACCCTTTATTCTTTCGACCTAGTTTAGATTTATAGACTTATTTCATACGCCAAAAAGGATAGGCCATCACTTATAGAGAGGCGAAAACCGACAATTTTCCCTTGCCCATCACTGTGAACATAGATTATTTACACTGTTATGGACGATGAGCTGCTCTAACAGCAATGTGGGCACAGTAAATTAAGTTGAAGGGCTCGTGAGTGGTCCCTTGACCAGTCAGACCAACCAGTCCGCAAGTGAACCGAGTATTCACTATTCCCATTTCCTTCGTAGCTTCAGAAACTTTGCTATCGCGGAGGGCTCCCATGTTGGGAGATGACAGTTTTGTCCCGACCTGCTCCAACCTGATCTTTAAATTATGTTATTATATATTTTAAATTTAATTTTTTGTTTAATTTATGAGTAAATGAGAGACAATTTTCTTAATAAATAAGATAATAATTATTTTATTTTATTAAATTTATATAAATTTTAATTTTTTAAATTCATTTGACTAAATTATTATAAATATACTATTTTATATTGTATTTTAAATTATATTTAAGATAAAATTTATTATTTTTATAGTTCGGGTCGATCCGCAACCCGCCCTGTCTCGACCCTTGGAGGGTCCGGGGTGGATCCAAGTTTCCAAATACGTGTCTCACCCCATTGTCATTTCTATGCAGCCACATTCCAACATGGGATTAACAGAATTTTTTGTATCCATTTATTTATTTTACTCGTCTTATTATCTATTTTATGCTCTTTGCATCGCCGTAACAGAAAAGACACTTTCTAAAAAAAATAACACAAGAAGTCGTATATATTTATTTTTTTTCAATTAAATTATATAAATTTGAAAATGATTAATTTAATTTTATAAGATTAATTAGTCACACTTTTAGTCTAAATCGTCACTGTTCCATTAGCGGAACTGTTAACTGTATAAAGTTCACGTCTGTAAAACAGTGACAATTTAAATTGAAAGTGTAATATAATTAATTATATAGGATTGAATTTATCATTTTTAAATTTATAAAATTTAATTATAAAAAAAATAAATATATGGGACTTTTCCTATATTTATTATTGTACTTTACGTGCATATTTTTTTAACGGACTGTATAAGGAAGACTTTAACCCCAGCATGCTTGCGATTTTATTCAAGGGAGCATGTGGGCGTGTCTGTATGGTTGCTTTAAAATTAAATGACTGTTCGTTATGAGGCAATATCTCTGGCCCCACCAGAAGAAATTATTTATTGAGAAAAATGTCTACATCTGCTTTTCTGCAGAGCTTTTTTTAAAAAAAAAAAATTTATTTGAGACAAAATCTGTTTTTGATTTTATGTTGACAAATAAAAGAATAATTAGGTAATACAAATTATAAAGTATTATCAAATTTTTTATTTTAATATCAACTAGTTTTTTAATTCAGAAAATCACCAACTATACTTTATTTTTTTCTATCTACGTGCACGACCTAATTTCGATCGTTAATTGTCGATGTGTAATATTAATTTTACTGATTGTGCAAGCAATATTCAACATAACATTTGACGTGGCGTCCTTCTGATCCTTGAAAATCATGAAATACCATAAAATTTTCTAGCGTAACCCGAACTATTCTTGTCCAGAAAATCACCGGCTATACGTCGTTTGACCCACATACCGCTACGGCAATTCCGGTCATTAATTGTCGATGTGCAACATTAATCTTGCACTCTCACGTACGCAGACACCCCCCTTGGGAGCCTCACCCGCCATTGCCAGGCGTGCGACCCGGGGCGACCGACGGATTAGTCAAGTATGGTTGGCTGAAAGATGCCATCTCACCGCTGGTGGGGCCTGCTTGGATACCGTGGCTGGCGACCAAAAAAAAAAAACATTAATCTTGCACTCTTTCATATTGTGGTGCTCTTTTGTAATATTCATTTAAGAGCTTGGACCGCTCAGTGCATCGTGAAAGAAACGTGAAGAACACGTGTGAAAAATCTGTCAGAAAGGCGATAAACGGTATATATTGCGAAATCTATTAATCTATCAAAAAATAATCTAACACCTTGGGTCCAAGTGGTCCGGCACTTAGTCACTTTAGGTAAACGCCTCGGATTCGAATTTTTATTAATGAAGAAAACTCATATTCAGAGAGTTTTATCTTTTATGGATCGACCTGACGTGAACTAAATTAGTCAAAAACCAATAAAATTTAATGGCAAGTACCACCAGCTATACAGGAAGTCCAATGGGTAAGATTTGAACACATTACCTCTAAATCATAAGAAGAGAGAAATACCAACTATACTAAACTTCATTTCTCATATTCAATTTCAATTTAAAAGTTTGTAATATACATTCTATTTATGATAAATTTATGATGAAATGACGTTTTTGAGAAGTTTAAAGAATATTAACTGTAAAATATTCACCTGAACTAAAAAGATGCTGGTCTCATGTCCAACACAAAAGTTTAACATAATAAGTGGTGATATCAAATTCTCTTATAAATCAGGTTTCGATCATTTAACCTGCTAATGTATGATTCAATTCCCAACATTTACATACAACTTTTGTCAAATACATTCAGTATATTTTCAAGATAACTAGTAGTTCCAAATTCATTCTCATACAATATGTTGAGATCGAGATCTCATGTTCGATTTTCTCCATAAGCAAATTATTACTTAGTGGATACCATCTTCTCGGAGTACTTCAACTCTTTAGTAGTACTGCATTAAAGGGTCAGTATTAGCACTAGCTATTTAGTTCGTTTGACATATTACAATTTAACACGAAAGCTCGAATCTTACATTGTGGGATAGCTAGATTATCACTTCTGCTTCACTCGTTTTCTGATTAAAAAAACTTAATCCTTTTCGTTACTTTTTATATGAAACTTAGGTTTTATTTCAGTTCTAGTTTAGTGAATTAAATATGAGCAAAGACCTCCACTCCCACGTGACCTAGTCACGGTTCCTGAACTGGATGATTTCGGTTTGGAACCGTCGGTTCCAGCTCCATGGCCCCTTAGAACTGACCTTGAACGTTCCCTTGGACGGTTCAGGGGCGGTTTGGAACCATCATTCAGTCAGGTTCCGAACCAACTAGTTCCATTTTTACTAAAATTAAATAAAATTTGATTTATATAACAAATTTGTTGTGTAAATCACAGTTAAATTCTTGACACATATAAAATTTTTATAATTATCGATGATCAATTCTATAAGTGTCAGAATTTAAATAGTAATTTACATAAAAAATTTATTTATAATAAATATTTACTCTAACTTAAAAAAAAAAAAAGAATTCAAAAGCTAGTAGTTGTGCGGCTGGGGGGGTGTGTTAGGGGTGTCACTGGGGCGGGGGGTTAGGGGCTTGTCTTATCAGCAGTGGAGTATTTGAAATTCAAACTCCTTCTTCTCTCTCTCTTTTTTTTTTTACTTTTCCCGTCGGTTCCGTTTTTTTTTTTTTTTTTTTTTTTTTTTTTTTTTTTGGTTTCCCACCCGGTGTCCGGTACCCGAAGGCTGGCCGACTAATCCGGATTCGGGGTACTGTCGGGCGGTTTCCCGGGGACCCCTCCCAAGAAGGTCTGCTGCGTTCACAGGGGCTCGAACCCGGCACCTCTGCTTAAGCGACACAAGCCCCTTCCACTTGCGCCAACCTTCGTTGGTGTCGGTTCCGATTTTTTAGACTACTAGAACCGACCCTGAATATTGAACCTCACTGTTCAAGGCCGGTTCCGGGCCGGTTTTGATTTTGAACAGTTTCAATCTGATTTTGACCGAGCTGGTTTCGGGCCCAAACCGGCTGGTGGCCAACACTACTCTCACGTACCTGGAGCTTATGATCTTATGTACAAAAACTAAGAAACGAAAACAACACCAAGGAAAATTTAAATCTAGAATACCATGAGAGTGGTGGTACAGTAATTCAAAACTGATTTTCATGTGATTTGGTGAGGTTGAGCTCTTAAATTTAAGTATAGCTCTAAATCAATATTACAAGAAAAAAATTTTCAACTTAAGCCTTGATAGAGACAAACTTTTTGAATTATACCATACTTTTAATGGTGCTCACAGTTCAACGTAGGAGTGTAAATGAGAGAAAATAATTTACGAACAATTTAGACTCGGCTTAGTGAAAGTTCAAATTCAACTCGATATTAATGAGCTCAAGATCGAGCTCAACTCGGCTTGGTTTTGCTAATCAAACGAGTCAAACCGAACCCTGTATTATTCGGCTCAAGAAGTTTGGGAGCCTACACTGTACTTTTATTTTATATTGTAATTATTATAATAATTATTTACTTTTTAAAAAACAACAAAAGTCAATCCATCAATCCAAATGATTTTCTTTTCTTTTTTTTACTCGCTTACAAATTTTTAACTCATAATATGCTCTCCTTTTCTCCTCCTTGCCCTCGACAATTGACAAATCCGCCTGACACCCACCCTACATTCGCCTTCTCGGCTTGACTCGTTTAAGTTCGGTGACTCTTAGCATATTATAACTAGCAGAGCCTAAACTTGAAATTTTAGGCCCACTCATGCTCGAGCTCGAGTTCGAGTTCGCAAATTCCTGACTCGGCTCGTTTATGCTCCTAGTTCAACACAACTGTTCAAACGTCACATAACGTTAAGATCAAATCGCGATTACTACTGCTCTAATTTTATCAACTAAAAAAAAAAAAAGGGAAAGGACACGATGATATGATGGAAGAACGTCCACGTGACCATGTTACGTGGCTCCCCTCCTTGTCCACCCGTCCCTCTCCTTAAATGCATACCTTGAAAGTGTGCAGTCATTGGTCACAATCGTCCGATTTTCCCGTTTTCTCCCTCACGCTGGACTTTAAATGCAGTTTTGGGTCCATGTAAATTAGTAACTTTACCTACTCATTTTCATGTAAAGCTTTGACCACTCAAAAAGTGATTTACTTGTTTTTGCAGTGGGGTCCGTCCATGCAACCTCTACAAAATTACAGAAAACACCCCCCCTGCATCACTCATCACTGCCCGGATTGGAGAAGGAATGTTTAGGTAGAAAAAGCGCAGAAAAAGAAGGGACATTTTTTTTTAATATCAGATATTATAATATAATATCTATTATTATGTTAGAGAATCAGACAGTTTCGGTATCACTCTTGAAATTACAAAATTATCTATCTCTCCAATTTATTTATTTATTTACTTAAAATGAGTATTATATTGTGGCGATATTTTTAGTGCTCAATAATACTTCCCATGCTTTATTATTTGCCTTTTTTTTATGCATATTAACAAATTTTCTACTCACTTCCATTTTCCGTGAAGAGCATGAGTCGTGTGCTAGTCATATTTTTATTTACTTGTAATCAATTGTACTTCTCAAATACAATATTTTCATATCTCTAATCACTTAACATGTAAAATAAGAATTTTTCGTATAATTTAATTTTTTCTCTTAATCTGACACCACTTGAACCAAACATCCCACTTAATCTTTTCTTTTTGGTAAAGTCAAACTCAATTACTACAAGTTTCATATTCAAATCTAGTGAAATGTGAGCTCACACGATAGCATGTTTCGGTTGCAAAATTTTAGGATCGATACTGATACAATATTCTTTTATATTTATATAATTTCCTTATTAATTTTCCGATATAAAATTGTAAATCTCCAACTATTAGCAACATGATCTTCACGTTATTCAGCTAGAGGCAGGCCCCATGCCGGAAAACTGCATAAAAGGGAGAAGGCACAAGGCAAAAGCATTGTCCGTCTCATGGCCCCTTCAGTTTTCCGTTTCCTCCTGGTATGCTGCGCTCTCTCTGGCACTGCAACTGGCAGTCCGGTAAATCGCGGTCGGCCGATTAACGAGCACAGGCCGCCATTGCAAGATTCCCCGAGCCAGCATTCTCTTCCACATTCGAGACCGGTACATAGCCAATCCTTAATCCTTTTACCTTAGCTCGATAGATTTTGAATTTGGGTCATACTCAATTGTATTCAAATGAATTCAATATAATGAAGATGAGTTCTGATCCTGAGGTGGAAACCGTGGAATTCTACAGGGAAGCTATGCTGCCGGAGCGAGGAAAGTTGTATTCGGTGATGGGTTGCTCGACTACAGCTCGATCTTCGACTACTGCAAGTTGCTCGTTGATATGATCAGAAGACCTTTTACCCATAAACAAGGTACCTAATCAAAATCTTGAAAAGCCATAGATATTAGGGGTGTAAAAGAGTCGAGCCAAACTCAAATTGTCCAGGTTAATGCTCGGCCTGATTAAGGACTTGTGAATTTGGGCCAGCCTAAAATTCTAATCCTGGGTGTGAAATATGCACTTGACCCACAAGAAGTTGGAACAATGTCCATCACAAAAACTCAAGCTGATATGATGGTGGTACCCGCTCTCTTATAAACCAGGTTTCAATCGTTTGTTTATCTTATGTGGGACTGACTCCTCAACACCCCCTCGCGTGTTATCACATGTTACATTTGACACGTACCTTTAAATACCGACCCTCAATAATTGACTTTTGAGCCAGGTATTTTTCTTCCGTACTTGGATGAAGGGGGACTATTAACCATGAGTCGGGCATTTTTCTCTTCTGGTCTCGGACTTAACAGACCACAAGTTCCACACTCGAGCCGTGGCATGGCGTGAGCTCACTTTGTTAGCTCGATACCATGTGAAATATCCACCTGGTCCGTAAGAAGTTGAGACCATGTCCATCCTAAAAGTTCAAGTTGATAGGGTGGTGATATCCGCTCTATTATAAATCAGATTTCAATCGTTTATTTGTCAGATATAGGATTGACTCCTCAACATCGGGATCGGCTCACTGTGATAAATGAAAGGCGCAGTCTTAATTGTGAAGGGTGAAGTGGACTGAGGAGGAAAAAGATAACTAATTACAATTATAGTTTCATAAGTAAGTAGGAAAGAAGGAAAGATATGAGAAACTATCGTGAGAATTAGGTTTAATTTTTTGATTTTTAAAAAATAAATAATATTAATTATTATGTAAAATAAGAATGTTGTTTAGACTCACAACTTTTTTTATCTGAATATTAATAGACTCATCTGCACTCGACTCGTTTAACTAACTAGAGAGCTCGAGCTTGGCCTGGCCTCCGAGTTGCCCAAACAATTCGCTGATTTACTCGTCTCACTTACACCTGTAGTAAAAATCCATGAGAAAAGTAAACCTGATGCTCTTTCCGGACACATAGATACCGACATTTCAGTTCGATGCATGCCATCTAGTATTAAGGCTAGTGGGATATGGCTAATTATATTCGAGTCAGGCTGATCTAATGATAAATAAAGCTCTCTCAATTATGATTTTCTCATTAATAAGACTTCAATCTGCGATCTTAAGTAAGAAGAGGAGAAATTTAATCATCTCAACTAATTCATATTGATTTATTTAACTGTTTGTTTTTGCTAACAGACTATAGTCGTAGTCCAATGCGTAGGCCATCGGTGTCTTCGCTGTGCCAATAGCTGCCGTCGACATCTCGGAGAAATCTAGATGAGACTATATACACACACCTAGGAATACCAACTTATTAAATAAAGTTATTTTTAACCTTTTTTTGTTTTTTACTTCTAAGTTTTATCTAAAAAAATTATAAAAATAATTTAATTTAAATTAATTGTCACGTGGTGATATCATTACATATAAGATTTTCTCATCTAACATATTTCCATTCTTTAATGCAGTGTCCAATCAAGAACCAAGGGAGGCCGAGCACGGTCACAATGTGCTGTTCATCTTTGGGGACTCCCTATTTGATGCGGGTAACGACATGTACATCAATAATAAAAGTTCCTTGCCGAGCAACTACCCATACGGGTACACCTATTTCACCCATGCCACCGGAAGAGCAAGCGATGGACGCATCGTCCCCGACTTTATCGGTAAATGAACATCCAAATTTCACCCTGAAATGCTCTCCAATTCGTCCTTGATATCGAAACTCGTATGTCCATGCAGCGGAGCACGCTGATCTGCCTCTAATTCCGCCATCGCTGCAACCTGGGGCAAATTTCTCTTACGGGGTGAACTTCGCCTCAGGAGGAAGTGCGGTTCTTGACTCGGATGATGTCTCTACGTTAAACGTAGTAAGCGTTTCATATCTCAAGCATTGGTTAATTTACATCATCAAAATGGGTCAGTTATTGGTACTTTTGATGTCATCGAACCTTAAATGTATACAAAATTCTCCTCTTTACACGACCAATATGGGATCGCGGTGTGACAAACTTTTCCCCTAAGGTCTAGTGTCCTAGTTGAGCTCTTAGGCTGGCTAGGTTCGAATAACTCTCATTGCCCACGATTCTGGCTAATGGCCAACCTCGAAACAAAAACTACTTGCAATCTCACATAGTTATGGGTTGGAGTCGGCTATGATGCCATAAGTAACACATCAGTCTTGTCACCTAAAAGTCCTCACTATTTGTAGTAGTAGTAGTTTATTATGACAATGTAATGTCATTGCATAATTTTGTCAACAGTTATACGAATGAGCTATCCTCACTCGACTTCAAATCTTGTAAATGGAGAGAATTCATTTTGACAGAGTTTTACTCCCTAATGGTCCCATCCGACTCGAACTAGATTGATTAATCAGGCCCGTTGGACTTCTGAATATTCGTAGTACACCGAAAAAATATCTTCCCATCATGGGAGTGGATCAGATGAGATGGTATGACAACCCTTCCTCTTAAGTAAGATCTCAGGTTCGAGTTTGTGAGAGAATTGATCTTGGGAGAGCTTTAACCCCAATAGATTCACTTGCCTCGAGCTAGATTATAATCCGTTGGGTTTCCGGCAGGCAACACAGTACTGACTCTTCCTTGTTCGTTTTCTTGTCAGACCAGTTTTGACGAGCAGCTTCGTCATTTCAAGGAGATGGTGGGCAAATTTAATGAGACATTAGGCTCTGATGTAGCAGCAAAAATGTTGAAGAAAGCTGTCTACTTATTCAGCATAGGAGGAAACGACTATCTCAATTATTTCTATGATATGATTGAGGCAGGCCGCGACCCGACTCAAACTGAACAAGATCAGTTCGTCAAGGACATAATTGGCAATACAACTAATGCGCTCATTGTAAGATTTGTCATCTATAAAATTGTTAATAAAGAAAAATCATGTACAAGATTAGAATTCGATTATTCAGTGTTGTTTTCACACGATCTGTGAAGGATATTTACAAGCTAGGAGCGAGAAAAATCGCATTCCAGAACGTGGGACCGATGGGCTGTCTTCCCTCGGTCATAGCAAAATATCCTGAGTTGAATGGGAGCTGTGCCCAGTTGCCGCTATCAATGTCGAAGTTACACAACGAGGAGCTCTACAAAGCTCTCACGGATTTGGCCGATCGTTTGGACGGATTCAAGTTCTCGATCATGGACTACTACACCGCCCTCTACGACAGAATGATGGATCCTTCGAGTTACGGTACGTATGCTGGACAACCGCCACATACAAAGGCATCATCGATGTCCTCTATAACGTTTTCATTGGACTTGGGTCATATACACGTAAAAACTTAAATTTATAGGTGGTGGGTAGCTGGTCAATTCTCTTATATTACAGTACTCAATCTATCAAATTGTCCGACGTATGATTTATTCATCAGCATCGGCTCTCACATGGTAAAGTAACTTACACTTGTCACATGTCCTTATTTGCACGCCCACCCTCAATAATTGACATCAAATGGTTTTTTTCTCTTGTGCTCGTGTAAGGGAATGCATGACCATGTAGTGGGCTTTCTTTTTCCATTCTTTGGTTAAGAACTAGCCTCAAGTTTTTAGCATTTAACTTCTGGACTCGAACTTTTCAAATGACACCACAAGTCTCATGTTTGGACTTGTTGAGGTATAAGCTCACACAACAACTTACTATGAGACCATGTAAAATCTCTACTGATATTATAAAAGATTGGGCTCCTACCCACCTAAAAGCCTAGATTTATACGTTGTAGGTACTCGTTACTGAATTGTCTTAGATTCCAGCATCCAATTTTATTAATAGTACGACATTGGATTCATTCCTCAATGTCATCATTTTACTCTGACTCTCGTGCTTTTTTTTCTGTAAATTTTCTGGGAACCCACAAAGGCTTCGATTTCGGGAGGACGGCATGCTACATTAGCGACAGTGATGCATACGAGGGAGCCGGGGGCTGCGCCTTGGGAAACTACGCACTCTGCGAGTACCCAAGCGGCTACCTGTTCTTCGACGGAGGTCACACATCTCAGAGTGCCAATCAACAAATAGCCGAGCTCATTTGGAGTGGGGATTCTTCGGTTACTGGACCTTACAATGTGAAGCAACTCTTTGAAGAGGAGTAATTGCCAAATTCTATCTGTTTAGGGACCTCAGATTTATTTTTCTCAACCAAAAAATTAAGCCGGTGAGCACGTAGGGGAAAATGAAATAAAGGGATAAAATAGGTCCATTTCTCGAGAACCGAGCATTGCGCGTCAATGCGAAGTTGCCAAGGTTCTAGGTGCGGTTGTGATGAAACATTTCACTTTGGAAAATGAATTTACTTTCTTGATTGGCATGTAGTAAGGGATATTATGATATTGTCCCGACAATGTTTTGGAGATAATATTGTGAGAAACAATATCGAGTGATAGCATATCAGATAATGTTCGAAAACAGTACTGCCATATCCATTGCCTCGTTCTTTCCATCAATTCCCCTTGGATTCCTGGGTTGATGCATTCGAAACCCTGAAGAAGAGCTCCCGATCAGGTGCGCATAGGGTTGTTGATCCACCTGGCTGCGTTCCGATCTTCAATCAGTTGGGTGAGCTCTATGGTCTCATTCAGACCTCTCGGTCTTGGGGGCCGCAAAGTTGCGTGGGCATATGGCTTGAGCTCATTCATGAAGTTACTCTCATTACATCGTATCGGAAATTCCCCCTAACTTTCCAGATAACAGGTCGAATTTCTACTTGTACTCCATTGAAGTTCCTTCTCGGCTCTCAACGCCAAGAACTGCGGTAAATATCGTCCTCCTTACTGGGACGAAATTGTTCCACCAAGCAGTCCATCCCTTGGTACCCACGAGAGAGTCTTCCTTTGCAAGCTCAACCCGGCAAACTACCTGTCAACTTAGTAAACCAACAGTATGCATCTTCGCTATGGGCTTTTTTAACTTTCGAATTTTGGCATTGACCACGACCCAGGTCGGCTCCTCCATCCAAATTCCCCGAGACTCCACCCCAAAAATTCCTGTTTGGGCCCATTCCAACTCCAGATGTCCCTCTCCCGGGTCCATATGTATGATACCGTGCCTCTGGGCCGAGCCTGATTTGCACCTGCCCTGGTCTTCCCAGGCCTTGATTGGGCCTCATGGTGTGTTTGTTGGGCCCGCTAGAGACCCGTTGGGCCAGAATTGGGTCGCTCCAAGACCCAAGTGTGCTGGGCTCCTGCTGCTGCTCCTAGTGGTGTAAACCGGCCAGGCCGGACGGTTTTTTTGGAAAAATTGTCGGGCCGTGAATTTTTCGGGCCGGTTTTTTCAATTTGAAAAACCGTACCAAGAACAACCTAGAGGTTATGAAAACTGGCCACTTTAAGTTCGATTTTTTTGGGCTGTTTTCTGGGCCTTGGTTTTTAATATAATAATAAATTAAATATAAAAATAATAAAATAAAATACATTACAATAAATGAGAAATATTGATTATAAATATTTTATGGTATTAACAAGATAAAAAACATAAATATGAATTAAGATTCAAGTTTAAAAAGATCAAACATATTATCCGTATTATCGAACTTAATGATAAGATGGATTATTACAAGTCGGTGTGAGGCTAAGTGGACAAGACGAGAATAATCCAGACACAAGGTATCTTATGCCCAACGAGCCTTCAGGTCATTCTCCTAAAGCATTCGCTCAAGTCGAAGCCTCCTAGATTACCTTGAAGGGATCACTCTCTTTTTGCCCATTTAGATTATCTCGAATCGATACAGAGAGACTATTTATGATATGATATGTAGGATTTTCACTAAGAAACAAGCACAAAACATACTCTAGTATGTCCATGCTAGTAGGTGAGTCATGCCCTATTATTTCCCTTGCAAGCTCAGAAGGAATAAGAGTGTTAGAGCATAATTTCAGGTTGATCTCGAGCGGCACCTGATTTTTCGGGTATTTTTCAATCTGTTTTTCATCTTAAATTTATCTTGGAACCCATAAATTCGATTTTTCAATTTGTGTTGGGTCGATTTTTTTGGTTTTTCAGGTTTTTGACTTTTTATTTACACCCATGCTGACTCCTTCATACCCAGACTCTTGCCTGACCTGCCGTCCTCCAACTCCATAGCCGAAGCTTACCGTCTCCCATCCCACTTCTCCGGTGACACCTGAACACAAGACTCTCAATACCCATTGAGTGCACTAAACACACACTGTTTAACGATCCTTGTTTTTAAATTTATCTACAACATCCTCAATGAATCAAAATATATCATCTTTTCAGAAGATAGAATATCAAATCTCGAAAAATAAGAAAATACAATCGGATTTAACCACGCTCAAAATTCAAGACATGCCTAACAAATACAGATCTCGATCGACAGATTGGATTTGAAAATAATTGTTATTAAGTCTGTGCACGGAAGGTTATAATTGTTGAGGAGGCCTGAGTGAAGAGCTCACTCACGATCACTGAACCGAGTGTGAAAGAAAATTCACATCTTTGACTGTAGGATAAGAGTAGCATCTCCCACGGAGAGAACAAGAGGAATGTACAAAAAAAAAAAAAACTATGCGTAAAGAAAAAAAATTCTTTAAAAACGTTTTCTTGTAATTTATTTTCGTGTATACCGTTGAGAAACATGCGATCTCTTAATAAATATAAATTATTTATATTTGTTAAGAGATCCTATCTTCGAGATGCGATTTTAGATATAAATAAAATTTCCGTTTATACATTCAACCTTCTTTCTTTTATCAATTAAGTTTATACTCGTAAAGATGCGATCTCAATACAAAAATGAGATCATAGGTTAAAAATGCGATATTGACGGTATATATATAAACACTTTAATCCGGACAATTTTTAAACGATTTTTAAAGAATTATTTTCTGACCGTACAATATTTTTGTATATTTCTCGAGAGAACAAAGTTGAAATGTACTCGCTTTGTGGCGGTAAACAAGTGCCAATTTAATTTAAGTGAATTAATCACCGGATAGCAAAGTAAATTGGTTGGATTAGCAGGACGCTTCTTTCCATTAAATAAGATCTCGTGTTCTAATCTTATAATTAGAGATAATTTACCTTTGAAGAATTTTACCCCTTAGGAGCTCCCATAGCTCAAATTAAACTAGTCAAGACCCATTGGATTCTCAGATATCAGTGATTTGGACCAAAAAAATAAAACCTTGGGATATATCCTCACTTGCATAATTTTCGGTAGATGAATAATATGGATGGAAGTATTTGAAAAGGGCAACTGCCTGTTTAACTATAAAATTTAATAAAATATTATGATATTTAATAATGCCAAATATATGTCACGTGATTTCGCATTTTCGGGAAATGTCACGTATAATGAGGTCCGAATTTTCTATTAAATCGCAAATCACATGGATTTTCTGAAAAGTTAATGTGATCAGTGATGTAAGCAATGATGTATATCAATGAAAATTATTCTATAGATAGTAAACTTCTTATTGAAGCTAGACAAAGAAACTTACCAAAGAATCCATTACCCACCTCTCTACTCAGACAATGTTCTAAGCTTTCTCTCTAGGAGGGGTCTGGGCAGGTTAGAGGTTCAATTCTCCATCGATCAGGGACATACCAAAATATGCTCAGTGTTTTCCTCCTTAGGAGGATCCTACACATCAGAAACAGTCATTCTATATCGATCCGAGTTATTCTAAGTAACTGCGGTGGTAATAAAGAAAAGGCTATTCGAAGATTTGGAGTAGTTGAAGAAAGTGTCTCAACTTAGATAAACTCAAGAAGCCCGACTTGAGCAAATGCCAGTGGAGAAAAGGTTTAAGACTCGTCTGCAGTTGAGAGGTTGTCTAAGTTAGGATCTTGCATTCTCTCTCCAAATCTGTCGATGATCTTTTTTCCTGGTCACTTCCATAGTTGCTTAGCCTCCCCCTGAGTCTCGGTATCAGAGCCAAGTTGGTCAGTGAACTGACCCTTTAAGCCTATGAAGGCCAACCCCGAGTCTCTCAAAATATGGAAACCCCCTCATATCCACCAACTCCTCAAGCTTCCTCAATCACTCTCTCAGTAGACTCACCCCTTCAAAAGTCATTCAGCGAAAAGATGGATTACCTCTATGAGATATCTTATCTCAGTGCGGAAGAAAAAGTTTCCAGTACCACTCTCCCTCTTGTCAGTCCCTATACTGCCTTTACTAAATCATCCTCCTTATGCTGACCTGTCATTTTTGTTGTTGATGCATCATTTATATATATAAACAATTAGAGAAATACAAAATTTTGATCCGATGAAATCGGATTTGTTATTGTTACAAAATGAGATTAGATTTATTGCTACATATTTACTATAAAACCATGTAAAATATGCTAAATAACTGTGTGAGGCTGAACTTATGTTCATATAACTGCCTAAAATTATAATTAGTCCAATAATAGCTGTTATATTTTAGATATCTTTTTATTATCTTCTAATATAGAATCTAATTCTCAATCATTTCTCCACTACTGTATAATAAAATACCACCAGCAATTTAAAAAAATACCAATATCAGTATATCACGCCATTAATTTAACAAAAAATTTTAATAATGTCAAATTCGTGATATTTCATGAAAAATAATAAAATTTAGCATTATAGAAGGTCGTGAAAAAATTAAAAATAAAAATTTATCAAAATGTTGTTATTTTTTAGTCAAATTATTCTGCTGGAAGAAGATAAAGGGCTCAATTTGGATCAGACGTTTATGGGTTCGCGTGACGTCGGTCCATCCCCCGAAGATTCATAGCCGTGTTTCCTGGGTACGAACCTCAGAGAACTGACGTCAGCCTGGGCGTCATGGTCGGTTCATGTCATTTCTTGGAAACCTGTGCAGCCGGGCTTCTGGTCGGCGGACCGGCGGCTCAACGGTGGCTACTGTCCAAGATATCCCAATTGCACAAGTATCCTTGTACTTTAGTAAATTTCAAAACAGGCCCCAATACATTAATATTTTCACTGATTCAATGGAAATCGTTTGGTTCTCGCCTGAACCTTCCTATTCGTTATCAAGTTTAATATAAAATAATATATGTGAGTTAAAATTTATAATATGATTAGTATAATATTTATGTTCAAATACAGGAAATTATCGGATTAAATTCAATATTACGACAATTTTAATTTTAATTTACTTATTAAAATGAATGACTAACTTTAAAAATTTTCTAAAATAACAATATCAGAATTCTACCCATAACCTAAAAAATTTACTGTAGTTAAAATTTTCTTTAGAATCTTACAATTTCTGTAATTTAATACTGCTTTCGGGGTGTAAAGCAAAATCTTAAAAGGACTTACCCGTAAATATTACTTTTCCTTTTTTTTTTTCAATGCATAACCCATGTTATCATATGCTTAATAGCCATTCTAAGTTCGAATCGGGTTAATCCAACTCAAAATGAGTACTTCCTTTTCTCTAATTAATTATTTCCGTGCCCTGTTTGATATCTGAAAGCCTATTCAACCTCGAATAATTCAAGTTCGAGCCTAGTCAATCCCTAAGGAGGTATTACGGGATAAAATTAGATTACACCAAAAGTTATTATTTTATAAAAAAAAGTATATTGTGACATGAAATTATTATATTTAATAAATATTAAAGATCGTTAAAAAGTAGATAAAATATAATATTATAATTATGAATATTTACTAAAATACTCATTATATTTTCTTGTTAATGTATGTGAAGAAGGGAGACAATGTGGTTTTTCTGTAATTTCAAAGGAGTGCCCAACGTGGACCCCGCCCACATGCTGCTCGGTCAGAGCTCTTACTCAACATTTACCTTGTTGGGAAAGGGTAGGTGCCTGCGATAGATTTGAAGGTCTGGTAAAATTAAATTACCTTACCAACTACAATCGAATGTTATAAAAGATTATGTAAGAGATTAATTTTTTCTGGAATCCTTTTATTTTACGTTAAATCAAACAGGCTATAAGGAGTAAGACCTTTTCCATTCGTTAATTTTTCTGTTTAATTTTTAAATCTAAAATCTTATTTAAGAGAAAGAATTATATAATTTTCTTTTAGTTAAGTATTTTGGAGGTAAGGGCCGAACATAAAGTAACAAAACTAAATGCTCATAAATGCTGTGATAACTTAGTAAGTAATTATTTGTTATATCGGTAAATGTTTTTAAAAATAAATATTATTAATAAATAAAAAATGTGATATAACATTTTTAATATATGTTAAATATTAGTTGGTTGAGATCACAAATAATATCTGTGTTGTAATTAACTAAATCTTTTGCCCTGGTGGGGCTTTGGCCAGAGTGTGAGGGTTTTATAACTCTTGAGTCTACTAAGTTCGTCTGACTTATACGACACACGTGATTTATAGATTATTACGTGAGTTTTCAAAAGAAGGCATCATAACCAACGTTAATCTGATTTAAAAGGTACTCAAATACATTGGGTATGAGAAAGAAAAGAAAAGAAAAGAAAAGAAAAAAAAAAAGCTAATTCTTCTGCCCAGCGACGGGGCCCACAGGACGCATCTTCCTTCAGACTTCGGAGGCTCACGCTTCCACAATCTGAGCACTTCAGCACTATAAGCAAAGCCATCACGTGAAGCCTGATTCGTGGATATAAGAAGGCGTCCCATTCCTCTCACTTCCACAAAGCAAAGCCGACATTCAAACACGAGAACAACCCCAATTCACTTGCCCTGGAGCTTCTCCGACGGTGACGAGGATGGCCGGAAAATCGATCCCGGCGATCTGCGCGGTTCTCGCGACATGGGCGGCGATCCTCGTCGGTCCGGGAAAATGTCATACGCCGTTCTTTATCTTCGGGGATTCACTCCTGGATGCCGGGAACAATCTCTACCTCAATGGCACCCCGAAGACGGAATACTTTCCCTACGGTGAGACCTTCTTCAAGCACCCGACCGGGAGAGTCTGCGACGGCCGGATACTTCCCGACTTCATAGGTAACCACATTTTCCATGAACACGGTCATCATTTTTTTTCCCGATTTATACCATCTTAGGGTTGTCAAATCTTAGGCTCGGCCCGAGCCCGACACGCTAAGACCGCGCCTCGGCCTAGGGTTACCAGCCCACATCCTTATCGGGCTGGTTCGGTCCGAAATCTTAACATGCCGGCGTAGTGCCTGAGGAAATCGGGTCGGCCCAATAGCCTGAAAACAAACCAATTTGATAATAAAAAAATAATTTAAAAATAAAATTTTCTTAGATAAAAATATGGAAATAAATTTAAAATAAATAAAAAAATCTAATTATCTTGCTAATGGACGGCCCAGCTCGATAAGGTTACGTGCCGTGCTCGGGCCGTGCTGGCCTGATCCGAATTGCCACCATTACATACAGAAATCCAATGTTTCTTAATTAATCTAAATTCGGACATGCTCGGCCTACCAAAGGAATAAAACTCTGCTAAGTGAATGAATTTTGTCCGTTCACATGAGTTAAAGCCGAGATTTTTGCTGCTTACGGGGCAGAGATGCCGAACCAAAATTTGCCTTTTTTCGTCTGTTTTTATGTTATGTGTCGAATCTCGAGGGCTCTGGCTTCAGCGGGGATCGTGTCCGATTCTTGGTCTCCTGGGTATTGATATGGACGGTGGGGTATTGGTGTTTATGCAGCGGAGTATGCGAATCTGCCGTTGATTAAGCCGTACCTGCAGCCCGGGTTCAGCAATTACACCGATGGGGCAAATTTCGCCTCTGCTGGAGCTGGGATACTCCCCGAAACACGGCCTGGAACGGTAAACCTCATTGCTACCGAGCCATAATTGTCGGCAGGCGTGTCTTTCATGGTTCGGTTCTGTCCGAAGAACCGCTTCAGACCGAATCGAAAGGAATATTTTGCTCGGTTCGATTTAGTATATCAAGTGTCAACCGTATTCATTTCATCTCAGAATAAGTGAATCGTATAGAATTGGTTTTCCGAGTTCGGTTAATTGGTTACCGGCTTTTCAATATAATTTATTCAATTAAATACAAATTGAACTGTTAAGAAAAGTGCACGAATCATAAATTTTCGTTTAAATTTTATTTTTATTTTTATTTTTATTTGATCACCAATTTGAAAAATCGGTTTGGTTTGGTTAATCATAATTAACGAACCAATCATGTCAAACAATTAACCGGACCAGGACCAATTCTTAACAAAAAAACGAACCGCTGGAGACCTACTCCAACGGTTCATTGTTCTTTGTTTTTCTTAGCACCCATATCTCCGACTCAACAGACCGTATCGACATTCTCTATCTGATGTGATCACGGTCGATTAACCAATCGACATTTGCTTGTTGGCTTAATCAGATATACCTGAAGCTGCAACTGAGCTACTTCGAGGAAGCGCAGGAGAAGCTGAAACAGCAAGAAGGTGAGAAGAAGGCTCGAGAGCTGCTGGCTAAGGCCGTCTACTTCTTCAGCATGGGAGGGAACGATTACATGCACGCTGCCATGAGCAGCTCGGTGCCGTCGTTCGGTAACACAAATGCCACGAGCCACCACCAGCTCACGGCCTCTTACAGGAAGCAGTACATGATAACCGTGCTCGGCAATCTCACGGCCGTGGTCAAGGTAAGATACTCATTCCCGAACAAGGAGTAGCACTTCCAAGTTGTAACTGCTACCCGGTTAGAGACCCAGGTAGAAGTTACCTTGCTGCTGGGACTGGCCTTGACATAGTATTTCATAATTTTTCTTAATCCGAGTCGATTTGTACTTATACAAGTCGGGGGAATGGTCAATCCATTGAGGCTGCAGGGCGAGTCTGAGTCTTCAAATACCTATCTGACCACCCCATTGCCATCCCTTACTGTATTAGGTAATATACAATAAGCCACATCCTTATCTAATGAAATTAACCTTTTAGAATAAATTGTTACAGTAACCTCGCAGTTCGTTTACTGAAAATTTGAAAGGAGAAAAGAAAAATCTCAGGCAAGCCCGGAAATGGGCTAGAGAAAATGTTCTTTCGAACCATGTCCAGCCTCTTAGGTTGCCTGCAATAACCAGCTTAACATTGCATTTTGTTTCTCGGTCTTGTTCCGGTGATTTCACGATCCGGTGACTGATCCTGCAGCAAGTGTACGCGACAGGCGGGAGGAAGTTCCTGTTCCAGACGGTGGGACCGTTAGGTTGCATGCCGTCAAACAGGATCGCGCCGGGACCGAAGGGCTGCGCCCACGATGTCTCGGTGCTGGCCAAGATGCACAACGTGGCACTGTCGAAGATCCTCCGGAGGCTGGAGAGGACGCTGCCCGGATTCAAATATGCCCTCTTTGATTACTACTCCGCCCTCGCCGAAAGGACAGCCTATGCCTCAAGATTTGGTAAAGTTCCTAAATGTGCTATTTTCTTGCTCATAAAATGTGAATTATTGATACATCCTTTGTAGGAATGGCAAAATTGCCCCGCCCTTACCCGCAATGGGCAGGTTAAAAACCTAACCAGCGTGCGGTACGGGGCTTGTCTGAGTCTATCATCGGACCAGCCCTGACCCGTCCTACTATATTTTATAATCAAATTATATATTTTAAAATTAAGTTTTATTTAATTTATAAATATTTTTATCTTAATAAATTGAATAATTATCACTCTATTTTACTAAAATTATATAAATTCTAACTATTTTACATTTATTTAATTTTATTATTACAAATATATAAACTTATACTATATTTTATATAATATTAAAATATCTTTTAATTAACTGGGTCTATCCGTGCCCTACCCCGCCCCGCATGGGTCATCTGGGGGGTCAGGTGCATGGCGGGTCTAGGTTTCAAAAATTCACTGTGCCCCGACCCATTGCCATCTCCAGTCCTTTGGAGTGTTGATAGGTCCATCAATCTTCTAGTTGGGTCTTGAGTAGGAACGGAACCAAAACATCAATACAGGGGGCGAAACTCAATAAAATGATTTCAAGGGACGAAACAATATGGTTAAGCCAAAATAAAGATGAAAAGTACTAAAACTTTCTTAGGTCTTTAAGGGTTTTCCCGAGTTCAGGGAATGATTGGCCCGCCACCACCAAATCTGTGGTTTGGAGTCCTAATTTAGTTCTTTGCGTCGTCTGCTACCGATAAAGAAGCTGGCCGTGTCCGAGGTCAACTCTCCAATACTTAAGACAGAAACTGTCGATAAAAGGAGAGTGCCGTTGCTGAACAAAGGATTGTGGTCATGGCGTATTCATAGGTTTGGGTTTGGCGTTGACGTGGGATATCCTCACTCATGGCCAATTACGTCATGGGGTACTTCATTTAATCAGAAAATTTTCTTAAAACAGTCGAGTAATTTGGTTGAAATGATGGACGACAGGGTATGGGTATTTTGATTGACGTGATTAGAGATGACGGTAATTCAACGTTGCAGTTGACTTGTGTCTAAGGTCGAACCGGTAAATGTTTTGGGATGATTCAAACTCGTTGATTTCGATAGGCAACCTGATTTCATACTAGAGTCAGGTCGAGCTCAGATTGGATCGGATGACCAATGTTACATCAATTGCCATTGCTGCTAAGACCTTTGTTTGGTCCATGCTACAACTGCAACTCGTAGATCCAATAAAATGTTCTTATTTTTTCGGGTGTTTTTTTTTTCCATTCGAGAAGGTTTCGAAGAAGGGCAGACAGCGTGCTGCGGGAGCGGGAACTACAACGGGCAGTTCACCTGCGGGAAGAACGGGACCGATGCGTACACCCTCTGCAGTGACCCGACCAAGTATGTGTGGTTCGACCCAGCTCACCCGACCGAGAGCGCCAACAGGCAGCTGGCATCCCTCGCGTGGAGTGGACCAGACAGAGTGGTTTGGCCGAACAATGCAAGAGCTTTGTTCGAAATGCCTTAACAATTTGCAGGAGTATATTGTTATTACCATCTTGGAGTTTTCGAACGTGGAAATAATACGACATCTCGGCGGCCTCTTTATCAGTTAAATCGACCGAACTTTCTGCCAATGCAAAATCATTTACGAAGATGCCCCGAGACATTAATCCTCTAGTCCGAGGGACCCATTTCGTTGAGCCATCGTCAATGATCTGTTCCTCACTTAAAAGGGCAAATGGAAGATGATTATACCTAATGGGCATACCATCTCGATCAGGCTTCAACTCGGGGATCTTAAAATTAGATCCTATGCCCAGTGGTATGATCACGGCCCAGACAAATATTGAGTATATAAGGACCTGATGCCCCAGAGTGAGTCCTCCGTTCGTATACGACATTATAGTACTTATACAGTATCACAAACTAATAAGATTTAATAACTTTTAATTTTTTTTAAAACCTTGAAAACAAATAAAAACTGTAGAGATAATCGAATCTTATTAGTTTATGATATCACGTCAGAGCTGTTATGTGGTGTACTCATTACATACGATATAGTCTTCGATGCAACGGTGATGCTGCATCAGTATTGCACTAGGGCCCATCACTATATAGATGTTTACAGCTCTCTGGTTTTCTTCAATCTGTGTTTTTATCCTACATCCCAATCAGTGAAAAGGCTTAAACATATTTACAAGAACAAATTTCTCAGTTCAAGTTGACCTAAAATCCCCCCACTCCCAGACTCACACCCTTTGTTCAGTTAAATATCATAGTTTCCCTGGATCCTGATTTATCAATGTGCAGGTATCTCAAGAGGGGCGTCAATGAGAAGGGTAGAGTTGCTAATGACGTGGAGACTGAACAGGTTGTGTTTGTAGATGTACTCGAAGGATGCCCAGCGCAAATAAGTTCTGTTGTGCAAAACCGGGGCTCAATCCCTCTTTTCTGGTCTCAAGAAACTTCCCGTTTGAATCTTAAGCCTAGATCCCAAATATGAAGCCACAAAATTTCACTTTGAAAGTTTGGTCAAGAGATATGGAAATCCAATCATTATACTGAACTTGATAAAGGTTGTTTCTTTTGCATGTCCCAAGGAAGCCTTATCCATTATCTCAGATATCTAAGGTACTGTGGTTATTTACTTATCCGCTTTCCGCCTTTCTTATTTGTTTCTAGTCACATGAAAGGAAGCCTCGGGAAAGCATTCTACGTGCAGAATTTGCAAATGCTATCAGATGTATTAATAAAAGTCTACCTGAAGAGAATCACCTGAGATTCTTGCACTGGGATCTGCACAAGCACTTCAGAAAGTAATTCTTCATCCGGGTCTCATTTTCTGTTGAGTTCTATCTTGCAATAACAACAAATCCTGGTTTTTCCTTGCCAGCAAAGCTACCAACGTGTTGGCTCTTCTTATGAAAGTGGGTGAGTTCGCAATGAACTTAACAGGAACATTCTATTGTCAGGTTCCAGCAAATTTAAAGATGGACGGATCCTTGATCACATCCTACTTGGAGTAAGTTCTAACAGACATTTTGCTAACCCATTAACTTGATTTCATCTTCCAACGCTTGGAGGGAAATGATCTTGAAGCATTCAAGAAAAAAGCTTCACTGAATACTTTGCCCCATGATGATAGGGAATTAGGGGCCACTGCTTAGTTAATATAATAGATATGATACATTGTGTTTTGCTCAAGTATGGACTTGATGCAGGAATAGTGATTGTGGAGACTGTAGTTCTTATCACTTCTCCAACAACAGTGATGATGTTGACAGCTTGGAAAACGAGGTCAGCAGCATCGGCAGCATCGTGAAGGCTAAGCTCCCAGTGTTTCAGAAAGGTGTTCTGCGGACTAATTGCATAGATTGCTTGGATCGTACAAATGTTGCCCAATATGCATATGGGTTGGTTGCTCTGGGGAGGCAATTGCATACTTTAGGATTTGTCGAATCTGAAAATATAGATTTAGATAACCCATTGGCTGGGGATCTGATGCGCATATATGAAACAATGGGCGATACGCTCGCCCTGCAATATGGTGGTTCTGCTGCACACAACAAGGTAACTTGTCAAATTTCCCTTGCCTGCAGAGTAGGCAATCAAAAAGAAAATAGGTAATTCAGCTGATGATATATCTTTTAGAAGGATAAATTTTCTGGGTCTTTCAAACAATAATGGGTTATATCATTTGTCATCCTAGACTTTCTTCACAGCCATTGCATATCTGACTAATGATTACAAGTCTAGACCTCAATTAGCTCAGAGATTTCTTGGTATGGCATGACATTTTCCAGGCATTCCCTATTGTCCCATCTTAACAGTACTCATCCTTGACAGATATTTTCCGAGAGAAGGGGTCATTGGAAGGCTGCGACTCAGTTGCAGGAGTTCTTTAGAACTCTGCAGCAGTACTACAGTAACGCTTACATCGATGGTGAGAAACAGGATGCCATTCATGTGTACGTAATGAGAACTCTTTTGCTAAGAATATGCTCTGATGTTTCACTCTTTCGTGAAATTTTATTCAGGTGTCTCATGGTAACCTTTGTCATTGCTCGAACAGTTTCTTGGGCTACTTTCAGCCACAACAGGGTAAACCTGCTCTGTGGGAACTGGATTCAGACCAGCACCACCACATACGAATGCGACCCCATGGTTACGCTGATGAGAATGCCCGGTAAATTTCCATCTTCAAGTTGCTGAAATCCAACTTTTTTTTATGAAATAACTGTAGAATTAGGATCCCTTGTCCCACAGAATTGATGGTGGCTGGAATACGCCAAAAAATAGTTTCGAGTTAACAGCATCATACATTCGACCCCATGTTCATTGATATATTTTTTTTTTTAATGTTACCTTGCTAGTGATTTCTTATAGAACCTTAAATTTGCAGGTCATTTATGAAGAGTTCATTCTCAGATGGAAACATTCTCTCCGAAAATGACAGTCCATTGACAACCAAAAACTTAGTCCCGGATCAGTCGCTCTCTGCAAGGTCACAACAGGCTAACAAGGGTCTCTCAGAGTCAACACCCGCAATAGCCTGTGATAGTGAAGCATCTGACCACAGGTCTGTCCATACAGCCGCATAAGCCACACGCTTCATTTATTCCATGAACTCTCCATCACTTGCTTTCCTTCAGTAAAAGAGTGACAAAATGTTGGCTACCTTTATCAGGTTCAGTTACCAGCCGGATCAATATCTTGATAGTGATTACATTTGTCATGATAGTCACGGGAACTCGTGTAACTGTTCGAACTTTCTGGACATGGACCAAATTTTTTCACCAGGAAACTCATGTGAAGAAGATGTGTACGAAAGGTAAACCCCTGGTTTAAAATCAGTGCTAACAAAGCTGCGAGGATCATAAAATTCAGGTCCGGATGGAGAGATTAGATGTCTGAATCTGTTTCTAATGTTTACAGGTCGTCATCATCCATCACAGGAATGTCGCTGGATGGCATGAACAGGCTAAAAGTGGAACTGACCAGATCGGGAAGCAAGGCTGGATCCAGCATGAAGGTTAGTGTTCTGCTCCTTTTGCTTGACATAGATTCCTCTGAGCACATCTCATGTCCTCAACCAGTAGCTTGCCTGCTTCACTTCATTGTCTCCACTTTACCGGTCCAAGGTAAGAAGGCATCATGGCATGCAATACCACGTACACACACACTACACGGGTTAATTGCATCGATATGCCCTGAAGATTTGATGCCCCCTAAACTTAGGATTTCACCATTAGCCTCCTCTGTGAAATTCTAGCAATCAGCACCTTGAACCTGAAACCCACCTGTCCCCGTAGGGTCTCTGAACCTTCATATGCTTTCCAGTTCTTCAAGACCTCCAAAGTAGCTCTAGTACCACCATTCATGTCGAATCCGTTCCTTCCCATAGAGAATGATGGCTCATTAAGTAAGGCGTGATGAAATTAACAAGTGATTGACGATGAACAGAGCAGATGGGGAAGGGAATGATTTAATATCCTTTATTTGGTAATAAGTAACGGGCCATAAGAATTTGATTAGGAATATGGTTTTGTGAAATGAAATAATAAAAATAACCTTAACATTTATATATAAAAAAAGATACATCTTCATAATGATAAATCTATAGTTAAAATAAAAGAAACTAAATTCATTTCATATCATTTAAATTTAATTTTACATAATGTGAAGATTGTAAAAAAAACTTATTATGCTTTTAATATTACAAATGAAAAAGGGAGGAAAATTTATAATATTTATATTAAACTTGATAAAAAATTTTACAAATTATATAATAAAATTTTAAAATTTTATAAAAAAGGAAATTGAATTTTATATATGGCAAAAGGGGTAAAGAAATTTTAATTTTTTATTAAGCAAAAAAATAATTTTAAAAATTTATTGGATAAAATTGAAATTTCAAGAAATTAACATTTGTAAATTGACCCCTTATTACTAGTAATAGAGATTCAGTCAATAATTCATCCATAACTGGAATCTCCATTATATGCTACCGAACACACCATAAGAGTAGCTAGTCGTTGCAATCTTTAGATAGGGCTAATTGTTAGAAGATTAAATTACAAGGAAAGTTGGTATTCGTGTAGTCTCGGGATCGATAAATACTTGTTGTATCTGTCTCGAAACAGCATTCTTTTCGTTCTCTTTTTGACCATTTTTTACCGTGCCGCCCCTCAGGGAAAGGAGCACGAAGCAATCCCCAACGATCCTCTTGCCGAGCGTTCCGACAGCTTCATCCGATGGGTGAACCAGGAGGTGATGCTGTTCAACTGATCCAAGAGCTCACCAGGTCGATATCATCCAACCCGTCCAAAGGATTGGCTCGGCCGATCCGCAAAAAATGAAAAATTGTAGTAACAAAACAGATTAAATTGGGAGAATAGCCTTTTTGAAATAAGAGGAGAATAAGCTATCACTTTCAGCTGCGAGTGAGTATATCCATCACTTGTTCATGATTTTTCGGAGCCTCAGGAGGGAGAAAAGGTCAGGCCAATTCTTGAATCTCCGCTCCCAATTTTGTAGATATTTACTTTTAGATCCTTAAAGCTTCCCACGTCGTTACATTTATCATATAAATTTTTATTAGCCTTTATTAGATTCCCTGCTATATCAACTTTGAGATTGAGATCATAAGAATAGGTGCAGCATGAGACTCACTCGAGCTCGAATAAGAGATGATGGCACGGAGTGATCCTACTGAAGTTCAGTTGCACAGATCGATTTGAAATTCAAGCTCATTGTCTCTAATGAGATCATCCACCTATGTGCAGACTAGAACTCTGCCAGACAAGCAAGACCAATAGACAACACAAAATTCAGTAAAAGGTAAAACTATGACCGGAACCCTCGTTCTTTCTTATCATAATAATTAAGGGACCATGCAACTTCACTACCAGTCATCGGCGGGGGCGGGGGCGGGGGCGGGAGCGGGGGCAGGGGCAGCGGGTGCGCCAGGAGGAGCTGGAGCCATGTCCCACCCATCAACAGGCCCAGGAGGTGGTGGAGCCATTTCCCACCCGTCACCAGGCGGAGGAGCTGTGAAACGTCAGAAATGGAAGGAAAGGATGAATGCTCGACAAAATGACCGATTGATGTTAAACATGTATAAGAAGTAACATTGTATACAAGTACCTGACTCTGTCCACCCTGAATCTTGAATTGCAGCAACTGGTGGAGGCACGGCTGCCTCGGCACCCCATTGACCATCAGCGATCTGAGTTGTCCACTGATCACCGCCAAGAGCTGCATTATAGTCTGTGATTCCATGATCGACGGCAACAGCTTCCTCCTCTTCCAGTTGCTTGGCCTCCTCAGGCTCCCTGTAAAAGAACAAGTCCACCTACAAAGCAAAACCCAGAGGAAAGAAATTTTAGTGCATTTCCTTCCTGATGGCAATTTTCAATTCTCACAGAATCTAAACAATCAACCATAAAAATTTCATCCCAGATTTACAAGAATGAATCCACAGGTAAATTAAACAGAACATTGGCTGTGAAAAGTGCATTTGGATCCCTACCATCACATCCCACTTATGACCGGGTGGGATGGTTCCACGCATCTGCAAGACCATCCTAGCCAACAGCCAGAAAAGACACCCGATGCTGTGCTTCCCCTTGTTATTGGCAGGGATGCCAATATCAACATATCGCATGGGTGAATCGGTATCACAGAATGCAATTGTAGGGATGTTCCCCAAAGCAGCTTCCTTGATTGGCTGAGAACAAAAACTCTCTGTCAGGGAACAGCAACATATTGCAGAAATGAGAAACATTTAATGGTTATCAAAGGACAGTACAAAGACAAAGTCACCTGGTGATCAGTTCTTGGATCAGTCAGGATAAGGAGACGGGGTTCACTGAAAGAGGTCTGAAGCTGATTGGTGAAAGTTCCTGGAGTGTGCCTCCCAGCAATGGCATGAGCACCAGTGTACTGGGCAAACTTCAGAACAGCCCTCTGCCCATATGGCCTTGCAGACTGGACGATTATATCTTGAGGGTTCTCAATTGCGACAATGACCCTAGCTGCCAACTGGAGTTTATCCCATGTTTTTCCCAGGTTGATGATGTAGATACCTGGCCATCACAGAGCTGATACTTCAGAAACAAAACGAACATTGTGAACAGAGTTGCAGAAGGAAAAAGAACAATAATCTCATCATGATGATGCCAATGCAAAACAAACAGATTCATAAAAATCTGAAATCTGTCTTGCAGAATGTTATAATTGAATAATATATATCCAAAAAAATATTCCAAAAAGAGCAAATTTTCTTAACTAATACAGAGAGAAATGTTTAAAAACTAGGGCATCCCAGTGACCAAACCCTAATAAAAACCTCAGCAGAATGAAATCTTAAGCAGTGAAACCATGGTTCAAATATTCTACAACTTGAAGTTGATCAGCCGATACGACTCCGCACACTTTCCAAGAGCAATTAGACCATACGAAAACTCACAGCCACTTCGCAGATCGCGGGAAAGGTCGTTTTCGAGCAAGTCTAAGCATATGGTTGCAGAGGCAAGAGCTAAAAACTCCCGCCATTACACTACAGAAGCTCACTAATCCATAAACAAATAATTTCGCGATGAGATCTCCACAAATGCATCGTGAACTAATCAACCGATACAAGGATAAGGAATTTAGCCAAATACCGTCGTTTCGGCGCTTGAAGACGTATCGCTCCATCTGGAAGTCGCAGTTCTTGGTGCCGAGGTGGACCTCAGCCGCCAACATCATCTGAATGTCGGCCTCCTTCTGCGACAGTTGCCGTGGCCCAGCCTGCGCCGTGGCGGTGGCCGTCGCCATGCTTTAGAAACCCTGAATGGAGAGAGATCTGCCCTCAGTCTGAATCACCTCAGAGGTTTTCCGAACGGCAGGGGGCTTTCAAGGGTTTGCAGAGAGTAGTTGTCGTGGGTTTTATAGGGGATCCAGAAAGATGAGCCCTAGTTCTATAAGATGACGGTTTTATCCTTTGGCTTTTGGAATAATTGTTAATCCTAGAGCTGTTAAAAAAACCACAAAACCGAACCGGAAAACCAAACCGAATCTAACTAAACTAATCAAATCGTTCAAACCAGTTGGTTAAATATTCGATTTTTTTGTAGAGAAGAGGTTTGGTTAATTACTTGGTATCATTAGTTTGGTTAATTGCAGTTAACCAAGCCTAACCGCTTTCTAGTTAATAATTAAATAAAATACACAATTTTAATCAATAAAATATGCATTTTACCTAAATTTTTACCGTTCGATATGGAAATTAACAGAACCGAACCGGACATATTGTATTTGTATGATAAATTTTATTTATTTACTAAAAAACCGGTTAACCTGTTAATCGAATTGTTTGAATCAGTTTTAAACAATTCAGTTTTTTCTTTCTCAAATGGTTACGATTCGGCCCCCAACCAAAAAATGTGATTTGATTCAGTTTGGGATGGTTTTGGAACCGAACCGAACCAAACCGAACCATAAACACCTCTAGTTAATCCTCAATTTTTGTAAAGGGTGATCGGACCAAATATCATGTATTTTTTTAGCACCCAAATCCTACCGATGTATATGGTCGTTTCCTAAATTCAAAACCAATCATATCTTATTTATCATGGAACTAGAACCCTACTCGAATCCAACCTATTCATTATTTATTTTTTTACCTCTATAATATGGATTACTTCAATATTTTTCACGATTATTATTATTTCACGAGGTGAATGACCGTATATTACATGAATTTTGCATGTTTTGCTAATTCTACCACAAATTTTTACTTTTGATTATTATTAACTTTAAATTTTTGTTTACTTCCACCATATCATAAATATTCCATTAACTTTGTTAATAGAAATTGCCAACAATCGTTAAAAGTCACAAATTGATAAATTTTTCATTCTTAGAACTGTAGATAAATGACTATTTAATGCATAAACATTGCATAATTTTCTAATTCTACCATGAACTTTTGCTTTTAATTGCAATAGTTAGGAATTAACAAATTTTTTCCTTAATTGTGAATGATATATATTTCATCATATTAGGGTATACAAAATCTTTAATGAAATCAAAAATTTACAAAAACATTCCTTGAAAGCAAGTTTAAAAGTTGTTTGAAGAAATGTTAGAAATATGAAATTCTTGATGACATCAACGCGATTTTACTGATCAATTTGTTTTATACGTACATTGCGATTTCGAAATTAAATTTCAAACTTTCACTAATTTGTGTATGAAAATTGAGAATCCTAAAAAAAGACCTAACTCACCTCGAAAAATTGAATCTCTGGATCCTATATAAATTTCGAGTGGTTTTCAAAGAGTTAAAAAATCTACATGAGAAACTTGGATCCTAATCCAAAAATTCTAGTGGATCCAAGATCGATCGAAGTTATATTTAAAACATATATATATTATTGTCAAAATCCAATAATAAGATAATTAATTACATATAATATCCTAATTTTTATATAATAACGATTAATCTCTAGCTCTGATGGGTTTTTCTAGGTCCACGCCCGATTTCGGGTTGGGTTGAAATTGTTATTCATATTTTCAATTACCATTTACACCCCTAACTACAACAAGATAAACTGGGGAGTTAGAAATTGAAATGTTAATTTAGAAATTTTGGCTTATAGATTAAATTGATTGGCAACGTCATGTTTGCCTGATGTAACTGTTGATGTTCATTTGCCATATTGCATGTTCTTGCACAGGAAAAATGAATTATAAGGGCACTAAGATATTTCACTTGAAGGTAATGAATGAATAAAATTCACATAAGGGATAAATTTATCAGTTCTTAATCAAAAGTGAAAGTTCGTAGTAAAATTAAGAAAAAATGCAATTTTCATGTATTAAATTGAGAAAATTCGTAAAGTTTGTGTATTAAATGTATATATATCTTCAATTTTAAGAGGGAAAAATTCATTAATTTAATACTTTTAATAGCAATTTGTAACTTCTGTCAACAATACTAATAGAATAACAACAATATAATATAAGTGGAGAAAAATTAAAAACTCATGACTATTTTAATTAAAAGTGAGAGTTCATGGTAGAATTGAAAATACTTGCAAAGTTCGAGTATTATTAGGTTATTTGCCAATATTTCATATAGGTTTTATCATAATCAAACGTGTAATTTAAGTATATTTGTATTATATTTAATATTATTTATTATTAGTTTTAAGTTATAATGATATTATTGTTAGTATTTTAAGTCTAAAATAATTCTTAAATAATCCATATTATGGAGTCAGAACCTATGTTCAGCTATAAACCTAAACTTATGGATGGTGGAGGAACCTAAATTCCCTTATTTTTAGGGTTTCAATTTGTCTGTCATCCGATATAAAATTTATTCCTTAACATCCGCTCTCACGTGATAGTATGACTTATACTGATCACCTACTCTTTAAAAGTTGGCTCTCAATAGCTGATCACAAAGAGAGATTTCTCTTTTGTTCTCGAGTTATATAACCAACCATGAGCCGAGATTTTTCTCCCAGTACCTAGATTTTCAGTCATCACGAATTTCATACCATGTCCTGACATGGTGCGAGCGCACATAGTAATATTGCTCTGGTACCACGCACCATGTTACCTTATCATCGTGTACTACTGCTACTAACAAGTGATTATTCTCGTAAATTAGCCAGTGATTTGAATTTGACATGCTTACGACTATCATATTAGTTTCAACGTCCATTTCCTCTAGATGGAGAACTCTCTGCTTTGCTTTTTGTGCTTATACGAAGACCATTTTTTCTCTAAGAGGTTAGACTCATATCTAATTTAAAAACTTAAGTCGGTACTCAGTTCTCTTATAAACTGAAATTTCTTCTTCCACCCAGTCGATGTGAGATAACAACTAACATCGAACCGGGCATTTTTCTTTCCTATCTCGGGCCATGGAGGACAAACTACCAGTAGGTGGGTCTTCTCTTTCGTCCTCGAGTTAACATACAAGTCGGACTTTTCCACACTAGATAAACCGACCATGAGTCAAGCTTTTTCGTACTAGATAAACTAATTACGAGTCGAGCATTTTTCTTTTGTTTGTAGGCTTAACAGCCGTGAGTTCCACACTCAGGTCTGGTTGTGAGTTCAAAATCGACCAGTTCTAATACCATGTGAAATCTCCACCTGACCCATGAAAAGTTAAACTTATATCCAACCCACAAACTTAAATTATTTGGTGGTAATACACAATTATCTTGTAAATCCAATTTTTTTTCAACTCAGTTGGTGTAGAATTTAACTAGTAACAGTGTTAATTTCTCATGGGTAAAACTTCTCATAACCTACAACCAAGGGATCAATCTCATAATAGGTAAGGGAAATGCATGCAGGCGTCTGGAAATAAGAAAGAACAAGAGAAGGGATGCATGAAACACTGGTGGATCGATGAAGAAAGATGCTGATTTGAGTCGGTTCTTGGCATCAATTCTCTTTGGCGGAGCAAATGAAACTAGCAAAGACCAAACAAACCCTAGCAGCAGGCAGGCAGACAGGTCGGTTCTCTGTTGACTGCTTACCAACTCACCACAGCTTCCTCAGTTTGCTGTTAAATGATGCCTCTTCCTCCATATTCCTAACATTAAAAAAAAAAAAACAATAATTTAACTGAGGGTCCAACCAAAGGCCCCAAAAAAGAACAAAAGAGAGAACATATTTGGTGCTTTTATGTGAGACAGTGCTCTATGCAATGCATTCTTTTAAACCAATCGCAATTCACAAACAAGAATCTTTAACTTTCGATGTCTAATGAAAACACACACCGGATCCTCTCTTGTACTGCACAAGTAGGAGATCCCCCCACCAGAATTTATCTGTAGACAAAGATGAAAGCATGTTGTCCGGTTCACGGGCAAGTTTCACTGTCTTGAAGTCAAAGGATGGCTAATCCGTTGGTTACCTATACAATTCGTTAGGTCGTGATCTTGAGAGACAACCTCGCAAGTAGCAAGTAGCAAGAACAAAGCTGGCAAGCTATGCTGTCCGGTCCAAAAATGGCCAATCAACCAATGTCGGCCATCGAGAGAGATAGAGCTGTCAACCATGATGCCAGAAAAAAAAAAGGGTTTATTTATAAAGATAAAACTCAATTGCCAGTGTGATAATGAAAAAGAAAATCTATATCGTTGTCAATTCGAATACAGAAAAAAATATTGTGCTCGAGGTTGGATGGGTTCGTGTATTGATGGCATGTGGTAAGCGTAGATAATGAGAATTCTAATATATCCATCTAAAAGTTCTTTATGAGAGTAATAATTGATTGTATAAATCTACTACAGAGTTGTGTGCATGGAATGAAAATAAAAGCAAATAAAAATGAAAGGGCGGATGAAGTATTCTTGGAGATGCTACATGATTAAATAAATCATCGTTCAGATTTCGACACGTGTAAACTCGGTTCTAGATGATTATTTTTCCCTGACAATGGATGAAAATCTGTTTTACCAATCAAATAAACAAAAAATGTACAAGAAAATTGTGAGAAAAAAATGCAACTTGAACTCTTGATTTAATAACGATTTAAATTTCATATAATATATATATACACACACAAATATATTTGGCACAGTTAAAAGCAGAAGAGCCAGGCTTTCCGACAAAGTTACAGCGACCACTACCACGTACGCTTTCCAGTTTAAATTATTCCAAATTCTAATTCCCTCTTATCGCTATTTTATATGGAATGCAACCATAGCCATGACTCGGAAAAGATTTAGGACTTAAAAGTTTTGATTGGTAAAATAAAATAATTTAATAAAAATTAAGAAATTTCATCATACATTCTTTTCAAATAATAATAATAATAATAATAATAATATCAAATCTTAACGGACTGTCGACCTAATATAATCCAGCTATCACTCTTGTCTCGGTGGAGAACGAACATCTAGCTAATGAAAAAGTATTCAGTGTATCGGATATATCACGTGATAGTGTTGACGTGATATATCAAGATAATTAGGGTTTACCATTTATTAGAATTTTTTTTATATTTATTTAGAATTCTTTATATTTTTAAATTTTTAAAAATTTAATAATTATAATTTTAAATATACATTAGATTCTAATTAATTAGATATATAACGTTAGCATTATTATATAATATATATCCAATGCAGTGAAAAGTTTCTCCTAACTAATAGCTTTTATGGGAGGGCTAGCACCCAATAACACTGATGTTCCTTGATCCACCATCATATTCACAAGAAAGCCATATAAAACATACTATATTTTTCAACTAAAAAAATAGTCGAAGATATACAAAGAGAGAATTACAGTAGAGGTCATATATATTTATCATTTTTAATGTCGAATTCTAAATGTTTCAAATAGGTTAAAAGAGTCATAACACGTCAATTTCATCGCATGATTTAGTCCATCCTGAAACGGACCGTTAACTCACGATGATGTAGCACAGACAACGTTTCCACCTGCTATGTTTGCTAACATGGCAAGATGTGCATATTAATTTATTTTTTCACATTATCTCTTTGTACACGTGGCATGACATGAACTTACCACATTAGGAAACAATAATGTACGACAGTACCGTTAGTGCCATGTTATCCTAAGTTAATTGACTGTTATGGGACGGACTAAACAGTGTGACAGAACTAACATTTTAGGACACGTTTAGCCGATTTAAAATATTTAGGACTCGACGTTAAGGAATTACAAATTTATGAGACCTCCTTGTGATTATCTCATTCTTTTTCCAATATGTACCATCAATATTCAGAAATTTAATGGACCTTGAATAATCCGGTTACGGCTAGAAAGATCTACTAGAAGGTGAAACTCTCTCACAATAAATTATTTTAATTTATAGGACTAGAACTCGAAACTTTATTTAAGAAAAAAAATTACATCACCTCAATCAATCCCCTTTTATTGTAATTACCTCATTTAGAGAAAAGTCCCGCCGACGAGGACAACCTAAGATGCTATGTAACGGTTCGACCTGTCGTCCATTTCTAAGTCTTCTCTACGTGTCCCACCACCACCACCACCACCAAATTGCCCTGGTTTCTAGTTTCTACGCCCAAAGACACATCAATTAAGTAATTATCTCATTAATAGCTGGGCTTCCTGTGGGTCCTACCCGCCTCCGTTGCGGTTTATATTTCAGAGCCTTCCTCACCCCTTCCTCTTCAGTCCATCCCTCTTCTCTCCCTCTTCTCTAAACATCGCGAAATGGCCATAGTCGAGAAGCTGACGAAGCTGAAATCCGCCATGAAGCGGTGGCCCTCCTTGACCAAGCAAGCCCGGAGCCCCTCCGCCGCGCCATCAACTGCCCCCGGCTCCGCCGAAGGGGACGCGGTGACGACATCTGCAGCGACCAACAGCCTCCACGCCGTGTACGTGGGGAAGTCCCGGCGCCGGTACCATGTCAGCTCCAACGTCGCCTCCCACCCGCTGTTCCGGGAGCTGGTCGTCGAGGAGGAGGCCAAGCACGGCGGCGGGTTCGTGGTGGCGTGCGAGGTGGTGCTGTTCGAGCACCTGCTGTGGATGCTCGAGAACGACGCGGCGGAGGGACAGCTCGGCCCCGTGGACGAGCTCGTCGAGTTCTACACTTTATGATCGGAAGACCTTTTTTTTTTTTTTTCCTGTATGAAATTTTCATTGGTGTAATTAAAAGTTTCAGTATTTTTGGGTTTTTTAGATGATGATAACGATGGTAATTAAAGAATAGAAAAATCATTACGACTCGACTGGACTGGAACTTAAATTTTGAATAATCGAGAGAGCAGATTGAGTTCCGCGCTAATTGCGAGGATTAATTTCTTACTCTCTCTCTTTTTTCCCGAAAATGATATGATATACGATGTTGACATGGAAAAGAATTAGAGCTCTCATTTCAGTTAGATCCCAATCAATCACAATCTTATAAAAACATTATCGACTAGTTTTGGAAATTTCTATTTTTCTTGTAATTTGTGTGATTGAAATGTCGAGTTCGAATTTGTTCCGTGTATTTGTGCCAAATCTCATGCCCCTTTGAAAATGGGACTTGACGAATATCGATTTCCTAAACTATATTATATCTTTGATAGTACTGAATTGACAGATCCAATGTTGAGCACTAGTTCTTTAGTTTTTGTGATACACTCGTTATTGGACACAGAAACATTACTGCAACTTAGATGATAAGGTCTAAGTTAATCAGTCATGATACACACATATTTTTAAATTTTTCTTCATATATTTTCTATATACATGATATAATTTTTTTCTTAACACCCTCCCTCACATGCAGTCTTGATGTGAAGACACAAGCCAACATGTTGAGTTGACACAACACCGGAATTTTACCTTATTATTATCATATTAAATTTTGTAACAGATCTACAATAAATCGAATTTACATTCATTCAAAAGTTTAAACTAATAAAAGGTGATATGAACATATTACTCACGTATCAAAATTTTATTTATATTTTTCCGACTTTGGATCAACCTTTTTCTCGACCATAACGTGTGTGTTCCTTTTGTCGGATAAGTCCTTTAGATATAGTTTTGCATCCGACGACATTGGTTGCAACTTGTCATACACCATGCCACTAAGAATAGGACAATAAGATTGTTTACTTGGATGATCTTGCCCATATAAACTAATTTGTGCAAACCCTCAATCTAATCCATTAATCTTGTTCCCTTTTTCATATTTTTTCGGTATATATCACATGACATTCAAAAATCTAATAAATTCTAACTAATTCAAGTTTGAAGCAATTTGACCGACTGGGAGGATGAAACTCTTACGACATGAATTTTCTCCATTCGTGTAACTCGAGTCCGAGATGTTATTTAAGGAAAACATATGTCTTACCATCTCAACTAATTCATGCTTGTATTATATTTTTAATATTTAATTTAATATATGGCCCTTCGCATGCCAATGAGATCATCTAGTCCTATGCATGTATTGATATAATTAGTATTTATTAGAGTAGCAATAGTGGGTTGGAATTTTAAAAAATATCATCATATGTCCTCATCATTGTAAAATAATTCTTCGATTAATCCTGTAAATGAAGAAATTTCATGGTACGATAGCTTTAATTTTTTGAGTGAGCCAAGTGAACTCGAATCTGGATCAATCGGGTCTATTGAACTTTTGAATATAAATCAGCAAATGGAAGTTGATCATTGAAAAATTACTATAATTACTATTAATTAGAATAATTTTATCGATAATAACCGCTTATCCATAAGATGAAAAGAATGAATTTAGTAGAAGGATCACATCTCCATCCAATAAATGAAAGGATACTTAGTATCATCACTTAAATATAGATTTTCATACAATCTTTTTTTTTTCCTCCTACATAAGATTTCCATACGATGTTGTTTTTGTTCAAGTGTGATTAAGACAATGATTAGGGCTGTTGGAGTAGACCTAAATCACTCCAATGACCATTATCTTCTTGTTGTTGGGTTGGTTGCAACTTGGATGGCTTACTCAAGAAGGTTTCCAGCCACAAAATGGACACATTCATTTATGCCAAATTATTAACTCTTCCACTGAAAAGTCACGATGTAGCTCATTGTTAAACCAATCATTTTCCCAGTACCGATCGAGTGTATGTGAAAGGCTCGTACCGGCTTCTAACCTCTTATCCGATTGTTAAAGGCTCATACTGGTTTCTAACCCATTATCGTTTAAGAGTATCTTGATCCAAGGAACCGAAAAGAAAAGACAAATAAGTTGACCTCCTTGGTTTTCATAAGGTTTAGGTCTAGCTAGCTCCTAAGGCAGCTACTCCAATATGAGAGTGCCTATACTTAAAGAAGTAAAGGTCAAATATTATTCGAAGAAATGCAGATGTTATTAGTTGAGATGATGACGCCTCTTTTCTATAAGTAAAATGTCGGATTCGAGTTTGTGAATGTAAAGAATTTATCTTGAAAGAGTTTTAATATTCCTTAATAAACCTTATAACTCGAACTGGATTAGTTAGGATCCATTAAACTTATGGATATCAGTGGTTCAGATAAAAAAAGGAAATGCAGACATACCCAAACACGACTTTTAACTTCCATAGTTAAAAAAATGCTCTGGAAAAAGAGGATTTGGTACAGCTCTTATCCTCTGATCTAAAAATCTTGGATTCGATCTCACCGATATAACTTTCCCGGCCCCATTTATCTCGTATTCATTATACTGATTTTAGATTTATGTATCACTTTTGTAGATCGAAGAAAATTCATGAATGGTACAAGTGTGTGAAACTGTAGACTTTTTATAGTAAAAGGGAGATGAATTGCTGAGAGAGGTTGAACTAGTAACGGATGGAAGAAGGGAAATCATGTGGGCATTTAGACCAAACATGCAATACAAGTAATTGAGTTTGTCCATGAAATTAAGGATATCAAGTAGTTGTTGATAGTGGGGCAATGATTCAAGTTGGTAGAGGTGCTCATGCGATGCTGTGTTACTCCCATTTGTCGTTCTTTTTATGGCATGTTTGGCAGGCCGAAATAGAACGAAATTAAAATTATGGTTTCGGTGACTACTCATTTTCCTAAATTTTGTTACACACAAATTGTCAGAATCATTATTCCAACTGAATGACCATTCCACCACTTTTTAAACCATCATTCTCTTCTCATTTTTTCATACGAAAATTCAAATCCGAGACTCGACTAAGAGGATTAAGTGTTAGGTCATTATCCAACCTAGCCTCCACCATTACTCTCACCTAATTCATAAATTCATTAGATCATCAATTATCATTACATTCGGATAAAATTCAGCATTGTACGTTTTCTCAATCTCCCATTTAATATGGATGATAAATTTTTTTGTTATTTTATCACTAATTAGTCAATCTATTTTTATTATTTTCCGATAATTCTTACATCTCTTTTTTCTTTTTTATCCATTTTTATTTCATGTTCTTAAATTTCTTCAATTTTTGAATATTAGAATATTTCATTTATCGTAAAACGTATTGAGATTATATGGATAATTGGAATCTAATAAATACATAAGTATTTTAATAGTACAAGTAATAAAATAAATTTACGCATTCGATTCCATTCCGTCATTCCCTCAATACCAGGGATGAAACCAAAGTGAAGAATATCGATTATCGTTCTATTCCCTTTCCATTCCATTTTGTTCCATTCAAACGATTCCATTCATTTTCATTTCATTCCATCCTAACAAACATGACCTTAAAGAAAGATATTAAAAATACATATAACTTTATTAATGAGAAATAAATTAGAATATCTTAAATGTAAATTTTTTTCGGTAAATTAAAAATAATATGACTGTATCAAAATTCATTCCTTTATTAATTGTTTTGATCTACTTTTTAATTACTATTCTTTTCCTATCATGACAGCAGCCTAGCTTGCAGAAGCCGAAGCAGGTATGTGGCTAACGTAATATTGCATGATTTATTCAACTAGAAAATCATACCATAAATCATAAATAGGAAGAAATATAACTTACCTATTTTAAATTTAATTTATGAGACTTTTTGTCTTAATAAATGGGTAATATTTATTCTATTTCGTTATAATTATATAAATATTAGTTATATTAAATTAATTCTATATGTTATTATCAATATATTTATAATTATTTTCATAAATTGGATATTCCAAACGGGTGGATCGGGTCAGACTCATCCCGCAGAGGTCGGGGCCTGAGCGTGCCACCACTTACATGCTTAATCGAAATGCATTTTAGTGCGCTGGGGGAGGCAATCGCTTCCCTAAACTCGGTAAAAAAAAAAACATGTAAAGTCTTATACAATGTTAATCATATTTTTGTTAATTTAAGTATTGTCCCTTTGGAGTTTGTCATTTTGTTCTTATTTGAGTTATGCTTCTTCGAGCCGTAACTAAAAGGATATGAACTCAATCTCTTATAAAATAGCATAAATATTTTTACAATTGTCTTATTCTTTTATTGAGTTTCCCTTTCTTAGTTTAGATTTCCATATTCGTCCCTCGATGTGAGCGGTCTAGTAGGGGTATCCATTCCCTTGTCCATTGTGATGAGAGCGCAGATGCCCAAGACAGATGCAAAGCCAATAACAATCTAATCGATAAGACAAGTAATATGGATAGATTACAATAAAGTTTAGCAAAAAGTTCAATATTATATATTCCCAGTAGGACATGAAAAGGGAAAGGAAGAGATGACCCACACAAAAGACCCTCTATAGTAAATATTTAATGTATAATATGCATTACGAATTCGTTGTATAAATTACTATTCGTATATGGAAAGTTGATGATTGAAAACTGTGAAAAATAAAACTTTATTAAGATCTAAGAGAGATTTACATAACAAACTCATTATGTGTTATATATTGAATATTCATTCTTCTCGCTACGTTATGTTCTATAGCATTAGATCAAGTCTAAATCCGTTATATAAATTATAATTAATATTTATAAATTTAACCGTGAAAATCTATAAAAATAATTGAACATATCGGATCTGAGAGAGATTTATATAGTGAACTCGCTATGTGTTATATACTGAATATTCACTCCTCTCATTGTGATTGTGTTCTATAGTACTAGGTAAAGTCTAAATTCATTTATACGATCTATTTTAATTGATTATAACTTCCCCGCTAGTACTCTAGTCTCATGTCATTTAAATTATTGTGTTCCTAATTTAACAAACATTTCGCCTGACGAGATAATTACATATTATATCAAAAGAATTTATATATTTATTGATTCTTTTCTCCCTTTCAGTCTCAAAATAACTAATAAAATGAGCAGTGGGTTGTCATAATTTTTTCATGTTTGTCTTTGTTAATTTACAAAAATCTTGTTTTGTTATGTTTATTTTATTCAAATTATAAAGTTTAGCAACACAAGAACAATAATTTTTTTTTATAAAAACATTGAAGGTGTTTATTACCTTACTAAGTTATTGGGCCCTTTATCTTTGACATTATTTTACCAAGGAAGCCTAATAAACACCAAAAGAAAGACTATTTTAATATTGTTTAAGTTGCAATAGGCCACCACCAATCTAAAGTTTACTCTCATGTGATCTGATAAAGTCAAATTCACATGTTTGAGTTTCGTTCTGAGCATTACTGTCAGAAAATACTCTTGAATTTGTGCCTGGCGAACATTGGATTCTTGGACTATACTAAACTTTTGGTGTTGTTACGCTGACAGAACTAGTATTAGTATTGGTTGTTCAGTTCATTTGATATATTCATAGTTGAGTATAAAAGTCCAAATATTATGTAGTGGGGAAACTGGGTCATTATTACTGCTGCCCTCGTTCTCACAGGAAAAAAAAATTTGCAGTAGGACCAAATGTTCAATTTATTAAATAACTTTTCTTTATGCAACAATTGTAATAAAATAATAGGCTAATTTTTAATTTTAAAATGTGTTGAGTGGGAAAGAAAATCCTTACTTGCCGACAACTCTCTCATCTCCACAAGTATAATAAGATTACATTATCCTATCCAAGCAAACTTCAACTTATAAATTCTTTAATACAAAGTATGATGGATTACTAGTGCTTGCATTTTATCCTGCCAAAAAGGGGCAACTAAAAGAGTTAAGTTTGTCCCGTGCTAGTATCCTGTAGAAAGATGCACCCTCTGCTAAAGGCCACAAGGTTAAATGGAAAGATTTATGTATTCAAATAAATAAAAGGGAAGTCAGGGATCACATTATTGAATTCTGGAACAAAACATGCATTTTAAAGCATCTATGAATATTGAGGAATACCAACTCCCTGTGGGGCGAGTACGATGAAGAAATTCATGCTAAAAAACTGGAACTTGTGGGCTGTAAGGTTGAACTAAGGTGTTAACTCAACCTCACTATGGCATGGTAAACTAGACCCAACATGGTAGTTCTCTCTCTCTCTCTCTCTCTCTCTCTCTCTCTCTCTATATGATGACTTGAGATATGTTCCATCTATTGGATTAGAGACCTTGGTTTAACTGGTATATAGAGAAGGGAACGAAATTGGATGAGATATTCACATCTCAGGGGTGAATTAATCCTAAACTCTACAACTCAAGGATTTAAATATGCAATAAATGACACCTTAAGCTGGGATCAAAAATAGAATTTCAATGTAGCAGCTGCATTGAGATTACTCAGGCCAAGGCAACAAAGAATACACCGATAGAATTTTCTATGGTTCCCATAGAAATTGTCGAGTTACTTTTTATTTTATAGCTCATTGTAAGAGGGACTCAGTACCAAGGTTCAAGTGTCACGTGTAACAATCAAACCAACAGCAAGGGCACATTGTGCTGGGTGGGCATGATACAAGAGATCACCTTCTTTTCACCTGCAAATCTCAAAACAAGTGTTTGTTTGTGTGGTGGATAGGATTGTGCCAAAAAAAAAAGGTCAAAAAATTGAGCCAAACCCTTTGAACCGCACCCAACCAAACCATTTGAATCGGTTTACTAATGGTTCGGTTTTTACCCAGAGCTAAACCATTTTTAATTAATAATTAAATTAAATTATACAATTTTAAATTAAAATATATATTCAATTAGATTGTTTCTGATTTCAAACCGAATCGAACCAATTTTATTTTATATATTAAATTATATTTATCTATATAAAAAATTGGTTAACCGGTTAACTGAATTATTCTAACTAGTTTTAAAAGAGACAAATTTTCCTCTAAAGTGGTTACGGTTAGCCCTATACTGTTGAACTAAACTAGACAAAAAATGCAGTTCGATTGGTTTTGAAAAACCATAGCCCTATTGGTGGAAGGGAGTGGGTTCTCCTATTACTCAATCAATATAGGGACATAGTTTTCAGAAGCGGACCGGACCAGGAATCGAACAAGGTATGGGTTCTCACAACCGGGTTCAATGGATTCAACCCGGTTCTTACGAATAATAATGATAGAAATATAAAATTAGTAATATGAATGTAAAATGTTATATTCTATACATTAATTTATAACATAAAGTTTTAACCTAACTATTATAATATATTAGGTAAAGACAAAAATATAAGTTTAAGTCCAAAAGTGAAATATATCCACCATTCAAATTCAAAATACACATAATATCCCACAACCACAATCCACATAATCAAGTTCAAGTCAATATAACAAATAACTATTAAAGTCAAAAGATTCAAAACCATTCATTGGGTCATATTCCAAACACTCCAATCCATGCCAAACTCATTAACTGCATCTTGATTAATCACGTCAATACATTGAACAAAACCCCCGTGCCATTCATGAGAAGGAGGTACAGGACCTCCATCTTCACCACGTCTTTCACTGTCATTGGCGTCTTCATTATTATCCAAGTTAAGCTCATCTAAATTCAACTCATTTACATCACTAGATTTATTTCTCAATTAGATAAATAAAAACATGTAAAATATTAAAGTACCTTAATTGATAAACAAGAGGACATGTTAAACTACTACCATCTTTGTCATTTTCTTGAATGGTGCACCTCTCTAAATTACGTCTAAAAGCTTCCAGCTCCTCATTTTCAGAAAATAGAATGCTCATTCTCTAACACTCAAGTATCATTAGTGTCAAACATTTCGTTATTAATGGGATCAGTTATTAGTGGGATCATAATTCCTCCATTTCATATAGTTCCTGCATATGAAATATTAAACCGTTGCAAGAAAATTCTCTATCTACCGATGAAAAGATCAGTATGCATGTTGTCGAAATTGTAAAATAATTATTATCAAACTTGCGACCACCATGTTTGTGAGAATTTTTGACAAATTATAGACAAAATGTTAGTCGAAACTTCTTATTAAAATAAAAAATTATTGGGCTTTGGATCGTTTAAGCCTACGCAACTCAAGGGCCAATCCACTACCCCAAGCTATCTGCTTTTTTTTTAAGAAGGCTCAGCTCGGAGCCAATCTCCTATGCAAGCCATTTACTTTTTTTAGACATTGTTCACACACGAAGAATTGAACCTTGCTCTGCTAATTGGAAATTGAGGGCCTTACCATCGAAACAAAGACCTACTTTTGTTATGTTATTAGACATAATTATATTTAAATTAAATAACATGCACAAGTTGAAATCATTTAATATATCTTACTCCTTTAACTATGTTTTTATATTCAAGTTTTGTGAATGATAGGGTGTAAATGAAAAATAAATTTTGAAAAAATTAATCTAACCTGATTTGAAAAATCTGACTTTATGGGTCTTTTTGGTTTTGCTATTTTTCATTTAATTCATTCTTATATTGAACATCAGAATTCAAAAAATTTGCAATCATGGTTATTGATTTTCATTATCCTCAATATGATCTTGTAGATTTAAAAAAATAACAGAACAATTTAGGACCTATCAGTTAAAGAAAAAATATCTTAACCCAATCACTTTCACTTTATTAAATAGAGAAAATGTATTATCTTAAATGATTCTCAATATAAGAGATTAATCCATTAGTGTATCGACTAACTCAAGTTGGAATTACTTGGCTTTGTATCTTTTATACTTGGTGGTACAACGAAAAAAGATATAGGAGTAAAAACTTTCCACAAATTACTAACAAATATTTTGTCTATAATTTTTCAAAAATGTTTATTAAAAAATGTTTAACGACAAGGTTAACTTTTCTAAAATTTATCGATAAGTTATCGAAAAATTTAAAACTGATAAAGTTTCAACTAAATCCCGTCATTGGAATTGTTTGACAATGACATTTGTCAGTAATTTATCTAAGAAATTAATTTAAATATTTTTTTGATCTGAATGTGTTTCATTTATCAATTGATCGATGATAATTTGTCGATAGAATATCGACAATCTATTTGTCAATAAAAATTAGATAATAAAAGAAAGTTTTCTTGTAGTGAACAAACTCGAATAAAAGCAAGGTGAAATTGATAGGAAAATGAATTATACCTTTGTTGCAACTTCAAATTGCAATGAACATATACAAGATCATTTATCCTTTGATACTCTAATCTATTCCTCTTCTTGGAGTGAATATGCTCAAATACGCTACAATTGCGCTCATATCCAAAAGCACTACAAGTTTGGCTTCCTCTTCTTGGAGTGAATATGCTCAAATACGCTACAATTGCGCTCATATCCAAAAGCACTACAAGTTTGGCTTCGAACACGAATTGCCAACTTTTGTAGATTTGGTATAGTACTTTCGTGGTATATCCACTATTCAATTGAAATTACAAAATTTGTTATAATGGAGTCATAGATACTACTATGAGTTTAATAAGTGACTAATTATCTGATGGAAATAATAAAGATGTACCTAGTGTCATTACACTGTGGTATGCTACAGCACAAACTCGACCAAAATTACCTTCAGTATTTATAAAGTATTTTATCTCATTGGTCAACTTAAATAACAATTCTAAATTTCCAAAAAGCATTCTTCTCGATAATATCTAATAAACCTGAAAAAGTGAGTCTATTTCTCTCTATTTCATCTAGGTTATATTGATATCTCGAATTCAATTTTCCCAATAGGCAACTTCAAGAAGTTGTCTATCCCACTAAGCATCAATAATTCAAAGATAACATTCAACCATCTTCTTCTTCCTATGAAATCTTCTCAAAATTTCAGTCCAAGCTTCATGCATTGCATCGTACAAGTATCACATGGCTTGCCCATCGTCACTATTCACAATGCACGAGACACATACTAAAGACTCAGTTAATTGCACTATAGTTGCGCATCCTTTCCAAAATGTTAAGTCAATAACGAGCTTAATGAATTTGTTTCCTTTAGACTCCCTTGCATAAGCAGAACTAGCCCACTCCTTAAAAGATACCATAGACATCAAAGTATTTTTTTGGACTTTAATACTTTGCAATGCAATAAAATTAGTAGCAAATCGAGTAGGTATTGGATGAAGTATTTCTATTCCATTTGTGTGCCTCCTCGTCAAATGTAATGCAAAGTAATGATTATAAATGTACTTTGTGATCTTTCAAGCGTGGCTCACAACATCACATACCTCATCCATCTTGCCAATGTCATGGAGAATCAAATTAATGCAATGAGTTGCACATGGTGACCAAAACAGAGTCTTGAACTCTCATTCTAACATCTTCCTAGCAATTGCATAATTTGCAACATTGTCAATCACTATATGAACCACATTTTCGTGACTGACAAACTGTACCACCTCCCTAAATAACTTGTACATTATTTTTGTGATTTTTGAAGCATCAGAAGCATCAACGAACTTTAGAAAAATTGTTCCTTTATGATAATAAATCAAAAAGTTTATTAAAGTTCGCCTGTGTTGATTAGTCCATTCGTCGGCCATAATAGTACAACTTGTCTTCTTCAAAATACCATGAAAACTCTCCACATACTTCTTCACCATCTCTACATTTTTTTTTTGCAATAGATACCCATGAAGATTATGCGAATTTGGACCTTTATAATCCGCTCCCATACTAGCAATAGCATCATTTGCTTGTTGATAATACATGAAGTTAACCGCATTAAATAGTATAGAAGCGTCAATCATCCACCTGGAAATAGCCATGTCAGACTTTTCCATAATTTGCTTACTATGTATGACACACTTGATTGGAGGTTGAGCACCAAGAGTTGTTCTCGACTAGAAGAAAGACCCCACTTTCCTTTGCATTGATGCATCAATTTGTTTTCCTTCTCTTAGGAGGAGGGAGGCGTAGGACTAACTTCTTGCATTTGATTCTGATCATTTTCTTCCCCTCCAACTGATGCTTGTGGGTTTTGCTCATTTAGCATATCACATATTCTCTTTTTACATTGTGCATGATCATTAATAAGCTATTGCATTTGGTATAGAACATCATCAGGAACCTTCTTGTATGGTTCTGCATTGCCTTTTATTTTGGTCAGATGGTGTTTGAACCTATGAATGCCACCTCCACTAAAACCTTCGAGCAAAAAGTAAATTGAATTTGCCTCCCCTTTTCACTTGAAGGTGAAGACACATCTTTACAATATCCCTATATTGGATCACTTTTCCCTCTAATTGTAATTCTTGGAGAAGATTAGCTTGGAATAGATTTTGGAGCATCGAGTGTATTGCTATTGTCATTGGCTTCATCCTACAAAAAAGATTGCAATAATAAGACAAGAGTTATGTCATTTATCTGTACATTTATATAATAGACTTGGGATGCTTGGAAAATAAGTTAGATAAAACCAAATACATAAGACCTCCCAATAAGACAACATTGCCAAGTCATAACACATAAGACACAATTCTATCATTTCATATTCTTAAATAACTCACATAAGTAAGATAGACTAATTTCATTACTGTACAACCATAAGACATCGTTATATAGGATCAATCTTCATTAATGGTAATTCCACTATTTACTCAATTAGCTAGCACGATCGGGTAGCCAATACAAAATGGAAAACCAACTTTACTTATTGAGCAAGTTGAATTTATAGAAGGGCTCTACACTAACCTAAGAAACCATTGCATCTAAATATCGAGAAGGAAACAAAGGGCTGGCACTAACCTGTCTTTGTATAGTAAATTCAGTTCAGATCAAAGGCATCCAATTGCAATCCTAGTCCTGCAACCTACATTCCAGACTCAAGAGGGGGTAAAAAAACTAAGACCAAGTACGTCAAGAAGAGGAAGTTGGATGCAGAGGTGCAAAGTGACTTATTGAGCAAGCTGTGAAAAAGTGGCAACAACAGATCGACACAAAGGAGCAGCGACAGCAATAGATCGATACAGAGGAGTAGCGACAGCAACATATCAACACAGCAACAATTCCTACTCCCTCGATGCAACAGTGGCAGCTCCCTCGAGTCCCCAACATAGTAGCCCTTGTTTCCTCGACACAGCAGAAGTAGGTCCCCCGACAAAGCAGCAGCAACTCCCTCAAGTCCTCGATACACAGCCACTATTTTCTCGACACAGTTGTAGCAATAGCAGCAGCAGGTACCTCGACACAGCAGCAATAGGTCCCTCGACGCAACAGGTCCCTCTTTCTTGACTCAGCAACGGCAGGTCTGTTGATGTAACAGCAACACAATGACAAAGCGTTAACTTTTAGGGTTTCCTTTTATTTTACTTATGTTTTGTAACTTCTATTAATCTGTTATGTCTTTTATTTTTTAAATTTTTTGTAGCTGACCAATTTCTTGTCTAGTTCTTATGGCTTCATTCAGAACCTAGTTAGATCAGCCGATCTACATTGTTCGACCCAATTTCTAGTGAAAATGGAGAAATTAGGAAAATTGGACTGGATTGGTGTCCAATTTCCAATTTGACTGGCAAGTCCAGTCTAGTTTTAAAACTATGCCTAGGGATGCTATGGATTGGCAAGAAGAAGAACTAGCTCAATGAATCAGAAAATTTATGGGCCAAATACTCAACCTGATCATCTACCTAATGTGCTAGATAGGATGTATGTATTGTATTTGATAAATGAGAAACCATATCCTCTTTTAAAATTCACTAGAGATTGATCTGTAATACGTATGGTATGTGTTATCGCAATAAAAATTATTATAGATATCTATTTCATACACAATTAAATAAAGTAATTACCTATAATTAATTTTTCAAGTAAAAACAATATATGTTTAACTTTTAAATTAGATAACTATAATAGTGGAAGTAAGAGAGAAAATGGTAAAAAGTAGGAATTTATACGTGACGAATTTATGATCATGACCTCATTTTATTCCAATCAAAGGGTCAACGAGATTTTAATTAAGGGGGAAAGAAAAAAAGGTACCAAAAGGGGTCTCTTCCCTTAAATTAATAATAAATAGATAGGACTATCCATAAGAAATATATAGTTTAGAGAATATGAAGAAAAAAATGCAAGGTTTTGTACATTTTGTATATTTCGAACCTCTTTGATGTAAACATTAGTGCATATGAATGAGATAAATTACTTTTCAAAAATAAGATTAGATTACATATTATTCAAATAAAAGATTAGATTATATATTAGATCATTAATTATATAATAAATATATATATATGAATAGATGTATATCTCAACAAAAAGATATACAAAACTCATACCGCCAAGGGTAGTGACTTAATGGTCTAAAACTCACTATTATGTTGTTTGATAAAGTCGATATTACAAGTTTGAGTCTCGTTTTAAACAATATTGCTAGAAGAGATTGTAAAGCTCGTACCTTGATTAACATCAATTTCTTATACTATACTAAGCATTTGATTGTATTACATGACGGGTCAGTATTAGTACTAGTTGTTTGCTCGTAGTTAAATATGAAAATTTGAACATTACGTAACGTAAAGTATCTAAATTGTCACTACAGTTGCCCTCCTAAAAAAAGATATACAAAACTTGAGAATATATGGATATGATCAATCTATTATCAATCAATTTCTGTTTGAATAAACTCCTGAAATTTCACTGATGAAAATCAAATTAAGAATAATAACAAGTTAAGAGTTATAGTTGACTATGCACGGACTATCTCTTCTTTGGTAGAATCAATCAGATATTCTTTTTTTTTAACAAAAGTAGAATGATTGAGTTGGTTGGACACTTCTTTTCCCTTGAGTAATGTATCAAGTTCGAGTCTCGTTAATAGAGAGAATTCACCTTGAAAGAGTTTTACTCCTGGTGGGCTCTCTTGACTTGAACTGGATTATTCAAAGTCCGTTGTACTTTTGAATACTAGTAGTTCAAACCGAAGAAAAAATTAAATATTTTTTAACTTGTGAAAATATACACACATTTATAGAGAATGATAAATAATACTTCTATTTCTTAAAATTTTATATTTTTACTATTTTCATCCCAAGAAAAAATAAAAATTTTGGTTACCTTTCCCTTCCCAGCATCAAGGAAAAAAGTGTTAGTTGGTCCTACTTAGAGTGGCATAATAAGGAAAAAATCAATTAAATTATTATAAATAGTAATAATTAAGATAAATACGATGAGGTATTTACTTATATTATGTGATGAGATAAAACCATTTGAAAATTTCTCCTGCATCAGGAAAGATTCAATGGCCTCCTTGCTACATTACTCGTTAAAATACAACTAAATTGCAACAAAAGAATAAATAAAGGTTAATAAAGGTTAATAAAGGTTAATTATTCAAATAATTACTATAATTACCACCTATTAGAATAATTCTACTCTTTTTTTTGGCCGCAGAATAATTCTACCTTATTATCACGACGGATATCTAACATTTTCTCGTCAACAACAGAGACGGCCCACTCCCCACCTAGGAACTAGGATTACCAAAATGGCGCCGGTGACGCAATCCACAGATCGGAGCCGTCCATCTGAGAGCTTCAACACCCCGATTGCCTCCACGTGTCCTCCCTTCCTCGCCGTCGCCCTCAGCCCAGCACTCTTTCACCTTCCTCCCTCCGTCAAAACTCAACCCAAACGGCGCTGTTTTCCGTTACCTCAGAAACCATTTTCTGGTACTTCACGCCCCTCTCCTCTCTCTCTCTAGAAGTTCTTCCCCTCAGAAGTCATTTTTCTGATCTCCGATGGAGGAAGACGACGAGATCCACTCCCACCAGTCCGGATCTCCGCCCCTGCCGCCGGCCGTCGCCGAGAACGGCCGGATCGCGGTCGATTTTGATGGAGTGTCGTCCCCCGTTGCCGCTCCGCCCGACAGCAGCTCGAACCTGCCCTCGCCTATCCAGCAGCCGCGGCGGCCTTCAACAGCAGGCGGCGGACGGGACGACTGCTGGAGCGATGTGTCGACGGGGGTTCTGATCGCTGCGTGGGGGGAACGCTACCTGGAGATGAGACGAGGGAACCTGAAGGAGAAGCACTGGAAGGAGGTGGCGCAGATCGTCGGCGGTGGAGGAGGAGGCCGGACGAGGCCTCCGAGGACACACGTACAGTGCAAGTACCGGATCGACACAGTGAAGAGGAAGTACAAGCTCGAGAAGGCGAAGGTAGCGGCGGGCCACGGGCCGAGCAAGTGGGCCTTCTTCGAGACCATGGAGCGGATTATCGGGCCGGGCAAGGCCCAGAGTCTCTCCACCGCAAGGCTCGACACAGATAAAGCACGGAAGCAGCAGCCGCCGCCGCTCGATGCGGCGGAGAGGCCATTGCGACCCCAGCGTCAAACCCTCCGGACCAGCGCCGACTCGGACTCCGACACAGAGAGCGACAGATCAGCGGATATCCTGGCCAAGAGCCCTCCGCAGCTGCAGCCTCCGACATCGCGGCGGATGGATCGGAAGAGGGGGGATGAGGAAGGGGCGGGGAAGGGGCTGGGGGTGCTGAGGCGGGCGGTTCGGAGGTTTGTGGAGGTTTACGAGAGAGCGGAGACGGTGAAGATGAGGCAGGAGTTGGAGATGGAGAAGCAGAGGATGAGGTTCGTGAAGGAGGCGGAATTGCAGACCATGCAGCTGATGATGGCGGCGCAGGTGGAGATCTCGAGGATAAGGAGGCGGCGGCGGCGGCCTCCCCGGCACGACCGGGAGAAGCGGAGCGGAGGGAGCGGCGGGAGTGGAAATGGCAGTGATCGTAATTAACTGTAGAGGAGTGGGACTTTTAATTAATTATAATTAGGTCAGATCGGTTTGGGGTTTGGGATTGTATTTAAACTGTAGTGTGGTCCCCACAAAATTATGGGGATTTGTGTTGTAAATGTTCTTAATTTCTTCTGATAAATTGTTTCAGTTATTTAGCGAATATTGACTGCCTGACCGTTGAAAAATGATATCCAAGCTTCATGGATTTTATCTGGCCAAAAAGAAGTTTAATGGATTTTAATAAATTTAAAGGTCGAATTATTGCAAAATAAATCAATTATAAGAAATAATTTTTTCTATTTATAAATTTTGAATATGGTATTTTATATAAAAATATGTTTTGAACCTATTTAAGGGAAGGGACCAGCCCCACTTTTGGAGAAATTCTTAACCGATACGTAATGTGAAAAAATATTAATTAGATTATGATAAATAGATAAATTTGTGTTAATTATTAGAGCAGTTTCATTAATTATTTCTAAGTAGAGGAATTTGATTGAATCTTCATATCCACGTAACTGGGGGTAGTATCATCTAAAATTTTTCCCTCACTTTTCATATCTAATCACTTTTTTAGGGTATCTATTGGGGTATTCATGGTTCGGTTCGGTTTGGACAGTATAGGAGCCAAACAGTAACTGTTTGAGGAAGAAAAAATCGAATTATTTAAAATGCCATTCGGTTAACCGGTTAACTAATTTTTTAAGTAAATAAATAAAATTCACTCGTTTGGTCCGGTTTCGGTTTGGAAATTAACCGAACCTAACCATAAAAAATTTAAATAGAATATATATTTTTATTTGAAATTGTATATTTAAAATTTTTTTTGTTTTATTTAATTATTAATTGGAAAGTGGTTCAATTTGGTTAGCTGCAGTTAACCGAAACAATGAATGTAAATAATTAACCAAACCTCTTCTTGACAAAAAAAATCAAACTATTAGCGAACCGGTTTGAACGATTCGATTATTTTTTTCTGTTCGGTTCGATTTTATGGTTTTTTTAACAGCCCTAGGTATCGACATGCTAGCCACCACTACCACCTAATGCAGATATTGGGTGTTGGATGAACCAAATCCGCACCGCATAAAATTCTTCTAACATACATTTTTTTCACAATACTAAAATCTAATATTTTAATTTAAAAAAAAAAAAGGGAAGAAGTTGAACAGTTTCAACCAAGTTCATATTACATTAATTCTTGTCCTTGAAATTTTCATAAGGCACATCAAAGCCTTTAACTGATGAGGTTTAGGTGATTCTCGTGGAATAAGCCCAATCTGATTTTAACTTGGGTCTCAATTCAACGGGCTTTCCAAAATAGGCCTAATTTCCTTATTATTGGTAGGGGTGTGCATGGTTTGGTTCGGTTTAGAAAACCATTCCGAACCCGAACAGTTAGGGTGGCATAAGGCTGAACAGTAACCATTTGAGGAAGAAAAAATCAAAATTTTTAAAACCAGTTCGAACAGTTCGATTAACCAGTTAACTGTTTTTATATAAATAATTAAAATTTATTATATAAAACACAATTGGTTCCGAACCGAACCATAAAAATTTAAGTAAAATATATGTTTTAGTTTAAAATTATATATTTAAAATTTTTTATTTTATTTAATTAACAATTAGAAACCGATTCGTTCTAGTAACCGCAATTAACCGAACCAACTATATCAAGTAATTAACTGAACATCTCCTCGGCAAAAAAACTGAACCGTTAGAGAATCGATTTGAATGATTCGGTTATTTTTGGTTCGGTTCGATTCAATTTTCCGGCTTGCTTCTATTTTTTGGTTATTTTGAACAACCCTAATTATTGGATACGTTTAGAGTATATTTTGGAAATGGTTTTTTCTTTATCGTTTTAATAATGAGACAGCCTTGGGTGTGGAAAAAAATCTTAAATGGTCCAAATTTATAATGACGTGCCGAGAAAGAATTAATTAAATTGCTTTGATCAATAATGATTGTGACAACCAATCAGGAAATTAATAATAATTTACTCATTTTATCATATTTTGATCAGCGTCTTTTCACGCCAAAAATATTCAATTCATCTGCAATTCCATGATAGGGAATGTAGGTTAAAGAGCATAAACTCAATCCCTTCCTCCTAATGCTAAAAACCTTTAAAAAAAAAAAGGAAAACAATATTGGACAACACTCAACATCCCTTTCACATTCTCACTAATTGATACCAAAATCTCTTTGGATTTTTTTAGAGTTTCTTTTTTTTTTTTTAATTTTTATGTAAGATTTTAGTTTTTTAATTTTCGGGTTGAGCATATATTTTGTAATTTAAACTTTCTATCGTGGAATAACAGATATTACAAACTACTATTAACTTGTAACATCACGTAATAATATTGATGTGGTACCACCGCTGCATATAATACTTTCTCCTCCAGGGTAGGATCCACCTTTTTTCCCATTTGAATTTGCATTTTAAAGTAACAAAATAAATCTCCATAAATATTGATTTATTTATGTGCTAGTGTGGTTGTCCTCCTTGAATGCAATTATATTATTCCCTTAATTCAAAAAAATATATAAAATATTGTTTAATTTCGTCTCTAACTTGAATAAAAATTCTTGGTTCATATCTGCCTTATTATCATGTAACAGCTATAATCTCTTGGTTTTGGTCAATTCTCTTGCACTGTAGTCGGTGCCCCTCACCACCGACCAATATTAATTTTTTTTATTTTCTTTTTATTATAATAATCATCACTTGGAAGATGGTTGATGACGTGGACAAATTAATGGGTCCTCGTGGCAATTGATAGCCCGTGGGCCCGCATACCTCCCAACAACAAAGAACCGTCCGACGTACGCTCCCATGTGGGCCCCATGTTCCTGGCGAGCTCCACGTCAATCATTAAAAAAAAAAACCCTTCATTTTCTTCTCGATCATGATCATTCCAAAGGTTATGATCCACTTTATCAACAGAAGTTGGCGTAAGTGAAAGAAACTTATGTCGTTTACGCAGAGGTATCGGGTTCGAGTTCTTATGAATACAGCAAACTTTCTTGGAAGGGGTCCTAGGAAATCGCACTTCAAATCCGGATTAGACGGCCAGCCTTTGGGCATCGGATATCGTGTGAGAAATTTAAAAAAAAAGGTTATGATCCACTTTAATTGCCAATAACAATAATAATCCCCAATGTTCTGAAAATCCGATTCGCTATAATATCGTCCTTCACAAAATCAACCTTGATGTTTTGTCCGTTACGACAATCTGGTAAATGTGCGCAAATGTCAATGACGTGCTGCGCTAATCTCACCGGTAGAGAGTGTGTGTGCCTTGCAGAGAAAGAAATCTGAAGGGGATAAAGAGTGAGATTTGTGCATACTTCGGATATTCCAGGGAGAGGATGTCACACAGAGAGTTGGGTAAATGAACGATCTCTTATGAAAAATGAGTTGTCGTCTCGAGATTGGGACTTGTTGATAGTAACGTGGATAGTCGAAAAGGTCTTTCGTTCAAGCGACCGCACGATCTGTGACATTATTTCTAAGAGTAAAGTAGACGTACTTTGTACGAGCTGACGTAACATTCTTCCGATATGAACTTTTACGTTATCATGAAGTAAATGTACTTTTTTATAGTACATTGGTTGGGGTGGTGGGGCGTCTCTTTCCCTTAAGTAAGATCTTGAATTCGAGTCTTGTGAATGAGGGAGAGTCACTTTCGGAGATGTTAATCCCTAGTAAGCCATCACTCATCGAACTAGATTAGTCAGAGCCAGTTGAACTTCTGAATATCTATGGCTCAAACCGAAAAAAGTAAATGTACTTTGCTCGTCATCATTTAGTGTAGCCACTTCATCGAAAACTTTCTCGTGGTGATTATTCAATGGTGGGGATGTTGATTGGTCTAAGTCATAAATTAGTATTGCCAAGAGCAATTTCTTTATGATGCTGCTATTGACTTGGCTATGAGAGCTGTCATGTTGGTAGTTCACAATCAAAGTGTTGGTTGGCTGTTAACGATCTATCAAATCGGGCGTAAATGGTTTGGGTCGGGTAAATTTTTATGCAAATTATCGGTTCTCGAATTGTTCCGATCAATTTTTTTAAGCGTGAAAAAATCGTACCAATAACCGTTTTAAGGTTATGAAAACCATTCACTTCAAATGTAATTTTTTTGTATAATTTTTTGAGTACAGATATTTAATATGATAATATATTAAATGCAAAGATAATAAAATAAAAAACATTGTTATAATAATAAGAAAAGCTAGTTATAAATACTTTAATGTATTATTGAATAAATAAGATAAATGTGATACAAAAATTTTATTTTTAAAAATAAAAATATTATTCTTATTTTCCAAGGTGTAGTAAAAAAATAAATTAGTATACATGATACTGTATTTTTAAATGATCCTGGGCCGGTCTCAGGTCCGCTGGTGTTTTGATTTGGGACAAGAAATTTTTGGGCCACTTTTCTCAACCTTAAAAACGATTTGAAATTTATATCGGATCTCATATAAATTTGATTTTTTAAGTCGGACTGAATTGAGTTTTTCGATTTTCAGATTTTTCATTTACCCCACCACTAAAAAAATATTACTCATCTAATGGCAACGGTCCAGTCGAATTCGAGTCATTATCAGTATTATTCATGGTGCCATAATGGACCCAGTGACCATGAGGATCCCTTGCTCGATCAGTATCGTGTTTACTCGAGTAGCAACGTGGCCTTTTCAACTTCGAACAAGGTATCCAGGCAACGAAAGAGCTTTGAAGCTCCCAAATCACAAAACAAAATCCACCACATGGAGTACTTGTCATAGTTCAATGTCACTTCTACTTAAATAAAGTTTCAAACTTGGATCTTGTGAATAGTAAATTCATGCATTTCTCTCGTAATTACTTGAAGTAGCTTGACCTAGATTAGTTAGAAATAATTGGACCTTTCAATATCGGGAGACCCACGCTAAAAAACAACTAAAAATATGTTAATATGATGAAAAAGAGAGATTAAATTCAAATTATTATGATGATACTATGTTAATCTCACTCATAATCTCTATTAGTTTGAGGCAGAAAAACAAGTTTTAGTCTCTTTTTCCTTTTTAGATTAGTAAGAAATAATTGGACCTTTCAATATTGGGTGACCCATGTTAAAATCAACTAAAAATCTATTAATATAATGAAAAAGAGAGATTAAATTCAATTATTAGGATGATACTATGTTAATCTCACTCATAATCTCTATTACTTTGAGGGAGAAAGAGATAGTTGTAGTCTCTTTTTCCCTTACTAAAAGTGCCCTCAAGACAACTCATAGCATTATCATTTCATAAGGATGTTACTGTCATTTTACATTCTTAACATTTTCACTTTTTATCACTTCCACGTTCTTCACCACACTCATACCTCGCATCGAAAATAATTTCTCTTCCATTTACGGTTCTCCTCCCTCTTTTATTTTTTCTTCTGCTGTTCCTAACCACTGTCATAGAGAAATCGTTCCCCCTCCCTTTTCGATCTCGATAGATAGGACGCCGAATTCGTCAAAGTTGATCAAATAGCTCCATTTAATCTTGTGATAGCGAGTCATTCCTTTGACTGATAGATTTTTTTTTAAATGTATCATGAATTTTAACATTCACTTCTATGTAGATGGTACGCACCATGCGGAGTATGGGCCATGTAACAATATTACTTTTAAGGGAGAGAGGAAACAATTGGTGTCTTTTTTAACCTTGCAAAAATGCTTTTAAAAAATATTAATTTAACTAATAAAAAAGAACAAAGAGTCTTAAGTGTTATGATCACTTCTAAAGCAACAACAATCACTTAACAACAATCTCCAATAGGTCGGATTAGTGATAAGGAAAAGTATTAGTATCCCTATCTTAAGTTTAAATTCTAATGGGGTCAGCTATCTTCTTTGAGTTTGCAGCATTCCGTAATATAAAAAAAATAACCCCTACTTCTCTCTTCCATCTCTTTTTTTTTGCTAATTATATATTTTATTTTTATTTGTTTATGATCATTTCTTTAAATTATTATAGATTTTTTGTTTTCAATATTATTATGAAAAATTAACCCTTAATTGAATAATCTTAAACAATATTATATAATTATAAAATTATAAAGTAGATTTTGATCCACAATCTTTTGAATAATATTCATAGAGGACCGAAATCTTTTTTTAGATCAATTTCAGTCCTCAACTTTTGAGTATTGCTTTACATTTTTAATTATTGGAAACAGTTATTTAACTTTTATATTAAAAACGTAATTTAATTAAAAATAAAAATAAAAGTTTTAAAAAATCTTTTTTAGATCTTCTTCAGTATTCAACCTTTCGAGTATTAGTTTTAGTATTTTATGTTATTTTTAATATTAGAAAAGGTTATTTGACTTTTTATATTAAAAATAAAATTTAATTAAAACTTTAAAAATAAAAAGAAAACCTCAGCAAAAGGACACTCAAATCTGACTACCACGGTCACTATGAGGTCATTGACGACATTCAAAGATTATTAATAACATTTCCAATAGCAGTTTAGAGTTGAGTTGTTACCGATTCCTCTCCTCTCAAGAGTTTTTTCATTTTTATAATTATAAAAAAAAATTTAATTAAAAATATATTTTTTATTATGAAAAAATAAATCAACTTTTGGTAATATTGAATTTAATGTAAAAAGAATTAAACTTGAATAATACTTAGTTAATTTTTAATTATATAAAATTTTTAAAAATTTTTTAAGATAATTAAAACTTATTAATGTGTACCGTTAACGTTAAGGACCACACTCTTTCCTCCGGAGGAGAGAGAAATTAGTACACCGGCGGGTCCGCCACAGCGCCACTGTGTCTCTCTCTTCCCACTTCTAATCTCAGTTCTGAAGCTCACAAATTACAAAACAAAATCCACCAACGAGTCCTTCCGCAGCTCGGGCTGGGAGCAGAGACACTGATTGTCTCTCTCTCTCTACTCTTCGCCTCTTCTTCTTCTCCTTTGTCGTCTTCCTTCTTTCTCTACTGTGCAGCGGAGGAAGAGAGAGAAAGTTCGGAAGGTACATTTCACTTGAGAGACGAGTAAAGCAAACACCATTGCTGTTCGTTCGTTTGTTTGTTTTCTACTGTTAGGTTTTCTTAGGAAAGACACAAGTTTGATGCCGAGTTTAAGGAAAGTGAGGGATTGAAGCTGAAAGGTGGGAGCAGAGGTTCCCTTTTCGCTTTCTTTCCATATAGAGGCTGAGGAGGGAGGAGGTGGAGACTGAAGCGGAATCTTTGGGACCGGCCATTTAAACCCAGCTTGGAGGATCTGATTGGAGGTCGATCTCGCTGTATCTTGGCTCAGCTTTGACGATCTTCTCCCCGGCATTACCTTCCCCGCGATCCCTAAGGTAAATCTGGGCCTTTCGCAGCAGAGGTGCCCGCTCGGTCCCCATTTTGTTGCTGTCGTTCTGCGAGTGGATACGTTTGATTTGATTTGACATTGACAATTTGGCGTTATCCGATGATTAATCTGTGGGGGATTGTTTTGGCGTTTGAGTTTGGAAGTTGTAGAATCAGATCCGAGGCATTTTCCGTTTCCATATCACAAGCTGTGGGTTTTTCTTCACCTGCATTTTGCTTTATCAGCTGGAAATTTGGTTTGAGATCTGCCTTTATAGTCCTTTCAACAATAAGATCTTAGTCACTGATATCAGTGCTTTTAGCAATGGCAATTACTTCTGAAGCTGTAACTTAGTTTTCAGTTACACTTTTGGGTGCTTTCCGGAGTTGTTCCTTCCTTCTTGCTTGATTTCTGTAGCTTTTGCATCAGATGCTGTTGTGCTGCAATTGAAGCGTTTTCGATAAAGTAGCAGTAGATTTGCACAGCCTCCTCAGAGACATATTTCTCGGACATGAAGAGGTTGGATGGTTAATTGGCCCAATTAGCACCTCGGAAAATGAAATCAGACACACCTCTGGACTATGCGGTGTTTCAACTCTCACCAAAGCGTTCTCGGTGAGTTTGAATTGTGATTGATATGGTTAGAAGTAGTTTCTTCCTTCTACATTTTCCCCTGATGTTTTGGTGCTTTCCCCCTTGCGCAGATGTGAATTGATTGTATCCAGCAATGGACGGAGCGAGAAGGTAGCATCAGGTCTTGTGAAGCCCTTTGTCACACATTTAAAAGTTGCTGAAGAACAGTTTGCACAAAATGTCCAATTGATTAAGCTTGAAGCCGGGAAATTTAATAATGGAGAGAAATGCCTCAAAAAAGGAACTCTTGAGAGGTGATGTGCCCTTCCCTGAATGGCTATTTAAATTTTCGAAGATTTGGCTTAGCTAGTGGGGATCATTCACCCATTCATGTTGAGGCAGGTGGTGTGTTTTGGATCTGAGTGTGTCTTTTTGCTTTCAGATTTGTCCGATTTGTTAGCACACCGGAGGTTTTGGAGCTGACCAATACACTTGATGCAGAGATGTCTCAGTTGGAGGCTGCCCGAAAAATTTATTCACAGGTAGTAACATTATGGATTTCTTTTATGGTATAGGTTGTGTTACCTATTCTTTCTCAATTCCACTGATCTTGGGAAATTAACTTCAGGGGACCGGGGACCCATTCTCCAGTGATTCAGGTATGTTTGCAATACAAATATATTTCTTTTCCCTTTTGTGGATACTTATATCCGTTTTTTCGTCTATTCTGGGTTTAATAGCAAGGACTTTTTTTTCCATACTTATCCAAAACCATGAGCCGGTCTGGTCTTCTGCAGTAGATTCCATATGATTAACCGTTCCAGACTTTACTTTCTCCAACATCATTTTAAATAGAAGCCTGCATTCTTCTGAGGTGCTGACATTTCTCTTTGCTCCAGGTGGCAATGAGGCGGTACATGCCACAGCAGCTGATGCAACAAAGTACTAATTTTTCTGTTTTCTTTTTGAGTCGTTATTGCAACATGCAAATTTAGTTTCTGATGGTATCTTGCCTTGTAGCAGCATGGGTGGATTATGATTGGAAGATTGTATGGAACTTTACTTATACATTGATCATCGACTATATGATTTTATCAGGTCAAGCTGGTGCAACTGGGAAAAAGTTATTGGTTCACCATTAATAGAATAAACATATGATTCTGTTTCAAATGCTTAATGCATGACACGGCACTATCTGATGATGGCAATAAATGTGATCATAATGAAACCATTGCTTTTGACACTGTTTTTTGCATAAAGAAAGCATCTTCTCTTTTTGTTAAATATTAAGCAGCAATTTCTCATTATTTTAAAATGATTTCTTTTTTGCTCTTTCAGGAGGGAGCTTCTGAGGGCTATTGATGTGCGGCTTACTCAAGTGAGGCAGGACTTGACCACTGCTTGTGCTCGAGCATCAGCAGCTGGCTTCAACCCTGATAGTGTATCTGAACTCCGTCTTTTTGCAGATTGCTTTGGAGCCTACCTCCTGAAGTAATAACTTAATTCTGTGATCTTCTATATTCTCAGATTATTTATATTATTACTCACCCTTTTATACATCTAGACTAGAAATAGACCTTTAATAGCTATATTACTTTTCTCATTGTTGATGAATGTTCTTGCACTTTGTGTCCTTTGTCTCACTTCCGTGCTTGTAGTTTTCATTTTATGTTGGCACAGCAGACTCCAGCTTGATTGCCCATCACTGTTTTTTGCTCTAATTGATTTTTTATGCTTGATTTTTCTCCAGTGAGGCTTGCATCAAGTTCCTTTCATTATACCAACGGAGACCAGAACTGATCCCTTCATGGAAGCCTAGTGTCAATGATTGTGGTGTCCGATCATCATGTGAGTCTGACATGTCTCTTGATGATTTTAATGAAGATTCTAACAATCCTCAACCAAAGCCCACTGCACCACTATCGTATGAAAATAGTCAGTTGACAGGCCAAACAGCAAAAAAGAAAACAGAAAAGTCGGAACTTGTTGCCCCTCAGCAGTCCAAGTTAGTGTCCCCTGCAATAGACCATGGCATAAACCAGAAAGATTTGGGTGAGGAAAAGGGAAAGGATGATACCCCAACTGAACCTTTGGCAATTCAGACAAGTCAGCCAACAAGGAGGCTCAGTGTCCAGGACCGAATAAATCTCTTTGAAAGCAAGCGAAAAGAGAATACCGGTTCCAGCAGCAGCAGTGGCAGCAAGCCTGTTGCAGTGAAGCAAGGTGAATTGAGAAGGCTTTCCTCCGATGTGTCATCAGCACCAGCGGCAGTTGAGAGGGCTGTGTTGAGGAGATGGAGTGGTGCAAGTGATATGAGCCTTGACCTGGGTGCTGAAAAGAAGGATAACAATAAGGAGAGCCCTTTGTGCACCTTCCCTTCTGCTTCTTCTGTTTCTCAGGCCAAAAGCTCTTCGTTCTCTAGCGTGTTTGAAGAAAAGAGTCCAAATGACAAGAGTATTATTGCAGGCTCTGATAAAACTGAGACTAAGAGTGTGACCAATAAAGTTTCTGATGTTGGGGTCAAGGATGGAGGTGAACTGTCACCTTCGGTCACTGGTTTATCAGGAAATGAGAGGAGTTCGAAAGAAAGTATCAACAGGATGGGTCAATTGGGTACCCATATTCTTAAAATTCCATTCAAAGAGCAGGGTGAGAGCAGTCACGATAGTCAACACAACCAATTGAAGGCTTTATTTGGAAGTGAGGAAGGCGATGCGAGCAAAACTCAAGCAGGTTCTGAGGTGCAGACGAGAGGTTTTTATCGCAAGGAACCAAAGGATCATGCAGCACCTGAAATTCAGCCAGAAGGTTTCAGCAAGTCTTTAGAAGTCACTTCCAAAAATGAAACTGGCAATAGAGCAGAGAACGCTGGGGCAAGAGATGAGCTGGCAGTTCAATCACATTTTAAGGGTGTCAGAGGGCATTCCCGGTCCCTCTCGGAACAGCTTGAAGGTGGTATTAGACATAAGGCTGTGGATGATCAAGAAAAAGGAGTCAATGACATAGGGAATCAATTGTTTCCACCGCTACAATATAAATCACCTGCAGGACCATATGAGCAAGCGCGTAAGACAGACTTATTGGGGATTGGGAAGTTGCAGATCTCAGAGGAACAATCCGCTTTCCAGAAAATGAAGACCCAGAAATCAGTTTCATCTGTTCCCAAGCACATTGAGAGGTCACAGTCCAAAAGGGATGGGAAGTCTTCTGCATATGGAAATGATACATATTCCATATCTAGTAGAAATCCTACAGAGAGTCATGAAACTTCTCTCACACCTCCAAAAGTGGTAGTGGAACCAGTTCAGAGAGTTAGGCAATCAAAGGGGAACCAGGAACTCAATGAAGATCTCAAAATGAAGGCTAATGAACTTGAAAAACTTTTTGCAGAGCACAAGCTTCGGGTTCCAGCAGATCAGTCTTCTTCTCGGAGGGGAAAACCTGCTGATTCCCACAAGGATCAGTCAGGTAGTTCAGAAAATAGAAGCTCCATTGCATCCGGGTTGTTAACACCTACTCAATTGCCTGAGAAAGGACTTGGGGGACCTAGTGGCTTGTCAAACTTCAGCACTCCTCCATCCACGAAGATGATAGACAACAATCTGGACTTAAGGGATAGTTTGAGGAAAAACTTCTCTGAGCTCAGTGATTCTAAAGGAAAGTTCTATGAGAAGTATATGCAGAAAAGGGATGCAAAGTTGAGAGAAGAATGGGGATCTAAGAGAGCAGAGAAGGAAGCCAAATTGAAACATATGCATGATAGCCTCGAGAGAAGTAGAGCTGAGATGAAGGCCAGGTTTCCAGAATCTGCAGGAAGACAAGACTTGTCATCTACTGCTTCTCGTCGCGTGGAGAAACTTAGATCATTCAATTCCCGATCAAGTATGAAGAGGGAGCAGGTATCCTTATTTAAATAAACCAGGAAAATTAATGGTGGCACTTTGATTGACTTTATATTTTGAAGATGACAATCAATTTTGGTTCTGATATATTACTTGGAACTAACTACACCAAAGTTTTCCTTTTTAACATCAGCCAATTGATTTTTTTCAAAGTGAGGAGGAGGATGAGGAATTATCTGGATCTCTTGAAGATAAATCTCATGGACCAGATAAATTATTTGGTGAAGCAGCTTTAGGTGATGGTGCATCCAGAAGCACCAAGACTAAGAAGCCTTTTCCTAATCGTAACTTGTCTTCATCCACTCCTCGCACTTCAGCAACACCAGCTTCACGTTCATCAGTCAAAGCTTCCAAAGTTGCTTCTGCTGGGGGAAGTGTGCCATCAGAAAACCCACTAGCACAATCTGTCCCAAACTTCTCAGATCTCAGGAAAGAAAATACAAAACCCTCCTCTGGTGCTAGCAAAGCAGTGAATCGATCCCAGGCAAGAAGCTACACCCGAGTCAAGAGTACTGATGATGATGTACCTCCTATTAAAGAAGAGAGGACAAAACGATCTCAATCTGTAAAAAGAAGATCTGCTTGTCCAGGAGAGGTTAAGGATTTTTCTGCTCTGAGTGACGATGTTTCTGTTTTGGCACCATCGGAGCTTGATAAAGAACAGTGTGACCAGACCCTGTATGACAGTCTCTCGAAGTATGATGACACAGTTACCAGTGCTGGAGGTGCTAATCCAAAGGCCTCGATGGCATCTCAGCATCTAACCAGTGACGAAGATTACAACGGCCCGGTCTTTGAGGCAGACACTACAGTGCAGTTGGCTATACAGAAAGTGGAGGAAGAGCATCAAGCTAAAGATGGTGAAAATCCAAGATTAAGCCACGAATCTGGTGATTCTGCAAAATTAGGGACTGATAGTGGTGATTCCATGCATCCTACTTCTCAAGTCAACTCTGCCTTAATCCCAGGATTGCCTGCTTCTATTCCTTCAAAATTAATGCTGGATTCCCCAGGCGAGAGCCCAGTCTCCTGGAACTCACATATGCACCACGCATTTTCTTTCCCACACGAGACCTCAGATTTCGATCCATCTGTGGATTCCCCCATGGGAAGCCCTGCATCATGGAACTCTCACTCTCTGGTCCAAACAGAGGTTGATGCTTCTCGAATGAGGAAGAAATGGGGGAGTGCCCAGAAGCCAATTATAGTGGCTAACTCCTCGCAGAATCAGTCGCGGAAAGATATGACTAAGGGATTTAAACGGCTACTGAAGTTTGGGAGGAAAGGTCGGGGGGCAGATGCTCTGGTTGATTGGATATCTGCTACGACCTCCGAAGGAGACGATGATACTGAAGATGGCCGAGATTCTGCAAATCGGTCATCGGAAGACTTGAGGAAGTCAAGAATGGGATTCCCGCAGAGTCAATCTTCTGATAATGTCTTCATAGAGGGCGAGTTGTTGAATGATCAGGGTAAGCTCTTCATATTTCTGCTCAGAGCACAATGGAATGCTTTAATGATTCTCTTAGACAAATTTGGCATTTCAATTGCTAGACTGCCGACTCTTTTGTTATCGCTTCTCCAAGATTTCAACGATTATCATGTTTAGTACAATGGAGAAAATAACCTCTCTATTCTTCTTCGAGCTTTCTGCTTTCTGTTCCATCTCAGCTAAAGCATTTTTTTTTCTTGTTCTTTTGGGTCAAAGCTTATAGCTTTTGAGCTTTATGAGTTGTGTTCATTTCTTCATCTGCTATAATCTTTGAGTGAGTGGGATTCACATCTAAAGCTCAATCCTCGAGGTTAATCGTTGTTTTGTTCTTCTCCTCCAGCAGTACATAACTCCATCCCAACTCCTCCAGCAAACTTCAAACTGCAGGATGACAATATTTCAGGAAGCTCTTTGAAAGGTGGGTTCTTTTATATATATATGCTCTGTCTCGTGTGAAACTCCTTTTGATTTGTCTCCACATCACAGTAGAAATCTCTTCTTGTCGTTCTCTGTTATTTCAAAATGAGATCCTTACACCAATTTCTGATGCACAGCTCCCAGATCATTTTTCTCTCTCTCAACCTTCCGAGGCAAGGGAAGCGATACAAAGCTCAGATAGTTTCTCTTCAGAATCCAATACAAAGATCTCGGAGTGATGATGCTGATGTGCAGAAGGTACAAATTGCTTCGATATAGTACGATGCCATAACCTGCTCTACGAGAACCATGCAAGGAGTTTTCGTACATTTCTGTGAATTTAGGAGTCGACCTGTTTTGTTGTACGATGTTAGTAGTCATAGATATGTAGTTGTGTGGAGATGATGTAAATTTGTACGGGACAAGGATGACTCGAATCGACTGTTAGGCTTTGGTGAGTGCTGCCCGCCTTGATTTTGGTAGTTTCATGTTCGGGTTTGCCTTGACCATTTTGTGCACGCCTTTATCTTTATGTACATCGGGGATGAGACACTTTAATTCTTTAGAGATTAAAATTGCGATGACTTTCTACTCCTGTTTCATCTGGTTCATCATAGAGAGATGCCGGACAAATGTTTGATTCCTAGGGCAAGTTTGGTTTGCATGAATGAAATAGGAGGAATAAAATGGAATGAAAAAATGAATAGACGGGGAATAAATAAAATAATTAATAAAAATGTTATTGTTTGGTTGATTGAAATAAAATGATATGAAATATGATTTTTAAAAGTAAAAAGATAAAATTATCCATAAGATATTTTAAATATATAAAAACAATAATACCAAAAAATATGAAAATAACTTAAAACACACACTCGACCTTTCCCTTCATCATCTCGTGAACACCACCGAACTAGTAGAGAGAGAAAATTCTCTGTTCCAACATTCAAACCTGTGCTGACATAGGGACATCGGATGGCTCGAAGGTGGTGCAGGAAGGCTCGAGGTAGATAGTGATGGCCCAGGAGGGGAGATGAATTGGCACTAGACCGCTCGAGGGTGGTACGAGATGGCTTGAGGGCAGTATGGAAAGGCTCGGGGGAGGCATGGGATTGTTTGAGGAGACTCGGGAAGGTCGGCAGTAGGCTGACGGCTATGGTGGGGGCTGGTGTATCGACGGCAGTGGTTGATGAGTTGATGACATGAAGTGAATTTGATGAATAGTTAAGAACATCTATGTAATTTGACCACCTATTCCAGTTAGGAATTTGTATTTTAGGCTGAAGTGGAAGGAATAGTTATTTCTCCTCTGTTGAGGGTGGATCCAAAATATTTATTCCTAATTAACTTATTACAGTCAACCAAACAGGAGAATAGCTATTCCATTCCCTCCAACTAAACATGATAGTGTCAAATCTCTGGATGGTTCAAACGGTTTGACTCAATGTACAGAAACTAAAGTCTGTTTCGTCGTTGAAACCACTATAATAATGGAGAAAGTCAAATAGTTAGATGACTCAAATCTCTACACAGTTCAAAACCAATAATTGTTGGCCTTAGGCCTTATTTGCAGTTTAATGATATGAAAAGAAATTTAAATTGTAAAATATAAATTTAATCTTTTTTTCAGGCTGAAAAAAGTTTAAGTGTGTGACAGATAAAGAAAGATTACAGTTAAATTTTAGTTGATTATTTTACTAATATAAGTTGAATTTTCCTAATCACGTAACATGTGACGTGAGAAAATATTCATCAGATTATGAAAAATGAGCAAATTCATGTTTATCACCCTTGTAATTGTCTTAAATTATTACCAATTAGAGCAATTTAATGAGCACTTCTCACCACGTTATTGTAAGATAAGAACATCTAAAAATTCCTTCCAAAGCATAAAAGTTTACCTGCATTCCCCCTTCACCTCCTTTTACCTTCATCTAAAAAAAATCTTAAATGATCCTATCTCACAGTAACATGGTAGGAAAAAAACTAATGAAATTGCTTTGATTTGTAATAATTAATGCAGCCGTTCAGATGATTTGCACTAATTTACTTATTTTTTATATTTTGATTGGCATTTTCTCATGTTACATAATATAGGATCAACTAAGAATTTCTCATCCAAACCTGATTTTTTTCATCCGTAAGAAGGAGAATAACAGTAATGACGACTCAACTATCCTACTATATAATATTTGAGTTTTCATATTCAACCGTAAATATATTAGATAAATGAACAACTAGCCTACCAAAACTCTAATATATTTTAAGAAGCTTGTCCAGGTAAAAGATGAAGAGCCTCTCTTGCCAATATATATACCCGTTTAATTTACTTTGACTTAATTTGATATTTCTGTCTCTTAATTGCCATTTCCTCCACAGAAAGCTCCGTTCAAAAGTGGTTCTCTCTCTGTCCTGTGCATCCCGGAGAAAGATTTGGCCATCGTCGGGGATCCTCAATGCGATAATTGGTACTCCCCTGACCTGTCTAGATGCAGGACGGCCTTTAAACTCTGAATGCTTTGTGTGCCCTGCCTTTTTTGGACAAATCTTTGGGCGATTATGCATTCTGAATTTGTTATGCGGCTTGCAGTTCGCGGAGTTTCAGGCCTTTTCTTATAGATCATGTAGGATTTTCGATAATTGTCTATCAGTTTCTTCCGTCTCCACAAATGTAAAATCTGCAATATTTGGACTTTGTAGCATTGGCCTGGTGTTTATGATCGAGGGGAACAATTTTCCTCTCTGATCTTCAAATTTGAAATTCGATCTATCCATAGTTTCAGCTTGCAAAACCACAAGGTTTTGATCTTACGTGAGGCTTAGTGATATCGCTATTTGACGAAGTGTAGATTAGATTTAATAGCTGTGACTCGAAAGTGAAGGGAATATCCTTGATGTGATCTCCCGATTCACCTTCATGTGGATCTGTTTCTCCTGACGCAGTTTCTTGGTCATTTCGGGGACTCTGAGGAAAAAATGGTGAAGATTACTATGATTGCTCGTGTTACTGATGGTCTTCCACTAGCTGAAGGACTGGATGATGGTCGAGACATGAAAGATACTGAATTCTACAAGCAGCAAGTCAAAGCTCTGTTTAAGAATCTATCCAAGGGACAAAACGAGCCTTCAAGAATGTCAATTGAAACCGGTCCTTACATTTTCCAGTATTCTCCTTGACCTTTTCTCCATTTTGACAGGGCTGCATTTTAAAATGCATTTATTTATATGTTGATATTCTGGTGTACTAGTAGTTGCTGAACTTGTCTGGTATTTCCACAATGATCAAGTTTGATGTGGCATGGTTTATTTGACATTTGGTAATTGGGCTGTTCTTTCTCTGTAATATAACAATTTTTTGAGTCACTTGGGCTGACTAGATGTCCATCTCGAGTGGTTGAATTTTTATTTATCTCAAGCCATTGCTTATGGCCATGCATATACCCAAATCTTGTGTTTCCGCATCTTAATGTTACCTCAATTGGAATGACAGTTACATCATCGAAGGGCGGGTCTGTTACTTGACTATGTGTGATCGTGCTTATCCTAAGAAACTCGCATTCCAATACCTTGAGGATCTCAAGAATGAGTTTGAGCGTGTTAATGGAGCTCAGATTGAGACTGCCGCCAGACCATATGCCTTCATTAAGTTTGGTATGCCTGGTCATTATTTATTGGCTGTATTGTTATTAGATGCAGGATCTTTGTATCTGCTTTGCTTCTTCTGCTGCTGCTTTGGCTCCTACTGACTTCACGTTTTTTAAAATTATTTAAGATACCTTTATACAAAAGACCAAGAAGCTATACCAGGATACACGCACTCAGAGGAATATAGCCAAATTGAATGATGAACTCTATGAGGTCCACCAGATCATGACTCGGAATGTACAGGAGGTTCTTGGTGTTGGAGAGAAGTTGGATCGTAAGATATCCTTTATCATTCCCTTCATCTCATTTTTGTTTGTAATATGAAGCAATCATAAATGATTGAATAATGTTTTATAGATTATTATTGAATAAATTATATGGAATTCTACATGCTGATGAATTGTTTATCCCAATCATATAATGGGGATTTTGTGGTAAAAATGGTTGGTAGTGTGTTGATCCACTGTTATTCTTGAAGTGAAATTGCACTTTGGTGTCCTTTTTGAGAATAGTGATGTTGAAATATCTCAATATTGCAGAGGTTAGCGAAATGTCCAGTCGTTTAACGTCAGAATCACGCATATATGCAGACAAAGCCAGGGATTTAAATCGGCAGGTTGGATCCTTGTACTACTTTGCCTTTTGATTTTAACTTGCTTTACATTGGATTGTGACTACAGTGTATACATGCCTGTAACTGCTTCTGCATGGTAATTTTGGACTTGAAGTTCTTATTTATGAGTTAGCTTTTTAGCAGATTTGTGCATTATCTCATTCTTTTCAAATTTTTTTGGGTTAGGTAGGATTATAAGATTGAAGTTGCGGGGACTAATTTGGTAATGTCAAGAGGATAGCTGTTATGTTTTTGAAGAACCTTTCTTCTCAGTAATTGGTTAGATATGGTAATTTTTTGTGCACCTGCCACTTTTTTTAATATAATTATAAATATGATATGATATTTGGACACAATTGCAGCCCTGATAAAAGAGAATCATGATCAAATCAAGATTTCTTGGGATCAACTTGCAAATTTTACGGGGTTCATATCATGGCTGACAAAATCGCATTTAACTAGTTGTGTTTGATGTTTTTCTCCCTTCATATATCATACTCAAGCTGGATATTTTGGAGTTTTATCTTAAATTATGCTTAATAACTGGGACACGACATTATAATTATTCAGCCAAAAGAAGAGGACACTACAAGATAATAAATACTGATTTACTGGATAAGAAAACCCCATATCAGACAGTTAGTCTTCCTTTGTAGTGTGTCAGAGAAAGGTTCGATGTTTGTAATCTGTAAAGTTACCATTCAAATGCAGTTATAGAGTAAGATATTTGCCGAAAAAGAATTCAATGGGGGCATTGTATAAGCCTAGTTTCAATCGCTTGAGGCCAGTTCTGACTTTCATGTAGTTGAATTGGCTTACAAAGACTAGATTTGGCCACGGTGAGGCAAGATCCAGGATGCTTGAGTTTGTTCTTGGGGTTATCATTGGTCATAGGCCGATGTTAATGGCTGCCTAGTAAAACTAAAAGTTGGGGGATGTCTTAGGAAATGAGTGCTTTATCTTTTGTCTTGGTAGGATCATGATTCTGTCCACTACGTGTTCATATATATGTGCCAAATCGGGTAATGGAGTGCATTGATTGTCTTTTCCTCTGGGCAGTATTCCTCGATCATCTCCATTCCCAGATGCATACTATTTCAATCTATTATACATCCAAAATTTACAACTTGTATGCAGGCACTCATTCGAAAGTGGGCCCCGGTTGCTGTGGTGTTAGGGATCGTGTTCCTCCTGTTCTGGGTTAAGAGCAAGATTTGGTGATGCCGCTGCCTTCCCACAATCACATTTCTTTGTCTACCTTCGATACTTCAGGCATCAGAGACTTTGAAATCAGGCGCAGGTTCCACATAGAACAAGGTTACATTCAAATTAGCTGCTACTGTAGCTTTATTTCTCTCCAACCAATTTGTTTCAGACCCGCCCAGAGTTATCTAGTCAGCTGTGAATCCGTACATGGAATTTGCGAGGAGATATTCCTTTTTACATGACAGGCAGAGGAACTAATGGATCATTTTCCGATGATATGTGAGTGTGTTTTGATTCTACATTTTTGTGCTGATTCTTATGCCAGTAATATTCCCAGTTGTATACCAAGAGGGGTTGGGCCGAGTGGTAAGCAGCTCGGTGCCGCTTAAGGAGGTCTCGGGTTCGAGACCTCACGTACGCAGACATCCCTCTTGGGAGCCTCACCCGCCATTGCCAGGCGTGCGACCCGGGGCGACCAACGGATTAGTCAAGTATGGTTGGCTGAAAGATGCCATCTCACCGCTGGTGGGGCCTGCTTGGATACCGTGGCTGGCGACCAAAAAAAAAAAAAAAAAAAATATTCCCAGTTGTATTACCACCCATTTGTCAAGAGATATAAATCTCACTTCCATGCGGATTGGGATTGATGAAATCGACGTGTCTGAATCCCTTCTATGTAAAATTTGTCAGAAGTGGTCCTCTGGGCATGGGTCTCTGTGAAGGTGGGCTTTTTAAATTATATTAGGTGAGTGTGCACAAGTATAAGGTAGACCTGGAATCGGTAGGAACCTACCCATATTGGGTAGATTCTAGTTAAATTTTCATGAAAACATGGTAGGTTTCGGATAATGAATTAAGGAACTGGCTAGTTCCAATTCCAATTCCGGTTGCAGTTCTAACACATAAGGTGTCCGGAATGGGAATCAGAACCTATTAACTTATTCGTGTGATTAATTTTAATCGTTTGTAACTTTCTCGTTTAAATTTTAATTTACGGTACCCGGGCCTGCTCACCCCTAATATTAGGTCTTTTTTTAGTGTTATGTTGACAATGGTGCATTTGTTCTATTCGCCTGCTACGTTTGCATTTGAATATAAAAATTTGAATATCATGTGACGGGATGGCAGAATCACCAGTCATTACTAACGGCTTTCTACTGGTGATAAAAAGGGAGAACCCTCCCGGTTGTATTAGCACCACTGATTTGCAGTAGGTGAGGTTGTTGGTCACATTTTTGGAGCTCAGCTCGTCAAGGTGCGAGTACTATGACATCTTGCTTTTGGACGAAAAAGCCCGTCAGTTTCATGTTTCGTCCGAGAAACCGAAAAGGCAGTGCGATGAAATGGTGTCTGTGGAAATTTCTAGCCGATTACGAGTTGTCACTTCACTATGTCACTATTATCCGACGCGTTAGGTATCCCGTTTTCTTCCATTGACAGTGGCAGCTTGTACTTGTCCTAAATCGTGAGCTCAACCATCACTTGAAGTGCAGGAGATGTGCTCTTATTGGAGGGGAGTGATGGTTAATTCTCCATCTTCAAGAACTGCAAGTGCACAGTTACCAAATTGGGTGAGACTTGCGAGAGTGCTGCTACTTTGCACTGGTTAAGAAGAAGCTACGTATCAATTCTGTTTCAGGAGTCGTCGCGGTTGATGAATATATCATGTGACAATATTTACGTGATATCACGAAATAATATGTAATTGCCTTCTCTCTTGCTCTCATTTTCTCCCTTTCCTTATTCAACATGCTTTCCTCCTGCCTCCTCTCTACCCCTTTAAACGTGTAATATCACTAATTTTTTATAAGTTTTTCACTTAATTTTTATATTTAATTTACCAAAAAATTGCATATTCAAAAAAATTAACTATAGTCGAGACTTTATTTAATTAATTATTCACATTCATGTTCTCATTCTCTCATCAATTTTATTAAATAAAAAAAATTGTGCATAGCAGGAGTTGCTCTCTACTAATAATTTATCAGCTAGCCATCATAGTTCCATAGAGATTTCAGGAACGCACCCACTAAGTCAATTAAAATTAGCAAACTGTTTCAAAGAGATTTGGTATAATTAATACTGTTGGTTCGAGAAAAGGAGAACATTAATCGGTAGAATGAGAGCAAATATGTTCTCTTTCTCCCTTCATGATTACATGGGTCCAGATATATAAGCAAGAGATTGCATGAATTAATCACAAATCAACGTAATTTAAAGGTCACGTAATCCCTGTTGTACGGATGTTGTCAGAGGTGTAGGCGGTGTCAGACATACGGATCGACACCGGAACTACAAAGTAGTGTCAATGGTACAGGGCGGCGTCAGAAGCGTAGGCCAGCTATCGTGACCTAAGCGTTGGAGCAGATAATGAGCTTATTTTTTGGGCCACAATGGGCCGTCGTTCGCCAGGGACATGGGCTTACGGCCATGACCAACAAATACCACCTTGATCTGTAACTTAAAAGTTATGGATTTGATTTCATTGACAGACTTCCCATACATCTTTATTCCATTTTCTTTTTATATTTTTTTAGATTTATGTGTTTTCTTTATCGTATATCAAGGGAAAAAAAATTAGTTGACCATTGGTGGATCCACGATATTGACGGCTGGGGTTCCCTTCACGGTGGACTAAATCTTAGCCAAAGAAGGAGAGTGCTAAATTACCGTATGAAAGAAAAAAAAAATTCTCAAAAAACTATTCCGAGCAAATGATCTCCGCTTATATTGTCAAGAGATCGCAATTTTAACATGCGATCTCAATTTTATATTGAGATCGCAAGATGAAGACGTGGTCTTAGTTCACTTAGTTTTTTCAAATGATTATGCAAGTTTGGTAGATGTAGAACCGAGTTCTTAGGTTGAACATGCGATCTCAATTCAATGAAAATAAACATTTGACACGCGCCAACACTTGCATACTCATTTGACATTTGCCATCACTTGAGATCTCAGTACCAAAATGAGATCGTATGTTAAAGTTATAATCTTTTAACGATACAAAATAAAATAATTTATACGGAACAATTTTTTAAGAAAATTTTTTTCCTACTTACGGTAATTTGGTGCACTTCTCTTAGCCAAAGGGACAGATAAAGCTATGAAAAAAAAAAAAGAAAAGAAGAAGAAGATTAAAGCGTTACTGAACGGCGTCGCATTATGTTCCCGCTTCCTAGAAGGTCTCCCCAGTCCTGCGAAGAGCGCCAACAATGAAAGCTGTACATGACGTATGAATCCAACAGAAAAACGGAAAAATATGGGGCGCTCTCGCTCTCGCTCTAGTTCTCTCTCTCGCTCGAGCTCTCGACCACGATCTCCACCTGTTATTCCACATACCAGAGGCTACGTTTCTACTACGGGGGAGGCCCACTCAGAATCGGCAGAAGAACAGGATGAAAGGCATCGCAGCGTCAAAAGGATGAAAGAAACTCCAATCATGGGAGTCCCCCCACCATCGGCGGGCGCCGGAAAGGGTAATCAAAGTGAAAATGACCACTCCTCACAGAATCAATCCTCATATAGGGACAAGCTTGCAGGAAATATCCCAGGAGCTTTTGCGGAAGCATTTCAAATAGAGAGAGGGACAGAGGAAGATTCCGATGACGACGAAATGATAACCAACGAAGAAGATGGGCTGCCCAGAATAACACTAACACGGGAGGAGAAAGCGAGGATTAGGGCTCCATGGCGAGACGCGCTGATCATCAAACCATATGGCAAATCAATAGAATACAACTACCTGGTGAGCAGACTAAAAAATCTTTGGAATCCAAAAGGGCAAATGGAGTGCTCAGACATAGGCTATGGATTTCTCATCGTCAAGTTCCATGAGAGGGATGATCGAGTCCGGGTATTACGAGATGGCCCTTGGTTTGTTAATCAGCGATTCCTCACTATTCGTATGTGGGAGCCATATTTCTGTCCAGCGAAAGCAGCTTTCTCTGCAGTGGCGGTGTGGTTAAGGTTACCCGGGCTCCCCAAGGAGTTCTATGATCCGCGGCTAATTAAACGAATTGTAAGCCAAATTGGGCCCTTACTGAGGGTTGACGGTATTACTGCCTTGGGAACTAGATCTCAGTTTGCAAGGATTTGTGTTCAAATTGATCTGGAAGTCCCTATTCCGCCGTACATATGGATTGGAAAATGGAAACAAATGATCCAAGTTGAGGGAATCGACAAACTCTGTTTTCACTGTGGTATTATTGGCCACCGCAAGGATGCATGTCCTAGCTTGAAATCTGCCACTGCCCCCTGTACGAAGACGAACACAACAGAAACTCAAGTTCCTGCTGGAATGGGAAGATGCTCGGAGAAGGAACAACCAGACGACCCAGTCGGTGGCGAGGCAACTAATAACCATGGTCCATGGACTCTGGTTACCCACAGAAAGGGTGGTCAGAACAGCAGGAAGCGGCAGACGGCAAAAAGTACAATTCCAAACGGCAACCTGGGAATGGCGCAGAGCAGAACCCGTTCTGACAAAACGGGGGAAAGGCATAGGGGATGTGGAGCTATGGAAGGAACACGTGGTAATAATGACAGAAGTAGATTTGTTTACAGAGAGAAAACGCAAGTATGGCCCACCACAAGCCGAAACCCAGAGCAAGGCCAACAAACTATGGAATGGACTGCGAATAAGGAAAATGATATAGTAAATGGCTCAAATGGGGAAATGAACATTGACGAAGAGCCCAGCAATAAAGAGCCCATAGAGTTGGACCAAGGGTGTGGGGCCAACCCCTCACAAATCACCGGCCCGGGAGATATGGCCCATCCTATTGACCAGACGGAGTGCCACGAAAAATATCAGGAGCCGCTCTTCTCCTTTAGCTTTCATCCCGTAACTCTGAAAAGTATAGCTAATACTATTTTAAACCCTAATCCAGATCGTGTGCAGGTTATCCGAGGGGAACAATCTAGCCCAAAGCAGCTAGAGATTCCAGGCATACATGGAGGAAGCAAGCCGAATTCGAGCAACCACCAACCAGTCGATGAGTCCAATCCCGGCGAGCTGGACAATACAATTAGGCGAGGAACACAGGAAAATCAGAGAAATTCCGATGGGAGTGGCCGCTTGGGAAGGAGTGCAACTCGGCCCACATTAGGCACCGGAAGGAAGCCAATCATGGCTACAGAAAAGAGGTCAAGCCCGAATGATCCGAACATCGGTGGTCCCAATTTTGGTGCTTGCAAGTATGATGGATGTCCCGGTTCCTCACAATGCTCGGAGAGAAGTGTTGGGAGATGCTCTGACCAGGAGGGAGGAGCTCAACAGAATAAACCACTGGCTTCCCGACAGGCTGGTGGTGACAACAGTGATGCCATGTGGGAGGGCCCTAGAAACTCGGCGAATATCCCACCGCAGCCACAAGATAAGCTATCGGGGCAACAGGAAGAAGCTGCTGAAGATCCTCCCGTAGAAAGGAGCCCAAATGGTCAACGTCTCCGTCAAATTTTGGCTGTAGCCCGAACGGGAGACAACGGACTGCGACCTGGAAGCTAGACCCATGGGTTCACTAAAGGAACTGGAAACGTTGCATGTATCCTTTGAGTATATGGATTTAGGATCATATAGCATTGATAATATTACTGCACCAAGTAGGTTCCATTCCAAAATGTTGTTTTGGAATTGCAGGGGTCTGACGAACCCGGATGCTGTGGACACCGCGAGGGATCTATGTGGGATCCATAGGCCAGATGTTTTGCTTCTCACAGAAACAAGACTTGAAAAAGACAGAGCCTTGGAGATGACCCGAAGACTACCCTTTGACAGTTGCTTGGCCACACAAACGATTGGAAGGAGAGGAGGGATCTTGCTTCTTTGGGCTTCTGAGGTGGTGAAGGTATCGTTGATAGCATCCACAGAACAAGAGATTCATGCAATTATGGAGGTAAAAAATTCCAATTCTCTTTGGCTATTTTCTGCTATATATGGTAGCCCAAGACTGAGTGAACGGAAATTGCTTTGGGAGAACTTAGAAACCATAGCTGGTAGCCATAATCTGCCTTGGCTAGCACTGGGTGATTTTAATGAAATATTGAATGACTCTGAAAAAATGGGGGGTAACCCAGTGAATCCAAACAGAGTTTTGAGATTTGCTGAGGTTCTAAATAATTGTGGCTTTATTGACTTGGGTTACTCAGGGCCAACATTTACTTGGTCAAACCTAAGGCAATCGGGAAACCTAATCCAGGAAAGAATTGACCGAGCAGTAGCGAACTCTTCCTGGAAGTGTATGTTTCCAAATGCTGAGGTGCGGCACTTACCGAGAGTACATTCGGACCATTGTCCTGTACTACTTGACCTCAACCCAAGAAACCACCTTGCTCTGGAAAAACCTTTTCGTTTCCAGACAATGTGGATGTCTCACCCGGATTTCAAAAATTTAGTGAGATCAGCATGGGAAGATAGAAGTTGTCCCTTTGAAAATTCCATAAAACTTTTCTCAAGTAGGGCATCGAAGTGGAATAAGGAGGTTTTCGGAAACATTTTCCACAAAAAGAAGCACATCCTAGCTAGACTAAAGGGCATCCAGAGAAGTTTGGCCTACAATCCCTCTCGCTTTCTAACAGAACTGGAAAAGCAACTTAGGGCTGAGTACTGTACCCTGTTGGAAAATGAAAGGGAATTATGGCTATTGAAGTCTAGAACAGAGTGGATAATGGAAGGTGAAAGGAATACAAAATTCTTTCATGTATCCACTCTAGTAAATAGAAGACATAATAAAATACGAGGGTTATTGACTGAAGAAGGAGAATGGAGCTTTGACCCGCCGGTGTTAATGAACACCATAAACAGATTTTTCATCAAGCTCTATAGCTCGGGTAAAGAGTTCTATCAAAGGATCCCGGCCCAGTGGATGGAACTCAATTTTCAGGAAAATGTAGATATGTCAAGAGCCCTCTCAGAACCCATTTCTAATAGGGAGGTTTGGCTGGCTTTGAAATGCCTCAAACCACATAAAGCTCCTGGACCGGATGGCTTGCACCCAGTTTTTTTTCAGAAAAACTGGGAATTGACGGGCCAATCAATGATCGAGTTTGTCAGGGATGTCTTCAGAATGGGAAAACTCCCAAATGGGATTAATGAGACCTTGATCTCACTGATTCCAAAATGCCCCAGCCCGGAAACAATAGCACAATTTCGGCCCATCAGCCTATGTAATACTAGCTATAAAGTTGTGTCAAAGATAATTGTCAATCGAATTAGGCCCTTTCTAAATAGCATGATCTCCCCCTTCCAATCGAGCTTCATTCCAGGAAGGAGATCTGCAGACAATGTGATAATACTTCGGGAAATAATAAGCTCGCTTGGAAGAAAACGGGGGAGAAATGGCTGCATGATAGTAAAGCTGGACTTGGAAAAGGCTTATGATAGGCTTGAATGGGACTTCATCAGAGAGACTCTAATTTTTTTCAAATTTCCAGAGGCTCTAATATCCCTAATCCTGAATTGTATCTCATCCACTAGAATTAGTGTATTGTTTAATGGTGGAAAGTTAGACTCTTTCCTACCATCCAGGGGTATTAGGCAAGGTGATCCAATTTCACCATACTTGTTCATCCTATGCTTGGAGTACTTATCAATCATGATTGAAAAGGATGTGCGAGATGGGAAATGGAGGGGTGTTCAACCATCTAGGGGGTCTCTAAGCTTCTCGCACTTGTTTTTTGCGGATGACATAATCTTGCTAGGCAAAGCAGACAAAGAAACAGGTGAGGCTATGCACAGAGTATTGCAAGATTTTTGTGGCCGCTCAGGACAGTGCATAAATGTCCAGAAGTCAAAAATTGTGTTCTCCAAGAACACAAGCAATAGTGTGCGAATGGAGATCAAGGAAAAACTAGGCCTGGAAGAGTCAGAGGAGATAGGGAAATACTTAGGTTTCCCAATGGACGTGTCAGCCTCAAGAACCTCGTCTTTTAACTTTATCCTAGATAAGGTGAAAGATAAACTCTCGGGGTGGAAGTCCAAACTGATCTCCCGGGCAGGTAGAGTGGTCTTGATAAACTCTGTCCTAAATACAATCCCAAATCACATAATGCAATGTACTTACTTGCCTCAGAAGATCTGTAAGAGCTTGGACCAGATCAGCCGCAACTTCCTATGGGGTTCAACTGCACAACATAGAAAGATGCACATGGTCTCCTGGGAGACTGTTACAAAGTCAAGAGGAGAAGGAGGCCTCGGAATACAACGTAGTAGGGAGAGGAATGAGGCACTCCTTGGAAGTATGGCCTGGAGAGCTAATTCAGATGACAGACCATGGGCTAGACTTTTGAGAGAAAAGTATGGTCGAACCATTACAAATGTTAGAGGCTGCTCCAGCAACAGACGTGCCTTGCAAGAGGGCTCTCGACTTGCCTTAAAAGGGGTTAAATGGGTGATCGGATCAGGAGAAAACATAAACTTTTGGCATGATACATGGGTAGGCCACCAACCTTTGAGGGAATTGGTTGAGGGTCCTCTAGGCCTAGCTGAAACCAACCTAAAGGTTAGAGATGTTCTCAACACAGATGGAACATGGAACTTACAGCAAATCAGTGTGCCATTACCCAAAGAAATTATGGAGAAGATGCAAGCCGTCCCAAGGAGTTTGACAGCCCAAATGGAGGATAGAATTGCTTGGAAGTTTTCCCCAACAGGCCACTTCTCGACAAAGACTGCATACTACTTAGCGTGTGGGGATGATCCTTTGACAAAGAGCACTGCATGGGAATGGATCTGGAAAGCACCGACCCACCCGAGAATCTCGATGTTCCTTTGGATGGCAGGGCACCAGAAAATTCCCACTATGGATCAGTTAAATAGAAGAGGGCTTAATGTTGACCACATGTGCCCGAGATGCAAAAATGGAGTGGAGGATACAAGCCATGCCTTAAGGGACTGTACTTTCGCAATGCGGGTTTGGAGACGGATTGGCATCCCATCCTCTAAACGAGCCTCCTTCTCCTTGGCCACCTACGAATGGCTAAGGGTCAATAGTTGTGCTTATGAGACAGTGCATATGAATATTAACTGGTCGATTGTTTTCTTGCAGGCTGTTTGGCTGATCTGGAAAGAAAGGAATGAAGTGGTGTTTGGAGAACATTCGGAGAGGGAGCCACCACATAGACTGATTATCCAAAGGGCAGCAGAATTCCAAGCAGCCATGAAGCCTCGCCTAAGGAAAAATGTTTTTCAAATAGCCGTTAGATGGGCTCCCCCACCCCCCGGGTGGTGCAAGCTCAATACCGACGGCTCTGTAGGAGAGAAATCCGATAAAGCGGGAACGGGTGGAGTAATTAGAGATAGCACGGGACGTTGGGTAGCAGGCTTCACTCGATTTGTGGGTTCCACAAACAGCCTACTAGCTGAACTATGGGCTGTTCGAGAGGGACTACTCTTAGCGCGGGATTTAAACATTCAACGTTTAATTATTGAACTAGATGCCCAGCTAGTAGTGAGTTTTCTACAGAATACAGACATTGAAAACACCTTTCTTACACCAATTGTTATGGATTGCAGGAAAATACTCCAAGACTTCAGAGAAGTCCAAGTGCAACATATCTATCGGGAGGGGAACTCGGTTGCGGACATTTTGGCAAGGATGGGACGTAGTTCCAGTCCAGATGCAGTATATTTAGGAACTCCACCAAAGGAAGTTTCACTAGCGCTTTTGTATGATATGTGGGGATGTCACTCCGCAAGGCTTGTTCGCCAAACACCAGCTGACATGGCTGGGGACTGATCTGTATTGTACAGTGTATTAGCTAATACAACATCTTTAATTACCAAAAAAAAAAAAACAGAAAAACGGAAGCCTGGAGAAAATCTTTTATCACGCGGTGTTATTATGTATTAGTATTTATATGATATTATTAATTAATTAAAATCAGTTATTTTTTTAATTTTTTTAAAAAAATTAAAAAATATAAAAATAATTAATTTTAGTTGATTGGTGTCACTATATAAATACATCCACGTGATATTTTCTCATGCACGTGGCTATTGGCTCTACTCTACTCCCAAGTCCAACAAGCCTCGACGTAGTTCCGTCTGCGATCAACTTTCTTCTCCACGAGGGAGACTGTTTTATCTCCTCGGAGCGATTTGTGGTTGAACTGCGTCTGATACTGCTCGATTTCGTTGACTCTCAAACTGATTCTCTGGATCTTCTCCGAGTTCCGGTAATTCCTTTTCCGAGATTTATAATAATGCTTTGCTTCTCAGGATCAACTCATTTTAGCACACTGGTATTGCGCGGTTGATGGATCTTATGCCCTGCAGTTGTTCCTTCCTTTACTGATGTGTTTGTTGCTACGCTGTTATATCCTCCCTATTCTGCATCTTGGTGAAAATCTGTGACTTTGATGAAGATTAGCTCCCGAATTTGTGCTTTGCTGTGGAGAAGACCTGCTCGTCTGTTTCTGTCTCCAGTTTGTTTGACGATAGCTTGTTTGACCGTTTACATTCAAAGAGCGGGAGAAATAGCGTCATTTTGCATCTTCAGCAGGTTTTAGCACTATTTGATCGTCAGGAACGGAATTACAAGACTGCAAGTAAATTTGATTTTTTATTGAAGAAAGAATTTTATTTTTTCTGGTGGGATGAATAATTCAATTTGACTAGATAGAACTCTCCACATAAAGGAGGAGGACAGAAGGAAACAGCCTTGCAGTCTCATCTCCTCTATAAATTCTTAAAATATAATGGTTCATGTATATATGATAAAAGATTATTGTTCTACAATCATCATAGGAACCTATGATGGCTGTCTTTGCGCCTCGCCAAAGAAAACGAAAAGGCTGTTCTTTGCAATACAATTGTGTCTTCTCCATGTAAGATGTAATTGAGTGGAGCCATAGTTTGTGCTTTTGTCTATAATGTAAAACATATAACAATCATTAATCTATAGAGCTTCCATGTTAGGCTCAAGAAAGTTTTTCATTAGTGGTTCAGTTATTTTATGAGGATTGGAAGACACCATATTCTGGAACTTTTGATGTGTTTTTTGCTTAAAGTTAGCTCATTTATTTACTTTCTGTTTCATTGTCAAACACGTACCTTGTTTTTGATGTTTATAGGGCAGAACATGTCAAAGGAACCAGTAAATGTGAATGAGTTCCAAGAATTGGCTAGGCAGGCTCTTCCCAAAATGTACTATGATTTCTACTCTGGAGGAGCCGAGGACCAGCACACACTTAAAGAGAACATTGACGCATTTCAAAGAATATTGTCCGTTTTGAGTATTTGTTTTTGTTCTAGATTAATATCTTATCTATTTTACTGATTATATTTGTAACCTCAGGTTTCGGCCGAGAGTTCTTGTAGATGTTGGCAGAATTACTCTATCAACCACTATATTGGGCTATAGTGTATCGGCCCCTATCATGATTGCTCCAACCGCACTGCACAAGTTGGCTCATTATGAAGGTGCAAAACCTGAATCTTGTCAAAAGATTAACTATCAGAAGTTCTTGTACCTGTTTCTGAATCTGGTTTACCTAACATTGTCTAGGTGAGATTGCCACTGCCAGAGCAGCTGCTGCTTGTAATACCATCATGGTATTGAGATTATCCAGTCCTCTCTCTCCCTCTCCCCCTCTCTCTCTCTCTCTGTTCTTTATTTTTTCTTACTGTCATTGCTGACAAGAAGATGTTTAATTCAATTGGATATAGGTTTTATCTTATACGTCCACATGTACTGTGGAGGAAGTTGCTTCCAGCTGCAATGCTATTCGATTCTTTCAATTATATGTATGTGTTTTCTAGTGCCTCTTGTTCGTGTTTATATTTTCCCAGTGATTTCCTGTTTCAATAATATTCTATCTGTAGTTTTCCTTCTGAGCACATCATTTGTATCCACGTTGTTATCAATAGGTGTACAAGAGACGTGATATATCAGCTCAGTTGGTTCAGAGAGCTGAAAGAAGTGGATTCAAGGCTATTGTCCTTACTGTAGATACTCCCAAACTAGGCAGAAGAGAGCATGACATTAAGAATAAGTACCTGCTAAACCATCATCTTTGTGTTAAACACTTCTAAGAATTAGCTTCAACTGCTCATTAAACACTTTGTGTTAATAGAATAGTGCAGCAACTCTTTCGACATTCAGGATATTTACAGTATTTTTACGCATGTTATGTTTTAACAGAATGATAGCGCCTCAGTTGAAGAATTTTGAAGGTCTGTTTTGCACTGAAGTTACCTCTGTGAGTCAAATGTCCGCTCTTGCTTTGGCATTTGAACATGATGATTCACTTTTTCTCAGTTCTTTAACCTGACCAAAACTCATTCACTCAAGTGGCAACAGGTGTTGGGCAAAAGGTTCTTTTATGTAATGCCACAAGTGCATATGTATTATGTATCCTCACATCTATCTTATTACCCTTAAACACTGTTGGATAGCTCAAGAACAATGGCTTTTCAGTCGCTTTAGAAGCATACCCTTAAGCAACCGTCACTTGATCATATGAGAACCATTTTCTCCTCAGATAGACCTCTATATTGTTGCTATTATTGAAACTTAATGTTCAACACGTGTTTTGCAGGACAAGGGTTCGAATTTGCAGGCATTTGCTAATAATACATTCGATGCTTCCCTTTCATGGAAGGTGAATTGTCTAACCATCTTTAGTCGTCTACCCCTCTCTTCTCAAATTACTGCTGGAAAAGCTTCTTGTCATTAACCATTTCATGTGATCTCAAACAACTGATTCTTGAAATTGTCCTAAGAGATTCGGCTTCTAGGTCAGAACTTTTTTATCTACAACATGAGAAGTGCATTTTACATGGTGCAGGATATTGACTGGTTGAAATCCATCACCAAATTGCCCATTCTGATCAAGGGCGTTCTTACTGGTGAAGATGGTAAGATAGATCGGGAATCAGTCTTAGCAGCACAGAAGTTATTTTGGAGATTCATGGACAACCTTCCGTTTTTATGAGTTGCCAACTTATTAGGTGGCCCAATTGAGAAAATAATGGATAAATGTGACTCAGGGACACCATGACATCATTACCTGTCACCTGCGGCAAGAAACAAGTTTCCCTGCATTAGATGTCGGGCTGTAAAACAAAATGCCTTCTTTTCTTTAACATGTTTTACTTCTCCATGTAATTTTGTATCTTCACTCTGATATGAAATTTCTATGGTTGGGCAGCAATTAAAGCAGTCGAAGTAGGTGTAGCTGGGATAGTTGTATCTAACCATGGAGGTCGCCAGCTAGATTACACTCCAGCTACGATCTCTGTTCTGGAGGAGGTGATCTTCTTCTTCTTTACTCAAGTTTCTCTATGTATCCTAAGATGCAGACATGTTCATCCGGTGTCTCTTCTCAGATAGTATTTCAAAAAACATTTTCATTAATCTCCATTAGCGATACGAGATACACGTACCAACAGAGGTACACAGTGTCGTGTTGATTTGCTTATTTTGGGTCGTATCTTTTCAATTTGTAGGTCGTTCAAGCAGTTAAAGGAAGGGTCCCTGTGTTCGTTGATGGAGGGATTCGACGAGGAACCGATGTTTTCAAGGCATTAGCCCTCGGAGCACAAGCTGTCCTTGTAAGCCCATTGATACTTTATCATAGTCTTCTTCTGGCAAGATAGTTGTTCAGTTTTTCCATTTTCCTTTTTGATGTATGTTTACAATGAAGCAGATAGGGAGGCCTGTTATATATGGGTTAGCAGCAAAGGGGGAGTATGGAGTGAGGCGGGTTATTGAGATGCTTAAGGACGAGCTCGAGCTCACGATGGCACTCTCGGGCTGCCCGAGCCGTAGGGATATTACGAGGAATCATATAATGATGGAGCACGACAGACTTCGTTGTATGCTGTGACGAATTAAGTATCAGCCAAGCTTCAGAACAGACCCCAGTCTGCTGTTGCAGATGGACATTTTCATGTCTATTATCCGACATTAACAGGATCACTTGTTATTGAAGCTCCTTGGCATCATGACCCCGGATGGATCCGGAGTTAGGAATGCTGGCAGCCCAAGGTATGTATCATTGACTGCCAAGTGTAATTTCCTTTTGGAAAAAAGGGGCACGTTTAACCCCCGAAGAATTAACTCAAACATATAGGACATATGTACGACTCATGTGAAAATTCACGAGGTCGGATATTCAATTCTCCCTCGAGCGTGTAGCTCTTAGCGAGACCACTTAGCATATGAACTTATCTGAATTTATAAATTTGTGGGTATTGAAGTGTCAGAAGAGTAATCTCTCGTTATAAAAAACTGTAGGTTTACCAACATGGGTTGTCTAATTATTAAGGTACTTGTTCCCCTTAAGCAAAGATCTCGAGTTCGAGTATTTAATTTACCCGTTAAATGAGCCGATCCTACTGGAACTGGATTAATTAGTAGTTCAATGAATTTCTGGATATCAGTTTACACAAAAAAACGTAGGTTTCACCTCAGGTTTTATTCGCTTCTTATGTCATTTTCATTCTAAAATTGTATTTTTTTTATTAATGCTGTTATTATTTAGCGTGGTTTTTTTTAAAAAAAAAAAACCTTACCGGTATCATATATTGGACTGAATACAGTTACGATGCCGCAGCGCAATATGATTGGGCGTCAGGTCCACACTTATTTCGAATGCAACCGATCGTGGGCCACTAGCTGCACTCAAGTTAGCACATAAATTGGGAACACGGGACCGTAAGTGGTCGAATGAAAGGACCATATTACAATTGAAAAGGGGGAACAGACTAAAGAGGACTAGGCAGGATTTCGCTACTGGTCCATTCCTGATTACCCATCTGAATCCAATCAAAATAAATATGAATAAAAAACAAAGTTTAACGATGATCTCGCATATTCAACTTAAATTAATGTGGTAAAAATATTGGAGATCCTCTATGTCCGACGATTCCTGCAAGTGAGTTCTAAAATCAAATCTTATATGTTGTTCGCGTTATAATATCGAGTCACCTGCCATTACTTTATGCTGATGTGGCACTGATACACGTCAGTTTAAAGTAACGGTAAGTGACGGAAAGGACTCGATGTTGTAACGCGGACAATATATAAGATTTGATTTAAACATTTTAAAATATTTAGAACTCACTTATAATAATCGTCAAACATATAAAACTCCCGATATCTTTATTTCTTAAATTAATTATAAATTCTCTCTATACATGGGATTCACTTTTACACGGGCATTTCTCAATTTCCCCTCACTATCTCATCATAATCCAATGCCTTAGGTATCCCGTTTTCTTCCATTGCCGTGGCAGCTTGTGCTTGTCTTAAATCGGGAGCTCAGCCATTGCTTGAAATACAGGAGATGTGCTCTTATTGGAGGGGATTGACGGTAAATTCTCCATCTTCAAGAACTGCGAGTGCAAAGTTACCAACTTGGGTGAGACTTGTGAGTGTGCTGCTACTTTGCTCTGATTGATACCGATTCAGAAGAAGCTCTGCATGAATTCTGTTTCAGGAGTAGTCACATTTAACGTGATGTAAACATATTGCATGACTGTACTTATGTGATATCATAAACTAATATGTGACTGTCTTCTCTCTTTACTCTAATTTTCTCTCTTCTCATTTTACATATTTTCCCCCGCCTCCTCTCTACCCTTTTTAATATCTGTAACATCACCAAGTTTTCCCTAAGTTTATCACTTAATTTTTATCTAATCATTCACGTTCTCATTTTTTCGTCAATTTCATTAAATTATAAAAAATTATGTGCATAGCACGAGTCAATATCCAGTAATAATTTATCAGTTTACCATTATAGTTTCATAGAGGTTTCGGGATGACACCAAGTCAATTAAAATTAGCGGATCACTAGTGAATCCACGATGTTGATGGCTGGGATTCCCATCACGGTGGCCTAGAGATTTTAGCCGAGGTACTGACGAAGCTATGAATGATTAACGTTGTACTAAACGATGTTGCATTTATATTCACGCTTCACAGGGTGTAAAGGCAACATCTTCCATGGACTGGCGATATTACGTGTTAATGATGATGTAATATATTAATCTAATTATAATTAATGATGTAACTAATAATTATGTAGATATAAATAAAAAATTTCTAAATTTCATAAAAATAAAAAAAATGACAAAAAATACAGTATAATAAATAATAAAAGCTGTACATGACGTATCAATCCAACAGAAACAGAAACCTTCGAGTGGGTATTGGCTCTACTCTACTCCCAAGTCCAACAAGCCTCGGCATAGTTCCGTCTGCGATCCAACTTCCCCCTCCACCAGGCAGACTGTTTCGTCTCGCCGGAGCGATTGCTGCTTGAACTGCGTTTGATACTGCTCGATTTCGTCGACTCTCAAACTGACTCTCTGGATCTTCTCCGAGTTCCGGTAATTCCTTTTCCGGGACTTAGAATGCTTCGTGTAGTGCTTCGCTTCTCAGGATAGTATTAACTAATTTCAGCTCACAGTCATTCCGCGGTTGATGGATCTTATGCGCTGCAGTTGTTCCTTTACTGGTGTGTTTGTTACTTAGCTGTATTATCCTCTCCTCATTCTGCGTCTTGGCGAAAATCTATGTATTCGATGAAGATTAGCTGCTGAATTTGTGCTTTGCTGTGGAGAAGACCTGCTCTTGTGTTTCTGCATCCAGTTTGTTCGACGATAATTTGTTTGACCGTTTAAATTCAAAGAGCGGGACAAATATCGTCATTTTGCATTTTCAATAGGTATTAGCATTGACTTGATTGTCAGGAACGGAATTACAAGACTGGAAGTAAAACAATTTGATTTAATGAATTTTATTTTGCTTTTGGTGGAATGAAGAATTCAATTTGACTAGACGGAATTCTTCTCACAAATGAGGAGTACAGAAGGAAACAGCCTTGAAGTCTCATCACCTCTATCGTAAAGATTATTGTTCTATAATCACCACAGGAAATTATGGTGGCTGTTTTTGCGCCTCACCAAGAGAAAGAAAAGGCTGTTTTTTGCAATACAATTGTGTCTTCTCCATGTAAAATGTAATTGAGTAGAGAAATTGTGTGTGCATTGGTCTGTGATGTAAAATATATATCAATCGTTAATATATGGAGCGTCCATGTTAGGCTCAAGAAAGTTTTTCATCAGCGGTTCAGTTATTTTAGAATTGGAAAACACCATATTCTGGAACTTCTGATGTGTTTTTTGCTTAAAGTGGGCTCATTTATTTACTTTCTGTTTTCTTGTCAAATATGTCCCTTGCTTTTGATGTTTATAGGGCAGAATATGTCAAAGGAACCAGTAAACATGAATGAGTTCCAAGAACTGGCCAGGGAGGCCCTTCCAAAAATGTACTATGATTACTACTCTGGAGGAGCCGAGGACCAGCACACACTTAAAGAGAACATTGAAGCATTTCACAGAATATTGTACGTGTTGAGAATTTGTTTTTGTTCCGGATTAATGTCTTATCTATTTTACTGATTATATTTGTAATATCAGGTTTCGGCCGAGAGTTCTTATAGATGTTAGCAGAATTAATCTATCAACTACTATATTGGGCTATAGTGTATCGGCCCCTATTATGATTGCTCCAACTGCAATGCACAAGTTGGCTCATTATGAAGGTGCAAAACCTGAATCTTCTCAAAAGATTAACTACCAGACGTTCTGGTGCCTGTTTCTGAATATGGTTTACCTAACATTGTCGAGGTGAGATTGCTACTGCCAGAGCAGCTGCTGCTTGTAATGCCATCATGGTATTGAGATTAAGATTATCTAGTCCTCTCTCTCTCCAAACCACACACCCCCCCCCCCCCCCCCCCCCGCCGGGTTTTTTATTTTTCTTCTTACTGTCACTGCTGATAAGAAGATGCTTAATTCGATTTGATATAGGTTTTATCTTATATGTCCACCTGTACTGTGGAGGAGGTTGCTTCCAGCTGCAATGCTATCCGATTTTTTCAATTATGTGTATGTGGTTTGTGGTGCCTCCTGTTTATATATTTTCCCGCTGATTCCTATTTCGATAATCCATCCGTAGTATTCCTTCTGTGAATGTCATTTGTGTCCACATTGTTGTCAATAGGTGTCCAAGAGACGGGATATATCAGCTCAGTTAGTGCAAAGAGCTGAAAGAAGTGGATACAAGGCTATTGTCCTCACTGTAGATGCTCCCAGACTAGGCAGAAGAGAGCAGGACATTAAGAATAAGTACCTGCCAAACCGTGATCTTTATGTTAAACACTTTTAAGAATTAGTTTCAACTGCTCATTAAACACTTTATGTTAGTAGAGTAGTACAGCAACTCTTACGGCATCTGGGATATTTACACTATTTGTGTGCACGTTATGTTTGACAGAATGATAGTACCTCAGTTGAAGAATTTTGAAGGTCTATTATCCACTGAAGTTACATCTGTGAGTCAAATTTGCACTCTAACTTCGGCATTTGAACATGATGATTCACTTTTTGTTAGTTCTTTTACCTGACCATCACTCATTCCCTTACTCAAGTGGCAACAGGTATTAGGCAAAAGGTTCTTTTATGTAATGCCTGTGCAAGGGCATCTGTATTACATGTCCTTGGATCTATCTTTTACCCTTGAAAGTGTTGGATAGTTCAAGAAGAATGGCTTTTCAGTTGCTTTAGAAGCATATCCTTAAGCACCCCCCACTGGATGATATCAGAACTCTTTTTTTCCTCAGACTGACGTCTATATTGTTGCTATCATTGAAACTTAATGTTCAACACATGTTTTGTTGGACAAGGGTTCAAATTTGCAGGCATTTGTTGACAATACATTAGATGCTTCCCTTTCATGGAAGGTAAACTGTCCAACAATCTTTAGTTAATCTCCCTCTATCTTCTCAAATTATTGGTGAAAAAAGTTTCATCTCATTAACCATTTCGTGTGATCTCGAACAACTGATTCTTGAAATTGTCCCAAGAGATTCGGCTTCTAGCTCAGAACTTTTTTATCTGCAACATGAGAAATACATTTTACATGGTGCAGGATATTGACTGGTTGAAATCCATCACCAAATTGCCCATTCTGATCAAGGGCGTTCTTACTGGTGAAGATGGTAAGATAGATCAGGAATCAGTCTTAGCAGCACAGAAGTTATTTTGGGGTTTCATAGACAGCCTTCCGTTTTTATGAGTTGCCAACTTATTAGGTGGCCCAATTGAGAAACTAATGGATAAATGTTACTCAGGGACACCATGACATGCATTACCCATCAACTGCGGCAAGAAACAATAAGTTTCCCTACCTTAGATGTCGGGCTGTAAAAGATATACCTTCTTTTCTTTAACATGTTTTACTTCTCCATGTAATTTAGTATCTTCACTCTGATATGAAATTTCTATTGTCGGGCAGCAATTAAAGCGGTGGAAGTAGGTGTAGCTGGGATAGTTGTATCTAACCATGGAGCTCGCCAGCTAGATTACACTCCGGCTACGATCTCTGCTCTGGAGGAGGTGATGTACTTCTTTGCTTGAGTTTCCACATGCATCCTGAGACGCAGACATTTTCATCCTGTGTCTTTTCTTGGATAGTATTTCAAAAACATTTCAATAATCTCCATTAGCCGCTATACGAGATACACGTACCAGCAGAGGTTCGGGTGTATAGTGTCGTGTTGATTTGCTGATTTTGGGTCGTATCTTTTAAATTTGTAGGTCGTTCAAGCAGTTAAAGGAAGGTTCCCTGTGTTCGTCGATGGAGGGATTCGGCGAGGAACTGATGTTTTCAAGGCATTAGCCCTCGGAGCACAAGCTGTTCTTGTAAGCCCATTGATACTTTATCATAGTCCTCTGGCAAGAAAAGTTCTATTTTAATTTTTTTTCCCATTTTCCTTTTTGATTATATATGTTTACAATGAAGCAGATAGGGAGGCCTGTTATATATGGGTTAGCAGCAAAGGGGGAGTATGGAGTGAGGCGGGTTATTGAGATGCTTAAGGACCAGCTCGAGCTCACGATGGCACTCTCGGGCTGCCCGAGCCTTAAGGATATTACGAGGAATCAGATAATGACGAAGCATGACAGACTTCGTTGTATGCTATGACGAATTAAGTATCGGCCAAGCTTCAGAACAGACCCCGGTCTGCTATTGCGGATGGACATTTTCATGTCTATTATCCGACATAAACAGGATCCCATGTTATTGAAGCTCCTTGGCATTATCACACCGGATGGATCCGGAGTTAGGAATGTTGGCAGTTCAAGGTATGTATCATTGACTGCCAAGTGTAATTTTCTTTTGCAAACAAAGGGTGCACGTTTAACCCTCAAAGAATTAACTCAAAGGTCCAGGACATATTTACAACTCGTGTGAAAATTCACGAGGTCGGATAATCGATTCTTGCTCGAGAGTGTAGCTCTTAGCAAGACCACTCAGCACATGAACTTATCTAAATTTACAAATTTGTGGGTATTCACATGTTGGGAGAGTAATCTCTCGTCATAAAAAAAAAAACGTAGGTTTACCAGTATTTCAATTAGTAATACACTTATTCCCCTTAAACAAAGGTCTCGGATTCGAGTTTTTATGGATAGAGAAAACTCACGCTGGGAGAGTTTTAACCCTTAAATAGACCGACCTAACTCGAATTGGATTAGTCAGTAGTCCGATAAATTTCTAGATACTAGTGTAAAAGAAAACGTAAGTTTCACCTCGGGTTTTTTTTTGCTTGTTTTGTCATTTTCATTCTAAAATTATATATTTTTTAATTACTGCTGTTATTATTTAGCGTGAGTGTTTATGTTTTTTTTTTTTGTTAATCTTACGCTGTACCCATTTTTTCTCACTTTAGTACGACGGAGGAGATGGCGGCGGCCGATCCTTCCGTTTGATGCTTTTCCTTGATTATTTTAAAAAAAGGAAAACATCGTAGAATCAAAGCGAAAAAGAACTGCCTCTTCATGAACCGATTCTATTTTGAATCGATTTGCTGGACAAAAAGTAATTCAGTTAATCTTTAAGGTAAGCAATTCTGTTAATTTCTCTAGTGGCATGCTTATATGCAAGAAGTCTTATATGCAACGAGTATATTTCGTATTAATACCGATGTTATGGCATGAACCAATCAAATCTAGCCATTTTTAAGGTTATTTTTTTCTCTTTTAAATGTTATTAAGAAATCACAAAAATAATTAAATTTTCTTAGTTCATGACATCGTCAATATTGCAATATGATATATTTGTTATGCACACTCATATGCCTGAGGCCGATACGTAGACGGGGAAGCTAGCTAGGAATGAGGGTGGGCTGGAGGAGTCCCGTTAGGGGGGAGAATTGAAAAAAAAAAAACCCTTACTGATACCATACATTGGACCGGATACAATTAAGGTACCATGGCGCAACGTAATTGGGCGCTAGGTCCACACGTTTTTCGAATGCAACCGATCGTGGGCCACTAGCTGCACTCAAGTTAGTACATAAATTGGGAACACGAGATCATAATTGGTTGAATGAAAGGACCATGTTACAAATGAAAATGGGAAACAGACGAAAGAGGACTAGGCAGGATTTCGCTTCTGGTTCATTCCTTATTACCCATCTAAATCCAATCAAAATAAATTTACATTAAAAAAATAAACTGTAATGATAATCTCACGTATTCAACTTAAATTAATGAGATAAAGAAACCGGAGATCCTATATGTCTGACAATTCCTGCAAGCAAGTTGTAAATGTTTCGATGTGTTAAATCAAGCCCTATATGTTGTTCGTGTTATAACATCGAGTCATTTCCATCACCTGTCATTACTTTATACTGAGGTGGCACTGACGTGAGGCTGATACACGTCAGCTTAAAGTAACGGTAAGTAACGGAAAGGACTCGATGTTGTAATGAGAATAATATATAGGATTTAATTTAACCACTTTAAAATATTTAGGACTCACTTATAAGAATCGTCAAACATATGGAGTTCCTGATTTTTAAATTAATTATAAATTCTCTCTATACACGGGGTTCACTTTTACACGGGCATTTCTCAATTTCCCCTCACTATCTCCCCATTATCCAATGCCTTAGGTATCCCGTTTTCTTCCATCGTCGTGGCAGCCTGTGCTTGTCCTGAACCGTGAGCTCAGCCATTGCTTGAAAGACAGGAGATGTGCTCTTATTCGCGGGGAGTGACGGTAAATTCTCCATCTTCAAGAACTGCGAGTGCAAAGTTACCAAATTGAGTGAGACTTGTGAGAGAGCTGCCACTTTGCTCTGATTGATACCGATTCAGAAGAAGCTCTGTATGAATTCTGTTTCAGGAGTAGCTACATTCTACGTGATGTAAATATATTGCATGATCGTGCTTACGTGATATCACAGACTAATGCGTGTCTGTCTTCTCTCCTTACTCTGGTCTTCTCTCTTTTCTTATTTTACGTATTTTTCTCCTACCTCCTCTCTACCATTTTTAATATCTGCAACATCACCAAGTTTTCCCAAAGTTTATCACTTAATTTTTATCAAATCATTCATGCTCTTGTTCTTTCGTCAATTTCATTAAATAATAAAAAAGCCAGTGCATAGCACGAGTCAATATCCAGTAACAATTTATTAGCTCGCCTTTACAATTTCATAGAGATTTCAGAACCGCACCAAGTCAACTAAAATTAGCGGACCATTGGTGAATGGACGATGTTGACGGCTTAGGATTCCCATCACGGTGGCCTAGAGATCTTAGCCAAGGGGCCGACGGAGCTATGAATGATTAGCGTGGTACTAAATGACGTCGCATTTATATTGGCGCTTCACTGGATGTAAAGACAACCTCTTCCGTGGGCTGACTATATTACGTGTTAATGATGAGATAATATATTCACCTAATCAGAATTTATAATGTAACTAATAATTATGTAGATATAAATAAAAAATTTTAAATTTCATAAAAATATAAAAAAAATTTGACAAATAATACAGTATAATAAATAATAAAAGCTGTACATGACGTACGAATCCAACAGAAACAGAACCTTCACGTGGCTATTGGCTCTACTCTACTCCCAAGTTCAACAAGCCTCAGCATAGTTCCGTCTACGATCAACATTCCTCTCCACCAAGGCAGACTGTTTCATCTCGCCGGAGCGATTGCTGCTTGAACTGCGTCTGATACTGCTCGATTTCGTCGACTATCAAACTGACTCTCTGGATCTTCTCCGAGTTCCGGTAATTCCTTTTCCGAGATTTATAATGCTTTGCTTCTCAGGATAGGATCAACTCATTTCAGCTCACAGTCATTCCGCGGTTGATGGATCTTATGCGCTGCAGTTGTTCCTTTGCTGCTGTGTTTGTTACTTCGCTGTATTATCCTCCTCGTTCTGCGTCTTGGCGAAAATCTATGTATTCGATGAAGATTAGCTGCTGAATTTGTGCTTTGCTGTGGAGAAGACCTGCTCGTGTATTTCCGTCTCCAGTTTATTCGACAATAGGTTGTTTGATCGTTGAAATTCAAAGAGCCGGACAAATATCGTCATCTTGCATTTTCAGTAGGTTTTAGCATTGAGTTGATTGTCAGGAACGGAATTACAAGAATGGAAGTAAAACAATTTGATTTACAGAATTTTATTTTATTTTTGGTGGAATGAAGAATTCAATTTGACTAGACGGAATTCTTCACATAAATGAGGAGTACAGAAGGAAACAGCCTTGAAGTCTCATCTCCTCTGTAAATTCTAAAATATAATGGTTCATGTATATATATCGTAAAAGATTATTGTTCTATAATCATCATAGGAACCTATGGTGGCTGTTTTTGGGCCTCAGCAAAGAAAAAGAAAAGGCTGTTTTTTGCAATACAATTGTGGCTTCTCCATGTAAGAGATAATTGAGTAGAGAACATTGTTTGTGCATTTGTCTATAATGTAAAATATATATCAATCATTAATATATAGAGCGTCCATGTTAGGCTCAAGAAAGTTTTTCATCAGTGGTTCAGTCATTTTAGAATTGGAAAACACCATATTCTGGAAATTCTGATGTGTTTTATTTACTTTCTGTTTTCTTGTCAAATATGTCCCTTGCTTTTGATGTTTATAGGGCAGAATATGTCAAAGGAACCAGTAAACGTGAATGAGTTCCAAGAACTGGCCAGGGAGGCCCTTCCAAAAATGTACTATGATTACTACTCTGGAGGAGCCGAGGACCAGCACACACTTAAAGAGAACATTGAAGCATTTCACAGAATATTGTACGTGTTGACAATTTGTTTTTGTTCTGGATTAATATCTTATCTATTTGACTGATTATATTTGTAATATCAGGTTTCGGCCGAGAGTTCTTATAGATGTTAGCAAAATTAATCTATCAACTACTATATTGGGCTATAGTGTATCGGCCCCTATTATGATTGCTCCAACTGCATACCACAAGCTGGCTCATTATGAAGGTGTGCAAAACCTGAATCTTGTCAAAAGATTAACTACCAGATGTTCTGGTGCCTGTTTCTGAATATGGTTTACCTAACATTGTCTAGGTGAGATTGCTACTGCAAGAGCAGCTGCTGCTTGTAATGCCATTATGGTATTGAGATTGAGATTATCTAGTCCTCTCTCTCTCTCCCCCCCCCTCTCTCTCCCCACTCTGGTTTTTTATTTTTCTTCTTACTGTCACTGCTAAGGTGCTTAATTCAATTGGATATAGGTTTTATCTTATATGTCCACCTGTACTGTGGAGGAAGTTGCTTCCAGCTGCAATGCTATCCGATTTTTTCAATTATATGTATGTGGTTTGTGGTGCCTCCTGTTTATATATTTTCCCGCTGATTCCCTATTTTGATAATAATCCATTCATAGTATTCCTTCTGTGAATGTCATTTGTGTCCACATTGTTTTCAATAGGTGTACAAGAGACGCGATATATCAGCTCAGTTAGTGCAAAGAGCTGAAAGAAGTGGATACAAGGCTATTGTCCTCACTGTAGATGCTCCCAGACTAGGCAGAAGAGAGCAGGACATTAAGAATAAGTACCTGTCAAACCGTGATCTTTATGTTAAACACTTTAAGAATTAGTTTCAACTGCTCATTAAACACTTTATGTTAGTAGAGTAGTACAGCAACTCTTACAGCATCCGGGATATTTACACTATTTGTGTGCACGTTATATTTGACAGAATGACAGTACCTCAGTTGAAGAATTTTGAAGGTCTGTTATCCACTGAAGTTACATCTGTGAGTCAAATTTCCACTCTAATTTCGGCATTTGAACAAGATGATTCACTTTTTGTTAGTTCTTTTACCTGACCATCACTCATTCCCTTACTCGAGTGGCAACAGGTATTAGGCAAAAGGTTCTTTTATGTAATGCCTGTGCAAGGGCATCTGTATTACGTGTCCTTGGATCTATCTTTTACCCTTGAAAGTGTTGGACAGTTCAAGAAGAATGGCTTTTTCAATTGCTTTAGAAGCATATCCTAAGCACCCCCCACTGGATCATATCAGAACTCTTTTTTCCTCAGATTGACCTCTATATTGTTGCTATCATTGAAACTTAATGTTCAACATGTGTTTTGCAGGACAAGGGTTCAAATTTGCAGGCATTTGCTGACAATACATTCGATGCTTCCCTTTCATGGAAGGTAAACTGTCCAACAATCTTTAGTTAATCTCCCTCTATCTTCTCAAATTATTGGTGAAAAAAGTTTCATCTCATTAACCATTTCATGTGATCTCGAACAACTGATTCTTGAAATTGTCCTGAGAGATTCGGCTTCTAGCTCAGAACTTTTTTATCTACAACATGATAAGTGCATTTTACATGGTGCAGGATATTGGCTGGTTGAAATCCATCACCAAATTGCCCATTCTGATCAAGGGCGTTCTTACTGGTGAAGATGGTAAGATAGATCAGGAATCAGTCTTAGCAGCACAGAAGTTATTTTGGGGTTTCATAGACAGCCTTCCGTTTTTATGAGTTGCCAACTTATTAGGTGGCCCAATTGAGAAAATAATGGATAAATGTTACTCAGGGACACCATGACATGCATTACCCGTCACCTGCGGCAAGAAATAATAAGTTTCCCTGCATTGGATGTCAGGCCGTAAAAGAAAAAACCTTTTCTTTAACATGTTTTGCTTCTCCATTTAATTTTGTATCTTCACTCTGATATGAAATTTCTATTGTCGGGCAGCAATTAAGGCGGTGGAAGTAGGTGTAGCTGGGATAGTGGTATCTAACCATGGAGCTCGCCAACTAGATTACACTCCGGCTACGATCTCTGTTCTGGAGGAGGTGATGTACTTCCTTGCTCGTGTTTCCACATGTATCCTGAGATGCAGACATTTTCATCCCATGTCTTTTCTTAGTATTTCAAAAACATTTCATTAATCTACTTTAGCTGCTATACGAGATACACGTACCAACAGAGGTTCGGGTGTATAGTGTCATGTTGATTTGCTTATTTTGGATCTTATCTTTCAATTTGTAGGTCGTTCGAGCAGTTAAAGGAAGGGTCCCTGTGTTCGTCGATGGAGGGATTCGGCGAGGAACTGATGTTTTCAAGGCATTAGCCCTCGGAGCACAAGCTGTTCTTGTAAGCCCATTGATACTTTATCATAGTCCTCTGGCAAGAAAAGTTCTTTTTCAATTTTTTTTTTCCATTTTCCTTTTTGATTATATGTTTACAATGAAGCAGATAGGGAGGCCTGTTATATACGGGTTAGCAGCAAGGGGGGAGTATGGAGTGAGGCGGGTTATTGAGATGCTTAAGGAGGAGCTCGAGCTCACAATGGCACTCTCGGGCTGCCCGAGCCTTAGGGATATTACGAGGAATCATATAATGACGGAGCACGACAGACTTTGTTGTAGGCTATGACGAATTAAGTACTGCGTACTGCCCAACCTTCAGAATAGACTCCGCTCTGCCATTTCGTATGTACACATTCATGTCCACTAGCCGAGGCATTCATGTCTTTTATCCGACATTGACTGGATCACACGTTATTGAAGCTCGTTGGCAGTATAACACCTTTGTTTGCATGTTTTTTTCATTTTCATTCTAAAATTCCTGTCCTTTTAAATCATTCTTATTATTTAGCATGAGTATTTTTCCTGTCAACCTTATGCTGAACCGTAACCCTTTTTCTCACTTTATTACGACAGAGGAGATGGTGGCGGCCGATCCTCCGGTTTGATCCTTTTCCTTGATTTTTTTTTTTAAAAAAAGAATACATATTACCGTTGAAGCGAAAAGAACTGCTTGATGAACCAATTTGGTTAAATTCTCTAGTAACGTCTGTATGCCAGAGGCCGGCCGCGAGCTGATCAACTATGACAATCCGTAGATGGAGAAGATGGGCTGGAGGAATCCCAAGAGTCAAATCCCCCCAAACCACGTGTCCGAATTGCAACCTGATCGTGGGCTACTCGCACATAAATCGGGGACAACGGGCCCACAAATGGTCGGATGAGAAGACATGACAGTTGAAATGGGAAACAGACGAAAGGCTTCGGTGAGGGATTAAACAGGATTTCGTTGCTGCTCGATTCCTTATCACTCATCTAAACTCAATAATCTGTTATGATCACTTTGGTTGAGGGGTCAATTTGTCAATAGAGTGACAGGAGGAAAGGACTTGTTTGTAACCAATAGGAGATGAGGGGCTCAGTTGTAACTTTCCATCACTAAGCAGGGAAAATTGCACCAACGGTGCAAAATGTTTTGCCACTATTCCTTTTTGGTACAAAAAGAATTTTTTATTTTTCATTGGTACAAAATCTTTTAAAATTATTTCCTCTTTATACAATCGGTTAATTTATCCTAACGGTGTTAAATTTAAAACTGACATGACATTTACTTGAATTTAAAAGCTAATGACCTATTAATTTACCTGATATGACTTGACAGGTATCTCTGTCATGTCCTACCCCCGGTACATATAGATGGGATTCACTTTTACACGGGGCATTTCTCAATTTCATTGACAGATAATTAAAATTACAATGGCCATCAACCCGCCTTTTAAGTTTATAACCAAAGGCTAAAATCTTACAGGACCACAGGCAGAAACAGAGAAGAATATCATGCATGCATTGCCAGAGAGCAAGCACTGTCTCCATCAGAACAAGAACTTGGATCTAACCGCTGGTTGGATAGCGATCGCAGGGACAGCAGAATCAAGCCATAGACCCGACTCCTGCAGGGATACCTGATTGTTCCCTCTCGTGCAGCTCCATGCTGCATATGGCATATTCCCTCTCGAACAGCAAAGATTCCTGTGAGATTAGAAGGAATCAGAAGGCAATCACAAAGACTGAAAACACCAGTAGCTATACAAAGTGTTATCTAAGCTAATGGGACTCCGAATGGAACTCTATGGACAAAGCAATGGAGATCAGTAAAATTCTCGGCAGTATTATTTCATAAACTGGAGCAGATTGGAGTTGAAATCCTGGGCGCTTAAGGTCTCCGGCGGAGGTTCCCGTCATTGGGCTCTCCTCTCCTCATTTTCCATATGTCATATGGTAGCCTACGAGTGAAACCATCAGTGTGACGGGGACCGGACTAGTCTTTCACGCTTTACCGTCAATTTTTCAGACCAGTGGATCTCTATAAAGATGGTGAGAACCTAGATACATTGGTGTAGCCAACCAGCAATATGAGTGGGACAATGATGATGCCGAGGAATGTGCGGACAGAAATCCAGATGAAGTGCCCTCGATGTAAAAGAACCGGCAAGCATCTGTATTCAGAATAACCACCATAGCACAAGACACATAAAAGCAAAGCAGCTTACCTGCAACTGGTGCTGACTAAACAAATGAAGAAAACCGGCCTCAGTTGATGCAACTAGTTCGATAAACTCGTCGTGGTTTTCAGGGGGCGCCCCAAACTCCACGAGTGAAACGGAGACCTGCAAGCGCGACAGGAAGTTTCCCGATATCAATAAAGATCAGGGGAGCACGGAGCACCTCTAAGACAAGCCTGATATAATTGACAGCCAGATAGTTGCAGTTTGTTGTAACTAAGAGAAGCGAAGTTGATGCTTGCAGAGATATGCTGTAGCTTTTATTTCCCAGAAGTTGAGACAATTGCCAGAGTTACCTGGTCGCCTTGGTACATTAGTAGTCTACTGGAAAATTTAAAAATAAAAGGAAAAAAAAAAAAAAAAAACCAGGGGCATGCCTGCATGTGCCGCAGAATGAGTTCGGGAATACAGCATCTGCGACAAAGGCCTCGCATGATGTATGATGCTGGACCCTCCAAGGTACCATCTTTGCTCGAATACCAAGCATCCATTCGAGATATTTCCATGGTGACTCCAGTCTGAAACCGAGCAAGTTCACCTACAATGGCATAAAGTCCAATATCAGGATGAGAGATGGGAAATGGGATAAGAAAATCTAAGACTATAACTATGCTGGATATAATATAACATGCGTATGTCAGCATATTTTAACGATCACCATGTGAATTATTAATAGCCTCTTTGTTGATCTCCATAAAATGATTTCGATAAATTTAAATCGTGTCCCTCACCTTTGAAGGCGGCTGCCATCACGGTAGCAAGTATGCCACCATCATTGAGCCTGTGAACCCCAAGTCCATCCCCTTCAACAGCCAAACATCTTAGTGCTACATCAATGCAGTAGTTGTCCTTTGGCGAGATTGAAACGTTCACCTGCAAAACAAAAATCGATAGCATCGGACACGTATAATAACTGCGGCAACTTGGTACAATTTCTTGAAGAGGAATGGAGAGGGAATGTGACCTTAGAATCAGAATAACTATTGTGCTATTACATAACTGTTTCTTGTCATTATCATATCAGACGAATAGCCAGGATTACAGATCATTCTGGCTGGACTACATCCTTGTGAAATTTTCTGAGAAGATCAGTTTCTGCCCTAATCGATTTTCCCAAGGGTAAAAAGATGACCAAAAAAAGGCTGCCATAGGGGCAATTGTCAAGGAGTGTCTTGGTATTCATAGACAACTCCCCCTGGCAAAGATGGAATTTGATTTTGCAGAGAATGTCCTGGGACTTTGCATTAAAATTAACACTTCGATTGGATCTTTGCTAGAGAATGAAAAAGTGTTAACCTCAAGACTAGTGAATACTAGGTGTAACTAGGACCCTTTTCAAGAATTGCTTGAAGAATATTCTACTTGAAAAGCAAGACTCATTTTGAAAATTTACATATAAGCTGAAGACACGTGAAGGAGGCCATGAGTAAGATCAGTAATGAAGAAAACATTCGGAGTATTGACCTGAAAATGCTGCTGCTCCATGATGAGAATTAAATCCCATGTTGGATAAGTAATGAAAATGATCCTATATATAAGATAATTTGGGTACAGCCACCTACAAGCAAGGAAGTCTAACCTCTTGTAGGCCCCATGGTAATTCTAAAATGATATCAAAGCAGGTGTTCAGTTGTTGAGGGCATGTGTTTAAGGCATATGCCAAGTGTAAGTACGATGTCAAGTGAAAGCGGCTATTGAGAATTAAATCTGACATCAGATAAGTAATGGAAAGAATCTGGTACATAAGAGAATTTGGATACCACCACATATAAGGTTAGGCTTTTTAAGTGGATATGGGTCTAACCTAATTCGAACACACCACACCTCACCAAAAGTTTTTCTTTTCACTTTTAGAAGAACCAGTAAGATCCTAAAAGAGCAGCTTAAAACACTGAGAAGTCTGACCAGAGACCAACATACCATCAACTGACGATTTAACACAACTTCCTCACTCACTGGAGAGTATAAAGCACTCATCAGCGCAGCACAAACCGTAGCATCTGGACAGAGACATTCACCAGATGGCAGGCACAGTATTGCAGATGCATGCAACTCAAGAAAAAGCGATTCCACAGCCTCATAAACATGGTCTTCAGCAGAAGCCAACCAAGGATTCTCTTCCCCTATGGAGAAAATCAAAACATGTATCCAAATAATAGTAATTAATTTCTACAGGCTTCTGTTATAAGAGAGAACAAGTTATCAAAAGCATGCACAGAAAATGCACTGGAGATTCTTGATTAGGACATGTTTTTTTTTTACTGAACAAGAGCACGAGTAATGAACAACTTACTTAGAAGCAGTCGCATGGATGAGTCAAGTGCTTCTTTGGCTGCTGTGCTGGCTCTTGCCTTTTCCTCTAGAGAGAGTTCCTGGGAAGAAACCTCAGCATTCTCCAGTTCAATTTTAAGCCAGCTACGGTATGTGGCATCCCAGGAATAGTACTCATTCTGGAAAATATCCAAGGCAAAATATATGCAACATTTATTATAGAAAGGTAAAGTCATAAAAATTGACTCATTTACCCTACCATTAGCTTTTTAAGTGTGACAAAAGATATCAAGGAAAAGACTACCATGAGACAAATGGAATTAAAATTCAGTCGTATAGACATAACACTTACCCAGTCTTGGAATTCTCTCAGGTTCTCGGAAACTTCACTATCCTCAACAATATTAAGATTCTCAACCAATTGCTTAAGAGGCTCGGCGAGAAAGCTAAGCAATTTGTGAGCACCTATGGGCATTGCAGGAACTCTCCACATAGAGATAAGGGCGAATTCCCGAAATAGTACGTTGCTGTAGAAAGAACCAGAATCCAGATTATATTATCCAACAAAAGAACTACAAAATTAGTTATTACATAAGAGGAATAGATCAATAGATAAAAATTTTCTAACACCAAAATTTAACCAGCTCAGTCCAACCATTCCAAACCAGTACTAAATGTTCATTTTTACGCAGAAACATTCCAGAATAGAAGCCATTGGCACTTATTTCCTTAACAATTAGTTTGCAAAGAATACAACAGCAAAGTACATAATTCACTAACTCTTTTAACTGAACAAACTATGATTCTACCTGTGCATCAGTGCACGAAGAAGAAGTTTAGAGCAGACTGCCTCCACTTCAGCAATAGTGGAGGGAGGTGTGAAGCAGAGCCACTGAATGGCCATGGCCTTTTGGAGACTCTGTAACCGGTGCTGTTCGGCAATATCTGACGAATCATCATATTTTCCAATTTTTGTTTCCCGAGATCTTGATAGAACCCTACTCCAATCGATCGCTGTGAAGCTCAAGTACAATCGACAGGTAAATCAAGCAATAATCTGCTTCATCTAGCACTACCTTACCTCTCAATAATTTCTTCAAATGTGCCTTTTGGTTCATCTTCTGAATCATCAAACTCTGGAGAGAAAGGCAGGTACTGAATAGCGGAGAGGAAGATTTTATGCTTGACATGCACACTGCAGTAAAGGAAAAAAGTTTGAAACGTGTCACCCCTAAGGCAATAGGGAGTAACCCATGTATATATATGTTTATGTGTAGATATGTTTATTTTAATGAACACTAACATCAAATAAGATGGATTGTTAAATGATGTGCACATGCGAATGAATAAACACAGTTGACATCACTTCAAAATTAATCTTATGAAAAATATATATCTAGCAGTACAGAATATTTCTATTCTGTGAATGTCAATTTGATTCCAAAAATCCAATATACACCCCCATTCTAGAAGATTAATTCACTGTGAGGATATTACAGTCCATTGGATGAAACTTCATTTCAGCTGAAAATAGAAGCGCATTCCTGAAGCCGATGAAGTAAGCTTGCTTGCTATATCATCAGATTTAACCACAATTAGTTAAAAGTAAAAAATGCGGATGCCCCTACGTAGGAATATGAGCCAAGGAAAACAGGAAAGGGTGAGACATAACTGAACAAGATAACAACATAACAACATCTAACTATCAGACACAGTACACAACTGATTTTTCTATTCATCAAATTATAGCCAGGCAATTCTGCTTATTGAGAAGAGTGCAGAGCCATGTACATGCTAGAAACATTCCAAACAAGAAAATGATGTCCCAACCTGCTATTCAGTCTGAGTTCCATCATGTGGACAAAGAGGTCAATACATCGATGTGGTGCAAGTTGAGATGCATAAATCCCAACCAACTCCTCATGCTGTTTCGAGAAAAGAAACATTGCATACCTAAAATTGGATGTCAAAACACAATCAATAGAAAATCTAATAAAATTCAGCAGAAAACACCACTTTAATTAGGTTTGCTTTGTCTCGTTAAAACATTATGCACAAAGAAAATGCTCATCACTTGAGTTCCCTTTATTTCATGAAATACTTGATGCTTGAGGAAAATATTTCACGAGGAAAAGAACCTCCTGAAATGGTTTATTTCCCTAAAATTGAATAATAAACCTAAAAATACTCTGGTCTTTCGGGGGGAAAATACTACACAAATGGAAAGCTACGGAGAATCCAAAGCCACTACTGCCCCTATATGTTACTGGCAGTGACTGGAGAGAGGCTACACGAATCTCAGCTCTTATATTTTTTCCCAGGTCATCTAAGACCTTGGTTGGTTCAACATGTTCAAGTTGCTGGCCCTGATCACCATAATTAGTCTGATCTACTTTGCCAAGCAGGTCTACAGTTCGAGTCCATGTATCCCTAATAATGATAGCGAAGGCGTCAACAAAGGTGGCAGCCGCTAGTGATTTCGAGACCAGCAGCATCACCTGATGATGGTCGCTGCCTTCAATGTGGCCAGAGAAGGCAGAAGAAGATATCAGGGATACAGCACATTATTATTAAGTATAGTCCTTTTTCTCACATATTTTATTGAGAAGGGGGATAATGACTCAATACATGTGAAGAATGAGATCACCAACAGTCATAATCTTTTCCTTGAAAATATCCTCGACTTTATCAGCCAACAACCGCCGCAGCACTAACACTAGATGCGCACCAAACCTAATCATTTGAGGATCACCGTGAGGCCTGAGGAGATTAAAAAAAGCCGCATTAAACAACTATAAATTCCAAACCAGCAAAGGATAACTATTTCTGAGCTAGGCTGGAAATAGTATAGATTAGAAATACCTGAAAATGCTCTCATCTTCTCCTGAAGGAGCAATCCATGACCAAATTAGGTCAAGCAAGGCTGGTATATTCCCTTCCATAAGTTTCATCTGTCCATAATAGCTAAGCATAAGCACAAATAAAATGACTGAGATAAGAGAGATGATTCTGTCAAAAAGAAACTGTGAAACTGCGTAAGCATCTTCCAAACTGCAAGAATAAATCTCTCTACTCATTGAACAGTAACCGAAAATTTTTATAAATGGTGAACAGTTACTGAAATTTTTGGATAATATGAAATATATAAAGGTTAAACTGCTTGCCTCAATTTGTCGATGCTGATCCTTGCATCCTCGCATGACTGCTTCATGGACCATATCACTATATAAAGAGAAAAATGAGAGCTCTCATTTCATTTTTGGTCCTCGACCCACTCAATGAACTAAAAGTTAAAAACTTAAGAACACGTAATACCCTGAATGAAGCTTTTGAAGAAGAGCAGATAGACTCCGTGGTTGCTGGTTCAAAACTTGGAGTGGCCAACTCTCCGACCCTACTGAAGACTGAGAAGAACCCTCAATTTCAGGACTTCCATCAATATCATCCCAAAAGAATTTTGACTGATTAACTCCACCAGGCTGCATGCGGGACAGTTCAATATCCACCTGTACATCTAGCCATGACTTGGCCATTGCCCAGCAGGCAGACTGCAGTTGGATCATGATTTACTATCAATAATCGAGGGTAAAAATGTTCTTGCATAACCATCATTTTAAAGGCTTCTGCCATATGAATCAGAGAGACGAAGCTGAAATACATTTAATAAGTGCAGATCGTAGCTTCCCAAATAGTCCTACTGATTCATCTGGACAGTATGAGAGACTATGGGAGTGGTAACACCAGAATAATGGGCCAGATGGAAGAAAATTGGAGACAGGGCACTTTGAGAGGGGCTTAACCTACCAAACATTGCGAAACTTGGTTCTACATAGAGTCCAAGTCAAGTCATCATTATTCGGGATGTTACCTAATATCATATCATACTTTAACCTTGAATCACTGATTATATGACGCACATCTCAAACCATAACTTTTGACAGCAGGTCTTTAGGCATTTATTTGGATCATGTTTTTCCATCTTCACACATTTCTTTGTACTATCAATATGCAAATATGTGATGCAGTTGAATAAAGATAAGTCTAAGTTAGAGTTGGAGGAGAAAATATATCAGGCTCAAATTATAGATAAAAATACTGATTTAAATATTCTTTAACAAACGACCACTATAAACTGATTAACTGAAAGATATCACAAACCTCCCAGTCAGTGCAAATTGGAAGGATGCGCTTTAAGTTGCTACACTGCACAGCGTATATAGCTGCTTCATATTTACTATTGTCTTGCTCGGCAATCCTCTAGTGAAACAAAAAAGGAACAGGGAGATATCAGCCACTGAAGACCAAATTGCAGTCCACTAACGAATAGCCTACCAGCACTCAAAAACAATTTTGGCTAATTTAGGACAGGGCATCAGAATTACACTGAAGAGAGTCAATCCTGTAAAAATATCACATTGCAAAGATTTAAAAATTTCACAAGCAGCAAATAAGTAATTTAGAAGCAACTCAATTTTCAACTTTCCAGCATTGCTTATTCATAATCATGCAAAACATAATACACAAATCCTATGGGATGACCAATTACACAAATAAAATCGTCAAGTTCACCAGCTTAAAAGACTTTCAAAGCCACCTTATGGGGTATACCTCTGATGCACAATAGGAAGCCCACTTCCACAATCTCAACTGGTGTCCAAGGCCACTTTCCAGTTCTACAGCTTGAAGTGTCCGATCTTTTCCATTCTTCAGCAGGGCTTCAACAGAAGGAAATAAATCCAACCCGCCGAAGGGGGAAAGAGTTGCAGCTCGCCATGGCTACAGAAATGGAAGCATGTAAAGATTTTGGAGATATATGAGCAGAGAAACTTGAAATTACATTTCTTGTGAATCAAAAGACCTGTCCAGCAGAGCGGCAAAGGTCACTAGCCTCCTCCAGTCGCCCAGCCCTTAATAAAGTCCACAGATCTTCCAACAGTGATTCATCTTGTTTCTGAGAAATTGAAGCAACTGTCACAAGAAGGTACTAAAAAGCAATAAACATGACCTATAACTATATCAAAGAGGTACCTAAGCAGCACTGAGATATTCAAAGAAAACAAGGAAATAACTCATTACGCACTTTTATGACACTTGGAAGAGCATAACAATTACGGAAAAAATGAGATAGCAATTAAATGAAGGGCTCAAAGATCTTGTGATATACCCCAAATTCTTTGAGGGTTAAATGCACATCAATCTAAGCAAACAGTTGACATTTTAAAGTTTTAATTTTGAAAAGAACTACAGCTAAAAGGCGGACAATCTGGAACATATAGGTAAGATGAGTTAGGAGACACCTCTTGTCATGCAATTGCAACATAAGCTTTTTATTTATTATTTTAATCCCTTACAGAAGAAAACAATATGCTTTCAGCTAGGAAGAAGAACAAATCTTTGAAAATAGATTAATCTTTACATGCTAATATTTAGAGCAACCAAAAAAGGAGAGTATTGGAAAAAGAAGGTTTCATTAAACATAAAATAAAAAGCAGGATTAAAGAGAATACTTTGTCATCAGATAGCTGGTGAGCATGCTCACGAGTTGGAGCATCAAAATCCAAGTGATGAACAGTGTTAGAATCACGTGTGGCACCTTTCTTTAGATATCTTTGGGTGTGATGCCATATTCCAAAACTCGGAGGATAAGGTCCAAGATAAGATCCTCGCACCTGAAATAGTTGATCAATAAGCATCAATTACAATCTCATGTAGTCTATATTTTTGAGACCAGTGGTACCCCCAACTATGAAATTCGACCAAACAGCAACATAAAATTAGAAAAGGTAATAAGAAAGTGCAGCATGAGGCAGCGGCTACAAGATGTGTTCTATGTGTTCTCTACAAGAATCACCTGTTGATGATGCTAAAAACCTTCCAGACATGTAAGAGGAAGCACATTTTATATGCTTTTGACAACATGACTGCTAAGCCATACTATTAGATTCACTTTCCAGTATGACCTAGACTAAGACATTTCACAAGATGAAAAGGTTGAATATATTGAAATAATGTCATGTAAAACACCAATCAGTCTGACTGGAGAACCCTTGCCATTTCAGGGACAACTACCACCTGAAATAGTCCTTCGGCTCCCACTAGTAGAGAATAGCCTGTGGGTATCGTTGAATGATTTTATTCGGCAAAAGGTTGGATTTGGCCCCCAACCTTTCCTTACTTTCCTGTTTTCATCTTAAACCTTTTGTCGGAGTCCTCAACCTTTTCCTTTAGGTTCACTTTCAGTCCTCTTTATTATTTGTTATTAAAAAATTGAATGTTAAAGAAAACATGGAATTTAAGGGGAACAAAACAAGGTGAACAGAGCTAGGTGATGAAATGGAAGGGGTGCCTTCTGGTGAGCCCCCCCTTTCTTAGAGTTCACTTGGAACCTTGTAGGGTGTAGACAATCTTGGATGGGTAGCCGCCGGCAGGCCCCCTCCTCTTCCTTTTTCGATTTCATTCAATGGGTATCTTTTTAATTTTCATTTTTTTTTTCAGCATCATATTTTTTTTTCAACATATTTTAATAATAAAATAATATAGAGGACTAAAAGCGAGCCTAAGAGTAAAGGTTAACTAAATCCAAAACAGAAAAGTAAGGAAAGGTTGGAGACCAAATCCATCCTCTTCCTATTTTATTTTTCATTGCAAGTAAAATTCATCATTTAAATGTCTTTTCTTTAGCTGCGCATAGATATGTAAGGCTTTCTTCACCAAAAAAATCTTTCTTGAAATTTTGTTTAATAGTTCCAATTCAATGCCTAAAATTATTTTTAAACATGTCATATATGTTTACTATGATGAATCCAGTGATAATAAAAAATGAAGTTAACATCCTAGAGTAAAGAACCTTGTTTGCTGTTTTTTTTTTTTCCAAATATAACACATGGTTTAAAATTTTCTTTAAAGTTATGTGATTTCAGTTTTGTCCCAACTGTAGATTTTGCCGCCTCCTTAGTTTTTGACAGAAAATGCCAACATGGAAATAACCCAAATCCATCTCAAGCAATCTTATATATAACATGCCACAAAAATATCATTGCAGGAGAAAATTAATATTTCAAGCTTCCAGAGTAAATATATTTTCATTTTCTTCCTTTCAATATTTAATTTAATTATATATATCTAAGACAAATTTGGTGTTCCATCAGCATTTTGGGGATCTTAATTCTCTCAAAATAAGAGGCCTTCCCTGCACTGGCCGATAAAAAGACAGCACGCAACACAACTATCCTAAGAGGAGAGCGACATGAAAGGACCATGTAAGATATTCCAGGATCTAAAACAGATAAACTAACCTTGCTTTGTAGATCAAGGTCTTTGGAAGCTACACCCTCCAACCATTGAACAACCCGAAGGCATAGCTGAGCAGTAAGATCATTTGCAACAAACTGACAAGCTTCTAAATGTGATGTCGTTGGATACTATCCTAGGTAAAATAAAACAAGTCAGAGGCAACTTCTGGAAACTTAATCAGAAAGATTATGCCGGATATAACCTCGTTTCTTAAGAAAAATTGAATCTTAATAGCATGCTCCCACAATATACACACCTGAAACAAATCCTTCCGAATTTCTTCATTTCCTGTGCGAGATGAGAGAAATGTTAACATCATTAAAGAGACAGAGATCAGCCCCAAGTGATTTAGGATCAAATATCACCATATTTATTGCCATTTTCTAATTCATCTTGCAAAAGCAGGATAACCGCAAGGGATGCAGATTCCCCCAACCCCCACCCCCCAAAACCCCCCCCAGCCGATCGTGACTCTTCCTTCAGTACTCCCATAAGGATGGTATGCAAGGTTCTTTACTACTACTACATGATGCTTGCCTAGGCAATATCTAGAAAACAAAATAGCAGAGAAATTTGACGTCCTTGAATAAATACAAAACAACATGCACACAACAAGGGGAACGAGTAACTTCCCTATCACACACCTGCTACAGTTTTTGTCTTATTGAATACACGTTAGAGACTATAAGACAATTATAGGATGAGGTTGATCGCCTAGCTATATAAGATATATATGATTAATCCATATGTTATGCTGATAAAACACAAGCTCTTTTTTAGCCTGATGAATTCAAAGTCACTTGGTAGAAAAACATCAGCAAATGGGTTATAAATTAAAAGGGCACCTAACTATAATTCAAAAGTTAAAAAAAAAATAAAAAAAAAACAATTATTAGCACAATTGCTAAATGATTTTCAAGCAGCAGAACTTGACTTGCTGTAACAGCGATTCAACCATGTGAAGAAAAAAGGTAATATTACCCACTTCTACACTTACCTCAATTTCTCAAGGCCAACTCTAGATAACATTTCCACCATCTACATTCACATAGTACATCATATATACTACAAATATTGCAGAAACTTGAAAAATATAAATTCAATGAATTAGACAGGTTGAGTTGAACTGAAAAACATAAGCTTTGAAAAGGTACAGTCACTAGATGTTTTCTGTGGCATTAGAAAAGTGTTAATGACATCAACTAAGTACAGAAGCATTATACACAACCAATTGCTATTGGTAAGAGAACTTATTGCCTTTTCCATACAGGTACCACAGAAGCGACCATGTAGCAGCCTCATCAAGCAACACATGAGCCTTCTGCCTCATCAACTTGTCCTCAACAATTCGGTGCCTCATACTGGACCCATACCTTCAAAAGAAAAAGAGATTTGCAATGCAAATTGAACTCCACGGATAAAATTCTGCAATCATTTTTTCTAGTAAAAGGAAATGGTCATGCTACATTGAGTCTGATACATCTGATTGCACAGAAGAAAGGACTAGGTTCAGAGAAATCATAAGAATTCCTGAGAAAAAGTAGTATCTAATCAACAGATTTTGCCATCTTGAGAGGAGATTTGGCAGATGGCACCTATTAATTCCAGTAAGAATTCCATATAAGAGCTAGAATCCCATCCTATAGGCTAGAGAATCGAAAGCCTGTTATAATCATGGTATCACATCTTTGCACGTAATTAGAAACTGATACTAGAACAGCAGAGCTGTCAATATTGGTGGAACACATACCTGATTGACTCTGAAACGTTTCGGCAAGATGTCTCGAATTGCTTTATTAGGTCCGGAATAGGCATCAAACCTGAAGAGATGTAATTGCCATAAGAAATCACACAGAAACATTCAAAGTTCAGCAGCTATCTAGTGAAAGGAAATGTAATATGAGTTGATTTTGTAAGCAGTCAAAGATTTCTGTAGTCATCATAACTGAAAGCCTGAACTCAATGGCAATTTTATATTCAAGTAAGAACTAGTTAATCAATTAATCAATCCCTAAAAGCATTCAGGATACATATTAAAGTTTCAAAATATTACCAAACATTATTTTGCCAATATCTCAAGAATGACATTGCATCAAACTAAAAGCAAGACAATTAAAGGCAATGAAAAAAGTTAATATATGAACAGCATATGCAATTTTTCTTCACAGAGAAAAAGTAAACATGCTTCAATCACCATGAAGTGAAGAATCAAAGAGGGAAGCAAACAGAGAAAAGGTTGTCTCTCCACTGTCTCCAGATAGATCTTCGTCCTCTTGCTTTATAGCTTTCAATGCATAGCTTCCTGCCTGATGAACTGAATCAAAAACTGTCTCTGCCTCCATGATTCCACCAGTAGCAGTGGAAAATCTCCTGGCAGAAGATTGCATCTTTGATGGAGTTCTCTCGAGGTGCTCATTGTCAGGACCCATAGTTTCTTGCTTGATATCCTCGAGAAGAAGTGCAGCATTAGTTGGGCTATGGATACTTGTTCCATCATAGAGTAGCCTACTTTGTCTTGAGGAAGAATATTCTCGCTGTGGTGAAATGCTGGAAGTAGTGTGCCTTTTCCTACACATTAACCGCACTTCATCATTATCCAACAGGTGCATATGGAACCCCAATAACATGATGCAAGGACAAATTGAAATTGAAAGGAACTGAGGGGATTGGCATGTTTGTAGATTGCATAATATGAATGCACAATCACTGTCTCATTCTACAAAGACACACAAGAAGTTTCAAATCCAAAGAAAACTAATGAGATCAAAATATTTATAAGAATCAGCATTATCCATCTATTTTTTAATCAAAGATGAGGGGTAGTGACAACTTTGCCACTGCTCTACACCATGTTCAAATTTTCACATTTAACCGTGAACATATCATATGAACTGAATAGACTATTAAAGGCTAGTATAGTTCATAAAAGACACTGGCATCCAAGCTCAAGCCTAAAAAGGAAATTTCTAGCAATTGTTTTGACACAAATGCGTAGAGAGGATTAGAACGTAGGACCTTGGACTCACAAACCATGCAAAAATTTTAGTGCTGCTGTATACCATTATACATATACAATAATGCACATTCTTTCACGTCATGCGTGATAAACTCGACCATCTTTAATAACCTTTTCCACCTTCAATGAAATGAACCTCTCAGCTATGTATTATTATTCACTGTAAATTCCACCTCTTAAAGCTCAAGGAAGTTCCTGTCTCCGTCCAACTCACCAATTTTTTAATAGAATACTTGTGCAAACCACATTACTCTTCAATTTACAGTTTTTATTCCTGCATTGTCCCCTACATTTGATATGAACTCCTTCAAGTTGCCTTTCAATAATCAGCCTTCCATCTTTTCAAATACTAGTCCCGTCCCAGATATGAAGGCTTTGGTGGAAGTGTAATGTAGAAGTACTAATCAGCCTCCTCATAATTGGCAGGAAGCATGCATAAATGATTTTTGGAATAGCATTTGGTTATGCACATTCGAGCACACTCCATTGCCCTCATTTTATTACTAATACAGAAAAAGCTAAACCTAATCAAAGAAGCAAGTTAGACAAGATCAAGTTAGTTTTTCCAAATACCGAAAATTTTCAAACTTTGCACTGACAAAATGATTCGCAGTTTATTTATAACTATATAATAGCAAGGAAAAGCTTCAAAAGCCTATGATTACAAAATTATTCAAGTCCATTTCTGACTGAACGTGGAGGGGGGAGAAAATAGAGCACAAATTAGTTGTCCTGAAGTAAAATTTAATTCGCGTACTTAAGGAGCAACATTTCCAGGTAAACTAGATCGAAAATCAAAATCAGTACTAAAAAGATTCCAAGTTCTTGTATTGTAAGATGCAACTGAAGTGGAGTGAAGTGGCCACAGCACACTCTTCAGGCCTCATTAGATAATTTCCGTGGTGCAGGATTCATACACAGAGTGAAGACAGGGAATTAGAACCGTTAAAACATCCTAAGGCGCAGGAGTAAAAAGCGATGCCGAGAAAGGGTACCCGTATCGACGGAACTGCTCCCTGATACTGAGATCTTCGGGGTCGAAGTAGCCAGGAGATGTATCCATATCAATTTCCATGGTGGATAGATCGGATGTCTTCCGCACCTACCACCAAATATGCGGTGTCGGTGATCACAGAGGAGAAGAGTGTAGCTATTCAGGCTTAAACCCTTTTTCCAATATAAACCCTAATTTCTACGAGCGGGAATGGGAAAATGGGTCTGCTCTGCTTCGCCGTGTAGACCAGAAAATATAAATTTCATTTTGCATCCTCAAGTTTCACAGTTATGCCACACTGGCCCCAAACTAATAAATCTGTAACGCGTCCTCCTGCCACTGGGCTACACATCACCACCAACCGAACTGCGGGGAAACGCACCAAATTAACGTATGGATTAAAAAAAATTCCTAAAAGACTATTCTGAGCAAAGTATAAGCGCCACCCCGAATGTTCATTCTAATTATAGGGCCTCCCGCAAGGTCGAATTTTACCTTCTCTTGTACTGGGAGTTGCGTAGACACTATTTGGCTATGACAGCTGGCATCTAAGTCTAGGTTGTGACAGCATCTAAATCTGTCACTTAATTGACCAGTTCAAGCATTGAATTCCTGGTTCAGAGTCATTTATGACTGCAGCTCTCATAGCTACTATAGAATGCACTTAAATACATCTGCATAGTAGAAGAGGTTATTTTTCCAGCTGCATTGCATACGCATAGCATTCTCTCCTCTCATTGTTTTACATTATTTTTTCGTGGTGGTTCTTGCATTTGTTCAGTTCGCCAAGGAGTTAACATTCATTGCTGCTTCGACTCAAGCCGTCGTTGTATCTTGGAAGACTGACGTCCAAGCTTCCTCGGTATAGAAGAGAGGAGGATGAATTAGTTTTAAGGATACTTTAGAATTCACATGTCTCAACATTCAGTGATTTTTATGATTTTGTATTTTGATTTTATACTATTACTTTCGTAGTTATAGCATGATTGTGAGTCACGAAATTCCGTAATGAAATTTTGTGACAAAGTTCTATAGCTTTTTTGTAATTATGACTATCGAGATCCAGGATTATTTATTATATTTCCTCCAACGGTAGTTGGTCGACTTACGATGGTTGAATGGTCATCTTATTGATATTGCATGATTGCACTATACCTTATGCTAAAAGATTACAGTTTTAAGAAATACAAATTATTAATTAAATCAGAGAAATGATTGCACCGAATATTATAATTAATAGCAATATAATATTCAAAAGTCAATACAATAATTTGAACTGTGAGCATAATTGAAAAATGCAATTGCACTAATTCATTAAAAAAAATGTATGACAATTTTCAGGAATGTACAATAATCCAAATTGTTAATACAATTAGAAAATGTAATTTTACTGCATGGTATAATTGAGAGCACTTAGTTCTCTTAAGATACAACTAGCATGCGATCGGTGCTGCGCACAACAAGGGTCACTCAGAAAAAAAGTGAATGGTAGATTTGATTCTACGCACAAATTAAACATGTTGGACATGTTTTTTTTTTTTTGTTTCCCACCCGGTGTCTAGTACCCGAAGGCTGGCCGACTAATCCGGATTCAGGGTACGGTCGGACGGTTTCCCGGGAAACCCTCCCAAGAAGGTCTGTTGCGTTCATAGAGACTCAAACCCGGTATCTTTACTTAAGCAACACAAGCCCCTTCCACTTATGACAACCTTAGTTAGTACGGTTGGACATGTTTAGAAGCTTACATGATTGGTCAACCGCATTTCCCCGTACAACGATGGTACAACCCAAGCTAAAAAAAAATAAAAAAAAAAACGTAAAGCCCCAAATCATACTTAAACCACGAACCATGATGGCCAATCACTACTGTTTAATTATGTATGTTGCAAGCAGATTGTCAAGTTTGCAGGCTTATGTTAATGAGGGATTACCGGAGGATAGATCTAGGTTTACGTTAAAAGTTATCGTGTGGTCAAACACTTATATATTATATTATTGATAATGAATGAACTTTATAAGAGATTAGACCTCGTTTCCATATAAAAAGGCTAAATTTTAGGTGGTGATAGCAGATTATCTTATAAATCTATTATAATCTTCTTATATGAGTTTGCAGACTTACATCAGTGAGAGACTACCGAAGATAGATTCGTCAGACGCTCGTATATTATATTATTGATATTGAGCCTTATAAGAAACCAAACTTATTTCCACTCCAAAGTTGGAGTTTAAGTTATCAGATGATAATATTCAGTTATCTTGTAAACTAAATATGGTCCTTTCATACGATCGATGTGGGATCTAACTATGACAATAACATCAACATCAGAGAAAAAGAATTTAATACTAGTGACGTCGCCGTGTTTGCTCTGGAGTATACTGTCCATGTCCTTGGGGTCGAGCGAGGTCGTAAGTATGTGAGCGGTGGCTTTACCGGCAGCCTGGCATCCGAGCATTAAGGCCCCTCAATCGAGCTCCTCCAGGTTTATGGACAGCCTCTCGAACTCATCGGGCGCCAGTGCCATTGCTCTGCAACTCCCACTCCGACCCCGAGTTTTCAGTCTCTCCTCCTCTTCTTCTACAGGCTTAATCTAAACCTATAAAATCACGATGATCTCATTCCATCTAAGATCTCCTTCCCATCATTAAACTCTCCGCAGGCAGATGATCAGAGATTCGAATTCAAGAGATTAGAAGGAAATGAGTGCAGTTATAGAAGAAGGTTAGAAGTAGAAAGAGGATGAGAGGGAACGAGGGAGTTACCATTTCAGCCAAAAGAATGGGAAATAGAAAGTGAGGAAGAAAGTAGTAGTTCCACAATTGAAGGGTGTTAGAAATCGGTTGAATAGACGAAGTATTCGAGAGTAGAGAAAAGAGAATCGGACACCAAATATACGTGGTTCGGGGACAACGGGGTGCCGTCCATACGTTCACGGGCAAAGGAGGAGCAATGATCTTCACTATGAGCGGCGAACAATGGTGGAGTACAAAAGAACTCGAACCCTAACCTCGCAAAATACAATGAAGAGCTATACTGCTCTTGCAACCCCGAAAATACATAGTCCATATTGCAAGCGGCGAAACCCCTCGCACTCCGTAAGCAAATCAGTGTCGGGCTTGGGCTTGGGCTTGGACCTCGCGGCCCAATCCCTTCGCTTCCGCCACTGACTTGCGTTGATATCCACAATCGGGTTGCACAAAATTTTAATCATGTTCAAATTTACATTGGATTTATACCATAAAAAAAATTCAAGACATATCTAACAAAGGACAATTTTGATAGCAGAAAAGGACATCATAATTGTCCCGTAATCCCTCAATCTAATAGATATTTTGTAAAATAAAATTGTTTTATACAATATAACTGAACAACTATAATTTTTCAACAATGTAATAAAGTACTACAAAAGAATGCTGTAAGTAGCCCGGCTTAATTGAACAGAGTGTTTTGCGTAACACTGTCATCGCGTGATAATGTTTATGCGACGACACCAATCAATAATATGAAATTATTTTTAGATTTTTTTATAAAATTCTAAAAATAAAAAATTCCAAAGATAAGTGAAGTTTATTAATTAGTGTCTCAAGATATATACTCAACACAAAATCTTCTCAGCTTAATTGTAGTTCACGATGAGATTGAAAGCACAATTGATTTCCAAGAATGCGGTATGGCGGTTTCAAGTGGTTTTTTTTTTAATTGGAAAATATAACTGAAAATTACTAGAATTTCTTAAGCATGTCAAATCTAGTTTTACAACTCTATGTAATTGAAAGCATTACAACTTTCCCAGCATGCATTGCAATAATTCAAACCATAACTTAAATACAAGGGTTGTGTTACAAAAATTAACTGAAAGTACTAAGATTTCCCCAAACTGCGGTGCAATTTTTTTTTGGTTTGCACCACATAGTATCCTCGGGCCAGTCGAAACGCACCTCGAGACTAATCTGCGATCTGGCCGAGATTCCTGGGAAAATTCCAATTGACCCTCCCAACCCGGAATTCAATTCTAGGATCACCCATTTGAGGGTCTAGTGAGAGAACCACTAGGCCAACCCCAAGTTGGTAAACTGTGATTCAATTATTACAACTGTATGTGTATTTGGAAAATATAAGTATAATTAGAAATGCTATAATTTACTAAAAACAGGGCAGAGCATTTCAAACTGCTGTTTGTTTTTTTGGGGCTAGATATCTCAAACAGCTATTGTAGGCAAAAGGGTGCTTTTTTGATGAGGTTGTAATCTAGCTCAGTTTCCCATTTTATCATGTCTTTTTTGTGTTTTGTTAGCGGACCATTTGGCGAAGTCGACAATTGGACTAGGACGAGATTGCGGACTTGTAGGCTTACGTTAGTGAAGGACTACTGGAGGCAGATCCGAGTTCACATCAGAGGTTGTCATGTGGTCAGACGCTCATAAATCATATTATTGATGATGGATTTTGTAAGAGATTGTTCACGTTTCCACCAAAAAATATAAATTATTAGGCAGTGGTACCGAACTATCTTCTAAATCCAGGATCATTATCTTATCTAATCGATGTGTGATCTAACACCCCCGCTCGCGCACAACATATTAAGTGTGTTAACTCATCTTTGACACCATATCTTTTTTAGAATTTTCGGTGATAAGAGAGAGCATATGGGTCTAAGTATAAGGATATGAAATTCAGAGAAATAAAGAGCACGCATGATTCCCGAGATAAGGATCGAACTCATAACCTCTTAATTTTAATCTGTCATTTTCATTGGATACCAAAGCTTCATATTCGGCGGAAGTGACATAGCTATTGTTGCAATGTAGTGTCTCAACTGTTACAGGTTAACATGGTCGGGAATAGAAGCCCACCATAATCCATAAACCTAATTATGTTGTCTGTTAAACAACAAGCTCTAATTACGGCACCTTCCTTTGGCAAGGATGATCGTATTATTATTATTCTTTGATAAGTAAAATACAATGAATTAATAAAATAAAATAAAAAAGCATGCATACAGCGCTACCTAGCCAAACTAAAATTGGGCAAATCAGGATAACTCATAAGAACATACAAGTCAGTGGACAGAGGCATCATTTTTTACTTACAGAGATTATGAACAGCTATGTTATGATTTCTACTTTACCATTTACATTCCCAAGAATTGAAATAATGTGAAGATATAAAGAAATCATGAATCAAAGCTTCACAATCCCACAGTGGAGATTGCTTCCTGACAATTGCCCTAACGATATTTAGAGCATTGGAACAAAAAAGAAAAAAAAAAGAACTTATCTCCATCCTCTAGATTTGGCAATTGATGAAGCTAGTACTAGGGATCTCAATTTAGCCTGGGCAGCAGAAGTTGTTTTACAATTCATAAGCCATGATAAGAGGATACTACCCTTGGATTGAGCTACCCCTGCTAATGCAGCTCTTCCTTTAAGTCCAAGCTACGTCAGTATAAATGATAATTTCTTGAAAGTCCACTTGATTTGCAGCGTTGAAGCATCTATCTTCATTTGGACAGCAAGTTGAAGATCTCGCTTCATCTATGTTATCCATACATTGAGATACTTTTATACTCTTGATAAGATTTAAAATTCTATCTAGGAAGGAGAAGAGATCGGGAGATCCTTTTAAGAAAGGAGCAGTAGTTCTTTCTTTCCACAATCCATGGCATAAAATAGTCCTAAACAAGTTAAAACTATGTCTGTCTATTGTACGTGATGGTAAACATTTGGGATTACAAATGAATCCAGTCAATTCTTTCGGAGCTAATTCACCAGAATTCTTTGGCAACTCCCATATTTTCGAGCAAGATTATCTCCCAACAACCCTAGAAAAAAAATTACAATCCTTGAAAAGATTATTGAAATTATCACAAATATAACTCATGCTTCATGAACGTTTAGTGCTACCGGCACTCGGAAATCAATTACAATTAAAAGAAATAAAGTTCCCTGCTGTCAATTTTTGTGGTCTAGGCACTATTATAATATTAATGTAGATGTCTATTGATATTTCTCAGATAAATTCTTACTTGTTTGATGAAACTAACACCCCTCTTCCACGTGCCTATAAATAGATGGTATGAGATTGTACTGTTATATAGAATAGAAATAAGATTTTGGGTGTTCATCGTCTTCTCTCTACGTTATTATTTCATAGCAATATTTGATTTTTTTAAATCCATTTTCGTACCAATGTTAGTGCCTTTAAATTCCGCCTGTGAACTCTCACTCATTGTGTTTATTCTGTTTTTTTTAATATCTAATTAGCAATCTCATTTCGATGGGAAAAAAAAAACATTTTCCATTCCACTAGGTGTGATTCGATATGCCATTCGACGGGAGGAACTCTTCATTATGTGTGACACGTTCCAACCTTCCATCACATCTGTTGCGGAGATTAAGAATAGGTATAGATCTAAAAGTTCTCCTTAGCACAATTGAGTATCCTCTCTTTATTTATAGTACTCCTGCAACTCTCAGGGTTGAGCGATTCTTGGTAAATTGTGGATAATAAGGGATTACGGTATATTTTCATCTCGTTAAAGTAGGGATTTTGCCTACCATACTAGGCCGAGCCTCCTCAAGCTTAGAGGACATGTCATTATAGCACATTTTCTGGGTCGCCCTTGATTTTCCTATAATTTTGTAGGCATAGGAAAATGTTCCGACGACCGATGTCCTTTGTTGACATATGTCTCATGCTTCTTGTTCGTCTCAACATGACTTAACTCCTTCAAGAAATTATGTTAGTGGTGGCATAAAAGAAGCCGCAGCTCCCTTTCCTTTTATACCCTTGAGCTTCGAGAGTTTCATCATTTGATTGCACACTTGGATGACTTTGCATTGCTATGATTTGACGTCCTTGCATATCGCAGGGGTCTTCAATGTCAAATGTGCCCCTAGGTCGCTGAGTTCTTGTAGTGTTGAGATTGTCTATGGGTCGCAGAGATCTTCATCAACACCTGTGGGTCATGGTAGCCTGTTGGCATTGGTATTGTTCATGAATCACAAAGGTCTTTTAGGATTAAGATTGCCTCTCAGTCGCAGAGATCTTCATCAATTGAATGTTCGGGGCCTGTGATTTAATTTGGCAACTGAAATTGAAAGAGGTCTAATCTTTTTGAATTCTTCATGAATTGCAAAGTACTGGCCAAGAACGTTCAATATGTTAAAATAAGTTTAAACAGGAGTGGAGGGAGTCGAATCGGAATAATTTTAAAGTCGTTATGAGTATCAAAATTGAAGTTATTATGTTTTCACAATGTATAGGTGATGCGCAATGAATATTTATGTTACATTTGATTCGCATGAATGAAATAGATTGGGAACATAGGAATAAGAAGTAGTATTGGGAATGATATGAAATAATTGTGACAATTAAATGACCTTATTTATTATTTAACAATTCACTACTAAAAACTTATCTATTATTTTTAATTGGAAGGCTGAAAATGGAAAAATTAATTTCCTATTATTTAACAAAAACTTATTAAAAACTTATCTATTATCTATGCTATAAAATGTGGTTTGAAATGTAAAATAGAATATCATCTTTTTTATTTATATTGTTGGTTACAAATTTTTTAAAGAAATGAGCAAAATGATATTATTTTTCAATATAAAAATAAATTTTTACCACATTAATTGCTATGTTAGGATTTCATTACAATCTATTTAACATTGTTTACATCAAGAATATTTTATTCATAAAAATACGAATATTGGATTAATTTTATGACAAATATAATGTGAGAACTAACTTGATAGCTACATATAAATTCAAGAACTATTTTGATAGAATTTTACCACATGGATTGTGACATCAGAATTCTTCTTTGATGTTGTTTCCCAGGCTATTTTCATGGTAAAATTACAAAAATTAGGTCAATTTGGTGACAAAATTAATATGAGGATTAACTTGATGGTCACATACAAATTCGAGGATCATTTAACAGAGCACTCGAAATTCTTTCTCAACTATCACTTTCTCTTTCTTCTCTCACCCTTCTAAAATAAATCTTTCTCTAGCCTTTCATCAATATTTTATATATAAAATTGCTCCTTTTTTTAAATTTATTACATAATTTTTATATTTAATTTATAAAAAATCACATATTTTAAATAATAATTATAGTTTAAATTTGATTTAATCATTAATCTTTTAGTTTCTTTATTAATTTTATTAAATGATAAAATTCCTATTATAGGAGGGTTATTGAAGAGTCAAAGATGGAAGGCATATTCAATTTAGATATTCACCCATAAAAAATAGAAGGGAAAACAGAATAAAAATGGGCTAGTAACTTAATTAGATTTGTACTTTAACCAAATTTGTCACTTTTAGCATGATCTTTTTCACATGACCTAAGAATACATGAATTAGAAAATGTTTGTCCCATTTAGCATGCCATCGTGAAATCCACCAAAATTAACAAAATTTACTAATTTGTCAAGTTCGCTATGTACATGTGGCTGATGGAGAGTGATATGGTGGAGTTATATGGACGATGAGTAGGAAAAAATATCATTTATACCTAACAATCAAACTCTTTGAATTGATAAAACGAAGGGCAACAATGTACTTTTAATCCACAACATGGTGAACCTGTGATACCAGATTTGAGGCTTCTTCTAAGTAATATTATTAGAAGATGCTTTTGAATCTAACCCTTGGCAGACATCGACTTCTTATATTACACTACGTTTTGGTGAGACTGCTTGGTAGAATCAATGTTCGAACCAGTTATTTAGTTTGTCTTATATGTTTGCAATTAAATACGAAAGCCGAGACATTATGTATTGGAGGTAACTAGGTCGTCATTACTGCTATCATCATTTCTCGCTATAAAACACATAAGGATTGTAAAATGGACATTTTAATACAATGAAAAATATTGGTCAAAGGAAATGGTACTACGAAAATTAACTAAGATAACAAATAGGGCTCTCACGAGGTCGGTATCTAGAGATTAATGGCGAGTTCCATACGGTATAATATACCGTCTGGTAGATTAGAAAGTTATTATGGTACTGGTACTATCGATATTAGAAAAAAAAAAGATAACAAATATGGTAAATTATATAAAGAAAAAGCACACGATTTTTAAGTTTTCTTAGAAAAGTCAAACGTTTCATTTTTGAAATAAATATTTAGATTTTTTTCCAAATCAAGCAATAACCATTAACAACATGGTTAAATGCTAGCATGATGCATCTCACATGACATATTATATCACATGTTATCCTATAATTGGCTAAAAGTATTTAGTATAAATTATACAAAATTTATGAAATAGAAGAAAAATGAAAGAGAGAGGGGTGGCCCCGCCGAGAGGCTACCAACCTTGCTGAGACAAGTCCTCTAGACCGAGTAAGCACTCTCGTTTTCAATTTTTTAGTTTTTTTAATTTTTATTTATAAAGGTTTAAACCAATGACATAATTACATGTGACATGATATGCGATGTTGGACAAGAGATGTTAGCATTTAAAGGTAGAGTTAACAATTTGGCTCGATTTGAGGAAAATTGAAATATTATGCTTTTTTATTTTAAAATTGAACCATTTAACTTTTTCTGGTTAATTTCTAAGTACAATCGATGTCGCCAACCGGTTTGAACCAAAAAGAATTAGTAATGTAAAAATCAATTCAGTTCGGTTCAAACCGGTTTCAATTGAATCTCTTCAAAACCCATTCAATTTCAGTTCGAACCGGTTTTGAACCGATTTAAAACCAATTCAAATCAGTTTTGAAATCAAACCAAACCTAATTGTTTTAAAACCAATTCGGTTTGAACCGATTAACTGAATTGGTTTAAACAATCTAGTTTTTCCACACAAACCCGTTAAGGTTCTCTACCGAACGTGCCGAACCGATCTGAACCGAACCAATTCTTTTGGTTCAGTTTAGTTCAAAACTGCCCCGAACCAATTTTTGCACACCCGAAGAAGTAATGAACCTAAGTTAAGAATTATAACCATCTAAATACCTCTGATATGGGGTGTATATGAATATATTTATCGTTTACGCGTAAGTACCCTATTCGTTTGTGGAAGTCAAGGTCTAATTGTCTCTGTCACTGGGCAAACGTTTAATAATTTGTTTATTCAATTTCCACTTATAATCTCACTATCTATTTATTTATTTATTTATTTAAATTAATCATGAAATATTGTTGAGTGAGCGCAATGCACGTCTTTCGCTTTTATGCCTAAAAACTAAAAGAAAAAGGAAGAGACAGCGACAATCAAATGGGAAGTACAATGGAATCCGTAAGATGTGGTTAACGAATAAGTACTATGGTAACTTTTCGAAAAAATCTTAAATAGTCCTATCTCACAATAATATGATGAGGAAAAACTAATCAAATTATTTTTATTCGTATTAATTATGATAACTATTCGGATGTTTAACACTAATTTACTCGTTTGTTATATTTTGATGTTTATTTTCTCATATCACACGGCGAGGTTTCTCATCATGATAAGCAAATGCTAGAAATACATAAATATGATTAGTTTGTGTCATCGAATAAGTACTGTCACGCGATAATACCATTACATACAAGACTTTGCTCCTATTCAATAGCCGAGCTGCTAGACTACAAGATTTCAATCAATTATTATATAGGTGTTTAATACTTAATAGTAGGATTTAAAATTTATTTTAATTATTTCATAGAAAAATTATATATTTTTTTAACGATTGAATCACAGGCTGAAAAGATAATAAAGAGTCATTGTATCTTCTATTACTATATTGAAGAACGGAGATAATTTTAGTCTCAATTTTGATATTTTAAAACTGCCCTTGTAAACATAAAAATTGATAAAATTGGTGAAAGTGTTAAATCGTTTTAAGAGTATAACTACCACAACTTACTCTCTATTTTTTTTCTAGTTAGAGATTCTATTTTTCCTTCGTAACAAATTATATTAAAAATTATAAGTGTTATAAAAATTAATACAAAATTATAAAATATAGAATAAAAAATATAATTTAATAAATCAACTATATTTTTAATAATTTTATGCATAAATACGTGTCTAGTATTAATTAATTAGTTTCTTGCTTTAACAAAGATGTAAAAAGTGCGGAGGATCTTTGTCCTTTCGAGACCTTTTTTCTGGACTGGCCCTACCGACTGCAGTCACAGGGAGAGGAAGGGATTCCAGCTCAACGAATACAATGTTTTCTCTTTCTTCTTTTTGTCTTTGTTCTTTGCTTCTGAGGCGTTCTTTATTCGAAACTCTGGACCTTTACTCTTCTTTTTTCCGAGCATACTACGTCAGCATTATTTACGTGATATACATATTCAATCACTATTTAACATGTAATTAATAATTATATGGTTATTAAAATCCTAAAAATCTTTTAAAAAAATATAAATAATCTTAAATAAATGATAAACCTAATTGGAAATAATATATAAATAATAAAAAATATTTAAAAACCAATAAATAGTGAACTCTAATTAGAAATAATATATAAATAGTGAATTCTTATTGGTCGAATATATCACGTAAGCGATACTGATATAGTATAACCGCTCTACTGAAGACTTTTTCCTAACCACTCCACAATTCAAGAGAACTCTGCTTGTATATAATAAAGTCATTGTGTGTGTGTATATATGTAAGAAGAGTTAGATAATTGTACATATAAATTTAGGTTTCAATAATATTTTATAATTCCGATATATATTCTAGAAATTTATTAAAATTATGGTCGTTTACTATTAAAATGCTCATATATTGAACCCGATGAATTTGATTTAGTAGTAAGGAGGAGTACAAGTGCCATGCCAATCCTAAGTTCAAATTCCCTTGAGTCAGCCAGTACATCTTGGTTTACCTTATTCAGTGCATTTGCTGGCATGCGTACGAGGCCGAAGGACTTAGTTGGACAAAAGTCGGATTCTCCTCGATATCAAAAGAAAAATCTCGCATATTGAAGGAAGTCTATTGTAGCTAGAACTTAGAATCACACTTGTTCTAGGAAGAGAAGTTATAGACTTAAATTTTTTGCCAATTTTTTTTAATGAGATTACTTGTACTCCTTTATTTTCCTTTTATAATTTTTTTTTAATATAAAATGTCATACTTATTGTCTCAATATATTAAATCACCAACCGCCAACCGACCGCAGCTTGCACGGGGAGAGATGAAGGTCAGGGTCGATTTCATATGCTTCCGCATTTCTTTTTTTCCTTAAATCCTTGGATTTAAATATTATGAATAAAAAAATTCATTATCGAGATAGCTAAGTTAGTTGGGGTCAAGTGGACTTCCCAAGTTCTGTCAGGAGTGTGAGTTCATGCAATAATTAGTTTTAAAACCAAGTAAATTTCAAGCAGGTCCATAAGAGATTTTTTATATTCATGTCTATTTAAAAATTCGAAACTTATAGTTAAGTAAATATTTTAATTCCTTTTTTTTTCAGAATCTAAGATATTATATAAACTATCCTATGTAATATTTAGTTCTCAAACAGAAATAAAAAAAGGAAAAGGGACTCTTGTGGTTTCTACTTTCCAGAAAGATTAGATGGTGGGCTAGGCCCGGTAAATTGTATCGTGTCGTGTTTAAAGGTATTTGGGTTAGAAATCTCAATCACCTAGACATAACATATTTGTTTTTTGCGTTTAAACCAATTTGTGTCTTAACGGTCATGTCTAAATTGTGTCTAAATCGAGTTAACCCATTTAATATAGAATATCTTTAATATATAATTATATTCTAATATTATATGACACAACTACTAAAATAGTTATATTTATAGACAATTAGTATAATAAATAAGTAAAATTAATTAATTATCTTATGTTTGACGATAATGACATAGGTAATGTATGTAATATTTTTTATATAATAAAATATGTATAAATATATTAAATAAGTTTAATATTTATATAAAAATAGTAAAATATATTTAATAAACGTATTTAAATGTGTATTATCGGGTTACACAGATTCATCCTATTTAGACACGTTTATTTATCGTATCTAAATAAGTTCATATCCGATAGACTTGACTCAAACCCGACTAATTTCATATAATGTTGTATCTAATTACATGTCATGTCAAAAATTACCAAGTTGTGGGTGGACCTGCCAGAGCAGGCCTGCCTCCGTATTCTATAAATAGCTGCTGAGGCATGTTGCCTCTGCAGTCGTCAGCGCTCTCTCTTGACGAATGTAACTTCCAGGAAGCGATTAGCTAATCGGACGACGCAGGGAACTTGCATCATCGTAGTAGCCTGCCGAGGTGACTTCCTCTTCTCCTCTTTTCCTCACTTTCCTTTGGTGTAGTTTTTTCTTCTTGTTTTTTTGGCTATGCAAATATTCCAATGTTGGCATCAATATGGATCAGCAGTACCATAATCATTTATTTACTTTTTTTTTTTTACTGAAAATTGTTTGTTTCAGATTATTCTTTAATGTACATGTGTTACCTAAAATGTTTAGTATAGAGATAAAGACACTGGTGGTCTTCTACATTTATCGATTCTTACAACATCGATACAATCCTAAATATTTCAAAATATTAAATCAAGTCTTATATGTTGTTCGTGTTACAACATCGAGTCATTTCCATCACCTACCATTACTTTAAGTTAGTGCTTTAAGTTAGTGCAACGCTAATACACCCTAACTTAAAGTAACGGTAAATGATAGCAAAAATGCAAAAGGTTGAGGACCAAAAATGTAGTTTACCCATTTTAGAATCTGCATCGAGGATGAGAAGCGATTGTATGTAATGATTATATCACATGTCAGTGTGAAAGTGATGTTACAAATTGATAAAATTTGGTTATTTGCTAGGAATTTTTTGGGTGATTTCATTAAAAAAGAGTCTTAATGTGGTTAAACTTTATTAATTTATAATACTATATCAGTATTATCATGTGATATACTCGTGGCACGCAATACTCTCTCTCCAAGGATAGGGTGCTAAAGTGCTAGACAAATGACATTTTAGGATGGAAGAAAAAAAGCGAAGGGAAAAAAGGAAATTTATGTTTCACCGGCAAATCGATTAACACTAACACCCGTTTTGTATTACATCGGTAAAGTAGTCTATACCTTATTTAAATCCCACTGAAAGAGCGATCAAAACTTGTCTTATATATCACCAGCAAAGTAGTTAACGGCTATTTCATGTACTGTGGACAAAACGGTTAACTCTTGTTTTACATGCACATTAAAACTTACATGAGATTAGGTCCGTTTCTATCTAAAAGCTTAAATAATTAGGTGGCAGTACCTAATTTTTCTATAAAGTTGAGTTTTTATTCTTTAACCCAGTTGATGTGGGATTCAATTCTCTATAAGAAAGGAGAAGGCAATAAAACACGATGGCTCGAAGGCCGAATTCATTAGAGCATATAATTTTTTTATTTAGCAACTCAATAGCTACACAAGTGAACCTAATTATTTGTAAACTAATGTGACGTTTTGTATACTTGAATAGAAAAGAATGGAATGTGCAGTTCAACCATTCATTTTATATTTTTTTATATGATTGCACTCTTAAATGTTATTATGTATATTCCATTAGGTATAGATTTTCTTTTCCTCAAATTGATTGAATAAGAATTCCTCCAATAAAGTTGGAGAACGCCATTCCACCACTTATCACAATTGCATTCCTTCATTTTTGTCTTTTTTTTTTTATATTGACGGCATCCGACACCTTAACAATTGACTAATCCACCAAATAGTGTATTTACAGTGCGGGATGTCGACCTCCATGGGGTTTCATTTTTCTAACAAATGAATGAAATGGGTGGCCTTCATTTTTTTCTCTTAAGATAACTACAAGAGTACTAATTTTGTCCATGTGTGATTGCATTTTGTAATTCCATCATTTCTTTCCTTTCCTTGGCACCAAATGTAACCTAAGAAAATATTAAAAAAAAAAAAGAATATGATAACAAACAGATGTAACAATCCAATATGAAATAAAACTAATATATTCTAATACTTAAACTACTCTGTTTATTCAATACTCAAAATCCTTTTTTCTAACAATAATAAAATCAAATTTAAAGTAAAAAACATCGAATGCTCTTTGAGAAATGTTTAGATGATCCTATCAGTACGTAAGTACTTTGGTAATGAGTGAATTGATGTTAATCACCCAATCAGTACATAAGTACTTTGGTTACATTTGATAAAATAAATTGAAGAAAATGAAATCAAATGAGTAATTTAGGCTTGCATATAATTTTTTTTGCTTGATTACACTTTAAAAGTTTTTATGTTCATTATATTAGCATAGACCTTTTTTTTTTCAAATTTACAGAATTATGCTTTCTTGAAAAAGGTAGGAATTCATCCCTTCGTTTCATACCATTACATTACTACATAATATCAAAATGAATTCAAAAATTACTAATTTTCTTTATGTACTATTGTAATTTATTCTATAAAACTCTTTTTATTCATTAATTTTGATTTCTTCCTACCCCATGGAGACTAGGAGTAACCCTTCTCATGATCTTCTTTACCAACACTAACAAAATGTGGAAGCTCTTTTTAAAAAAAAAAATTTTGAAGTGAATTTTATTATTTTTTTGACGACATTGTTTCGGGAGTAATTCTTAGGTGGACTAGATTTACCACGGACCTTTATAAAAAAAGTACCGGTATTTTCTCCCAATAGTCGACAGTGAACGCAGTCCGCCAAAGAATCTCCATTGTTTTGAGCAGCTTGTTTAATCTTTATCTGGTCTTGCTCAGTTAGAAGAAAGCATGATGGGGATGTCACATGCGAGGGAGCTATGGAGGGAGTGGGGTCTCGAAGTGATGGTTATTTTGTGCCTGGCGGATCAAATATTTCTCGCCATATTTGCGCGGAGGTCACTAATTCGTTTTCGCAATCGGTTCATTAAATTTCTCGTTCGGCTTCTGTACTCATTGCTAGCCGTCCTATCAACATACACCATCGGATTGATCTCATTCAAGCTTGGGGTCTCCAGTGTCCAGTCAGGTTCTCTAAATGAAGAGATAAAGCTGATGGCATTCTGGGCACCGATTCTTGTCATATTCCTGGGAGGCCCTGATACAATCAATGCTCTCTCATTGAAGGACAATGAACTGTGGAAAGGGCAGTTGCTCACAGTAGCTTCCCAGTTAGTCGGAGCATGCAACATCATAATTCTGGCACGGCTTCCCACTTATCTAAAGTGTCTAGCCATAATCATGTCTGTGGTAGCAGCCATCAAGTGCTTCGAGAAAATATGGGTTCTTTGGAAAACGAGCAGTGAAAAGCTTAGGATATCCATGCATTCACCCAAGTCAAGTCTGGGTTATCCTATATTCAAGGAGCAATATGCCCTCTGGCAGCGAGAGGGATACCGAGTGAGGTTCCATGAGATAGTCGAGGTGAATGTGAATTCTTGGGCCACATATGCTTCGGCCCATGGCGCTCAGTACCTACATGCTATAGATCTGGCAGGCGCACTGTTACCTAGTGTCAGTCGCCTCTTTGCAGATCATATTCTGAGTTACGATGACGGGGATGCCAGCGCTACCATCTTCAGGTCAATTGGAGGCCGTGACAACCGTCGGGATGCCGGAACTGCCAACCTCAGGTCAGTTGGGGAGAATGCTTTCAGGGTAGTGGAAATCGAGCTTTATTTCATGTATGAGCTGCTCCACACGAAAGCTGAGTGGCTGTACAGCCTTAAGGGTTTAGTTGCTCGCTCAGCAACTTCTCTCTTAACTCTTGGTGTGTCCATAGCCTTCATTTTCTTCTCCACTGGTGGGCGCAGTAAGCACTACAAATTTGATCGAATATTGACGGGCATGTTGCTGTTCGCCGTCTCTGTCCAGGAGTTTTCCACTCTACTCGCAGCCAGCATTCAGTATTCACCTGCAGTTAGCAGCTGTTATCGGCGTTGCACCAAAGCGTTTATTTCCATTATCTCATTGATAATCCGGCATGCTAGACAGAGTGAAGAACCTAGATGGTCAAACTCCGTGGGTCAGTTTTCATTGTTGGAATTTTTAATCAGAAAGGGTACCTGCTGGCCAGTATTTGGCAAGCTTTTGGGGGCATTCGATCTGGAAAAGAGTTGGCATTCATCCGACGTACAGATAGATAAAAGTTTGAAAACTTATCTGTACTATACTCTTTCAGAGTCCTATAGTAATAATCGGGTCGGAAGATCAAATCAGTTCCTTGAAGAAATACGCAAAATACTCGAGATTAATAGGGCAGATGATCTGACTTGGAGTGCTCCAACTACAGTGGGAGAGACTTCGGGTACAGGGATGGAGTTCGACCACTCCATTTTAGTTTGGCACCTTGCCACTGAGCTGTGCTACCACGATGATCCCCCTCTCCATAATGAAGCCGGACAGACCACCGTCAGAGACTTCAGCCAGATGAGCCAGCAACTCTCGCGGTATATGGCTTACCTGCTGGTAAACTATCCATTCATGTTGCCCGACGGGATTAGTCATATTAGGATTCGAGATACAGAAGCTACTGCCTCAGGGTTCTTCAAGGACACTGAGAATCTTGATCAAGCCCGCAAGAAGCTTCTCGGGGAGAATGCCAAATTGGAACCACGTCAACTGCTGGTGAACACCAGCAAATCTGTTCTGTTTGAAGCAGCTTGGCTTGCATCAGCTCTGAACAGCGACTGTGTTGAACGCCGAGAGAAGAAATGGGAAATAATTTTTAAAGTGTGGCTCCAGTTTATCGTAATCGCAGCCAAGAAGTCTAGGGGACGCGATCATGCAAAACAGTTGAGTAATGGAGGAGAGTTTCTCACTCAAGTGTGGATGATGATGGCACATTTTGGCTTAACGGACCACTTCCAGATTGGCAGTGGCACCGCCATCGAAAGGCTAGTGCATGAATAGGGAAAATGCAGCTGCGCCGATCATTTCATATTAAGTTTTCGGGATGAACTCAAACTCCCTAATCTCTCTTTATTTTTCTTCGTCGACGCTGAAAATTCAGATCCTGCTTTCAATTTCATGCAAAGAATCTTCTGTTGGCCATAAACTCCTCCGTTCTTTTGTTTATCTTCCACTGTCCAATTAAAAGTTTTATTTCATTTGCGGGCTTGAACTATAAGAGCGGTCAGAAGTAACACTGTTGTAATAATTCAATTATTTTTAGATTTTTTAAATAAATTCTAAAAGGAAAAAATAATCCTAAAAATTACTTGATTTAATTGGTTTGTGATGTCACAAGCACTGATAAATACTATCACGTGATATACCAATTACATACAACATATTCTAGCGAGCTGTATCAATGCCAAACAACAAAAAATCAAATTAATTATAGAAATACAGTACAGTGCTGTAGTGTCAGTCTCTCTATGGTGGACAGAGGGAAATTTACAATTCGTATCAAAAGTTTTAGAAAAGTTCCTAATTGATACAAAAAGAAATTTTTGCCCCTAATTGATGTAAGAAATTTTAAAATCGTTCCCTCATAGTACATTCCGTTAAGTTTTATTTAATATTATTAATTTTTACCGGCACGATAATTAATGTGGATATCACATGTGCATATTTGCTAATATAGTGAACCATTTAATTTTTTTAATTGAAATAGCATAAAAAATTAATTCATAAAATATGGAAAAAAATTCAAAAAATAAAAAGAAAAAAGAAAAAGTTTGAAAAATATATAAAAATTTATGAAAAATCTCAAAAGAATTTTGAAATTTAATTTTTCTTAAAAAATTTGATAAACATTTATGATAAAAAAATTTACTTATTTAAGATCTTGTTATTTCAAGATTTTGGGAGAAAAACTTTCATTTTCACAATAGTCTTCCGTACCTAGATGAACCTAATTATATGCATGTCATTCATTTATTGGTGGAACTTATGACCAAGTTTATCGAATTTTTAGTTCTTTATTTATTTTAATTATATATTTTTCTAAAATTATATAAAAATTAAGTTTGAAATTTTTTTAACAGATTTTTCATAAGTTTAATATAATATTCTTAATTTTTTTAAAAAAATTTATATACTTTTGTTAATTTCTACAATTGTTTCTAATTTTTAATTGCTTAAATCTTTTTCATATTTTATATATGAATTTTGTATATTTTAAAAATTTTATATATTGTTTCAATGAAAACAGTGAATGGTTTGTCACATTAACAAATAAATACTAATAGTGTCCACATCAACTGTCATATCAACAAAAGTTAACGGTGTTAAATAAAACTTAATGAAATATATCATGAAGAAACTGTTTTTAAAATTTGAGTACAAAAATTTCTTTTTGTACCAAATAGAAACTTTTCAAAAACCTTTTGCATCACTGGTGCAATTTCCATGGTGGAGAGAGAATTATTATGTAATGGGTACGTGAAAGTGTTAATGCAGTGTTACGAATTAATAAGATTCAATTTTTTTTAATTTTTAATAAAATTCTCAAAAAATAAAAAAACCAAAAAATCGAATCCTAATTTTTAACACAATGCCAATACTGTCACATGGTATATCTATTACATGAAAGAGTTTCTTTTGCCTAGGGACTAGTTATGCAAGCCTCCAAGTGTTTCCCTCTACAAAGAAAACAAACAAAGATGTACAAAAATAATAAAATCTACAAATTTTGTTGTCTATGCTAGTGCAATCGAGATAGGATCAAATAATAAAAGTAACAATCAAGACGAACACCAAGAACTTTTATGTGGAAAATCCTAACCTACGTGGGGGAAAACCATGGCACTGGACCAAATTCAACTTTCTATTATATCAACTGAGATTACATGATTTTTTTTATCAAGAGACTCCTCTTGAATTAACCTAATTCAAGCAATTGAATCAGCAAAACTCGTCTCCCAAAAATGGCAGTTTACTAACTTGACTGAAAAACAACACTTACAGGCCTCCAAATCTTCCGTCCATCATTCAGAAACTAGTTGTAGGAGTCCTGAGACTACTGTTAAAATTTCATCTCGATTGGAGTTTCTTTGCCCCTCCATTCAAGGTTTGTTCTCGCACTGCTTCCAAAAAAAAAAATTGCTCTACTCTTCCTTTGTTTAGCTAAATGAATTCTACTCACTTTACTTCATTTTCTCCTTTTTTTTTTTTTTGGTTCATGTTCAACTATCACTCACTGCTATCGAGTTTGGTCATCTCAAATAACCTTGATTGTTGCTTTTTTGTGTACTTTTTCTTTATGAATTATATAACCTTAAAGTAGATAGATATCTCATGGACCTCTTTAGCACTTATATACACTTAGTATCCGCATCAGATGCCACGGTACACAATTAATGCCATTAGTCATTCTGTCATATTTTGTACCATCATGAAATCTTTTCAAAAATTAATGTAGTCATATGTAATAAAAGAGTTATTGTACCAATATGAACTTTTGACAAAGTTAATGTACCATTCATGTAATTTACCCTTCCAATTAATAGGAGTCACGGGTTTGCCTTAAATGTCCAAAGGAACAATTTTGCATTAGAAGTTATGTTTGGAATCAAGGGTGCCAATTTCAAAGACAAAAATATAGGCACTAGACACAACTTGTTGTGTCTTTTATTCCCCTCTTTTCCTTTAATGAACATGTCTGATTGTAATCCTCGTCTTACTCTTCCTTGTATTTTCTTTCTTGGGCTTTTAACTTTAGTAAACTTTTAATCCTTTGTATTATTTTAATTTAAAATATTTGCTGACATGACAATAAAAATAAAATAATAATAGCGCTTGCTTAAATAATGTAATAAAAAAGATGAAAGACTTGTGGAAACCGATGAGACTGATGCCGGTTCTGTTGGACCTCCTTCATCGTCATCGACAACATCAAAGGCAATTAACAACTTCGAAAATGGATGGCGGTTGCCAATTACATTTTCTTCCTCTTTATATTTAGAAAATATCTTGAATTGAGATTCCACTAATAAGTAGGCCACATCGACAATCAAACATTTCTCTGCAGGACCGTTGTCAACTTAGAGGCAACCAACGATCCAGGAGGTGACGGGGTGGCTGCTAGCGAGGTCCCGTCTACCCTATCCACGTTTAAGACCCCTTCTATCTACCTATCTTTATTTTTAAGAGAAAAATCATTATTTTACTATATTTATTTCCATGCCAGTAAATTTAGTAACATTAGATAATGCAAAGGATTAAAAGTGTATTAAAATAGAAAATTCTGAGGACCAAATCTGTTTCAAATGAAAATTCAAGATGAAAATCATAAAAGAATAAAAAAGTTGAGGGCTAAAACAGTAGTTTTCCCTTCTTCCTTTCTTGTCCTTGCATTCTCCCAACAGGAGCATCTCATGCTTCATCCCTGCTCTCTTTTCTAAAACTCCTTCCACGGCTCATTTCAAATTTTGGGAAGATGCGAACATGGTGAAAGTGGAATTTGCAAGACAAGCCGTAGAAGGGGACCGCCTTTCCCTTGTTGGAGAACCTCCCTCGGTGAGCGATTATGCAACATTGAGACTTGTATTCAAGACCTACATTTTCAACTTGCACTTGATAGCATGTCGAAATGGCGAATCTCCTGCCCTTCTATTCAAGGCTGGAAGCCCATTCCCTCAAACATTATAAGTATTATTGGATGTTATTTCTTTAAGATTCATGTTTTGGACACATTTTTAAGCTTGAATTTAGGCTTAATTATCGAGTTTTAATGTATTTTTCATTTCATTTTAGAAGTATTTGCCTTTTATCTGATATTAAGATTTAATTGTGTGATTTCGATGGATTATGGATAGAAAGATAGTGGGAGATCCCTGGTGGAAATATGACAAATTACATGTAGTCAAAAATCTAATTAAGTTGACCAAAGTGAATTGGTTAAGATGGTAAGATGTCTCTTCCCCTTAAATAAGATCTCATGTTCGAGTTTTATGAACGGAGGTAATTACCTTGGGAGACCTTGGGAGATCTTTAACCCTAGTGAGCCCTCGTAGTTCAAATTGAATTCATTATTGCTCGTTGAACTTCTATATACCAGTAGTACCGACCGAAAAAAAGCCTAAGTAAGTTAGGAGTTCAACATATTCAACAGGTCATACATCGAAGCTAAAATAGAAGATTTACGATTAAATAATAATTTTAAAAAGACCCCTAATAGGCGCAATGTCTAGAGGGTGGGGGCTTTAGAACCCTCAAACTCATCAAATTCGCTTGATATATTTGACTCACATGGTTCATACGCTATTATATATGCCCCGAGGAGGAGGTATCGTAACCCCGGTTAGTCGGGTTCGGAAGACATCCGGTTATCTTGGTTATAAAATGTATATTCGAGGTCGTGAACCCCACCATCGTTCGTTAAATATGTGCTGTCTTGGATCAGGCTGGCTTCCTAAGCCACTGACGGCATTCCAGCACGTACTCCCTAAAATAAACCTGCACTTTTTTATTGTATATAGGAGGCACATTGGCCTAGAAATAATAGAAGGAAAATAAACATACACTTTGATCCCTAATATTTTACTAAACCAATAGTTTCCTCCTCTTTCTTTTTCTTGCCAACACTTAGGCCCAAACATTCACACATTTACCATCAAGTTGATCCAACATTAAAGAACCTTTTAAAAAAATTACACATGTCATCTGACGTGGCATAACGATGTCAGATATATTATTTTTTGGCACTCAAACATTCAAAATGATGTAATTTCGGTATTTAGAAGACAAAATTACTTTTTTATCCTTTACTAGTCAGTAAATTTTCAAAATATTATCACTAATCTAAAATAATCCTTTTTCCATTTTCCACCATTCCTGAACAGCTTCGTACCCTCTTCAGGACCTGTGACCACCTCATCCCGACATCTCCTGATTCGGAAGCTAAGAGCTATAATTGGCATGACCAAGATAATATTTACAATAGAAGCATGAGTTTATCAATCTCCAGGTGGTCCAGTAATCACCTTGAGACATTTACAGAGAACATCAAGGGATATGACGTAATTAGCTATGGCCTTCGTAATGAGCCATTCAATGGACAGTGACAAAGGGTAAGAAGAAATTATAGCCAATGATGATAACTATTGGTTGGCTAAAATATTAGGAACCAAAAAGTGCCAAGAAGTGTTGATTAGAAAGAGAATCTAAAATCAAGCACACATGTATACGTATCGAACAAGTGATAAAGTGGATGAGCACGAGATCATTTCCCCAGAGACCTAAAAGTTATGAATGTCACGAAGCACTAAACACGGAACAGTAATTCCAAACAAATTGAATCAAAATTAAGCAGGTAAGAAAATAACTAAAGAAAATAAAGATCACAAAGAAAGCAATTAATTCAATAAAAAATCGATTAAAGTTCCTCGGGGTTCGCAATTTTATGTAGTTTTATCCTAATCCAGTCTCCCCTCATAATATCGAACAGTTTTAATGTTAGCGTTTTTAGATTTCTAATCTTTCCTGACCCGCCTCTCGATGCAATAAGTTCACACTTCCTTTCAAATCGCTCACCTACTCTATTTTAGGCAATTAGTACTAGAAAATTCATTAAGTTCTAGCTCTAAATGATTACCTAATATATTTAGTCATCTCTGGATACTCCTTACAAATAACCTATAGCTCTCGGAGTAGATTATGCTAGGTTATACTAATTATGGCATGATTCCGAATTCCCCTCTCAAGTTCATCGGTCTCCCGTAATCATTGTAATCGGTGGCCAGTCGAATAAAAAACCTGAAGAACGAATTGTTATAAATAAAATCGAATTAAAATTTATAAATCGATCGGAAAGTATAACGAATGGGTACGAAACTAGAAGATTAAATTACAATCAATTGCATTCTTGAAATTCTAACTAAAGTCGTGTGTGTCATGTGTTTTGCTGGTTAGAGCATCCTTAAACATCCGGGAAAAAAGCAATCTTGGAGAGACTAAATGTAATTCCTAATCATGTCGAAGATAACACAATTTCAGATAACTTAGCATCGAGAGGTGGAATTATTTGTGTTGAGAGATTTTTTTTTTCTATACCTGACCATTTTGGTTACAAATCAGGCATTTTTGTTTCGATCTTGAGCATAATTGACCACAATTTCTTCGGATGTGCCGGCGGTGTGAACCAGTAAGAAAGTTTGATCTGATACTATATGAAATTATCTACCGAGCGTAGAATAGATTTAGTCCATATCCTCATATATTCTTAAACTGTTAGATGGTAGTACTTAATTTTCTTGTATGTCCAAGTTCATGCTTTAATGTCATCGATGCAGGATTTAATCCTCCACAGATACTACCGATTTTTGCAATCCCACAATCATATTCTCATTTTTATACATAGATTTTCTTTTTATTTTGGAAAATTATAAAAATTAAGAAAATATTAAGATTTTTTACCGTATTAAACAGTCTGTAACAATTACGGCCGCCACCTCAGTTCCGCTTCCATAAATAATATTGACATATAAAGATTAATCTATACCATATTATATTTAAATATTTGAGAAGTTTGATCTCTTTTTTCATTTTTTATATTCTTCCTTGATGATAAAATATTAATTTTAATAGTTTTTCTCCCACTCCATATCTACGATTTTAATAGCAAAAATTCATCATATTTTTTGAACAAATAATTTGCAATTTCAAATTTGAAAAAACGTAAAATTGACATAGTATACTAATAACAATTAAAAATTCTCTATCTAAGATTGTAAATTAGCATATTTTGAATGAAATAAATTGTATTACGTTGTAAATAAATAACTTAATTTTACGGATCATCCTAGTATTCCACATTTACTTTTTTTTTTTCATTTCCATGTATAGCACAGGTCGGTATTTAGTAGCAACTATGCTTCCAACGTAAAAAAACAAATCCATCATTTGTTGTATCATATGAAAACCCTCGGAAACACATGAGAGTATTCGGTGTAACGGCTATGTGTGACAATGTTTACATTTTGTCACAAATCAATAAGATTTATCCACTTTTATATTTTTTAAATATTAAAAATAAAGAAGAATAATCTTAGAAATAGTTGAATATTATCTATTGTAATATCACGTAAATATTGTAATGTGATATACTAGTTACATGGTAAATTTCTCTGGAACCACAGGTGTTAATCACATGTAAATTAACATGCATTTTATATATCTCTGGCCGCATGGAAAGAAAAACACGTGGAAATGGTAATACACAACTGCTTCCTCATCGGAAAATTAAAATTTATTGGTGCAATAACATCCTTCACGACTTCAAATCAATAGTTTCGGAATTCGATTGTCCCGAGCAGAACTTTTGTGTAGATTTATTTATTCTTAAACCGATCCACTTCCTGGCAAATGGATAAGTACCAAAAGAAATGCAACGACATAGAAGAGCGAAAGGGGTCATATATGGCGATGCCAACAAGCCCAGAAGGAATGTCCCAATGACCAATTGGCAATCTGCGGCCTGGAGCCAAAGTACTCTTCTCCCAAGGAATGTCCCAATGACCAATTGGCAATCTGCGGCCTGGAGCCAAAGCACTCTTCTCCCTGCGGATGAAGCAATCTTCAATAGTCAGTAAAGGATACCGTTTTGACGAGTGATCCGAATACTGTAATAGATAAGAGAAACTCACCTTCTAGTTGTTACTCCCGTTTTGTACCATTTCCCTTCATGTTATTTGCAAACTGCTCTTGCACGTCGGTTAATATCAGCTCATCCAAATTCTTCAATCTGTCGATTCCATGAAACCTCTCCATTTGAGCACATTTTCTAAACACCAAGGACTCAAGCTCGGCCATCCTCGTCTCCTCCATGCTTAAGCCCTCAAGGTTTTCCAGGTTCCACGGTTTCAAGATGCAGAGTTTAGGGAAATGTCCTTCTCGGTTGTCTGCCTCGTCATATCTGCTGCTCCCGCATACCATTTCCTCTCCTCGATAGGAACAACCTAGAAGCCCGAGGACGACAAAGTGAGGGAGTGTACCTAGAAATGGCATGGGATCCTGGCTCAGGTTGGACATTGATAGAGTAAGCTCTGTGAGGTTATTTGGGAGGAGCCTCTGTAACAGGTGCCCATCATTTGCATTGGCAGGAGACTGATTTTCATTCTGCAGCTTAAACATCAAATATAGTTGCTGCAGATTTTGATGTCGTGTGAGATCCAACCCCTGCCCGTGGAGTAATTCGTTGCCAGGAAGATCATCAGTTGATCTCAGCTTCAGAGAACGAAGGTCAGCTATGTCGGTTATGAGCCTTGCGTGAGCAGTTACTGATTCAGCGGTTGGTTAACATGTAGCCCCCAGTTTTCTTACGTTCAGGAGCTGATAGTTCACATTGGAGGTTACTCTTCTGCCTATATATGGCCCCGTTAAGGTGTGAAGGTCCGGAGTTGCTCTAACGCATTTACGTGGGAGACATCGACATGTGCAAGGCTATTGACCGATGAGTGCATCTAGGCACACCTCTTGAACATAGAGATGCTGAAGCTTCTTGGACTTTGAAAATGGAGCTGGATAAGGTTGTCACGTCGGTGTGCTTCAAATCTAGAGTCTCCAGGGATGACAGATCTTCAAGAGACTCTGGGATTAAATCCAGCAGGGTTGATCTCTGATGGTTTGTATTGAGGGTTCTAGCATAATTTGAAGCATGAGTAAGATGAGTGGAGATTTTTAGGATGATATTTGGGAAGTGTTTAGAAAAAATAGGAATCAAAGGATTGATGGGATGAATTTGAGTAGAGGAGATATTTAGGAGGAGAAGAGCAATTGTATTTCTTGGAGCGTACACAAACAAAATGGGTACATCACATATTTATACTTGTTCATTGAAACTTATAGAAACCTACCATCCAAAATAAATGTTCCAGGGATTTAAACTTCTAGAAACTTAGCATCCAAAATGCTAAATGTTCTATAGATTTAAACTTCTAGAAGAATTGTACACCAGAATAATCTAATACTCCTCATTGGTGTGCAATTCTCTTACCCCAATCTTCTCCTGTAGTAGCTCGAACTTTGCTCTTGGTAGTGCATTTATAAAAATATCAACTAACTGGTCTTCAGTCTTGCGGTGCCTGAGTAGGAATTAGCTAAAATTGAGTATAAATCACACTCATGTTAGTTAATATTGGCTAACAAACTCAATGGATGATGTTTGTAATTGCTTTCCCCAGCTACTCATTGTGCTTACCTACTTGCAATATGTGAGAGACAGACATGTTGGGAGTGCGGTAACCAAACGTTTCGTGTGAAGTGTAACCAGATGTGTACTTTCCGTTCTCCTGATAGATCGAGACAATTATTCGACTGGTCTTGTTATTTTCAGGAGCATCACTTTAAGCGCAAGTAAAGTATCGGGGGAGTATCGTTCAAATATTTTAGCACACTGCCAAAGATTTCCAAAAGAGAGGAGGAAGACTCGGGGAAACACGGAGACTTACGGGGTGATCGCAGATTGTTATTGTGAGCTGCGAGAACTCGAGCATGGAGGGAAATTACGTAACAATGGCAGACATTATGTAGCACCGGGAATCAAATCAAATCACCTTCTGCAATAACGTGATTGTGCTGCACGCCATGCTACAAATGTATTCTGCAGTGCACCTTGCAGCAGTTTCATGTTCCCAAGCGGGCATACTTCCCATACTATAGCAAGGCATAGAAGGTCCAAACCGTAAACAAAACAAACCCCGAAAGCGCGTATGTGAGCAATCAACAAGTAGGAACCGGATTCAAGTGGCAGCATGAAGACCATTAGTTATGTTTCTCGAGAGATTTCCCGGTTTGACCTTCCCCCCCATGAGTTTTTTGTCGTCCATGGGATCCCACGGGTGGTTTCTTGATCTCTTGATCTCGACCAGCTAAAGCTAAGAGCTCTATTAGATAGCATCTCCCCGGGGTAGAACCACAAGATAAGAAACATTACATCTCAGCATCAACTCTCCAAAACTGAAGCCAAGCCCATAGAGATGGGGAATGAGGCATTTCTAAACCGAAACCATGAACAAGAATTACAAGACAGTAGCTTGTAGTTCAGGAAGGCAGGGTCACATCCAGAATCCGTTTCAATGGGTATCTCTGTTTCTAATAATCATACCCGATCGCTCATGTATTAATAACCGAGAATTAGATACTTCATACAGGAGTAACATCATGTGTCATCGAAAACGAAAACCGCAGACCAACCTCACCAACTGGACAAACAAGCAGAATATAAGAAAACAGAGATCTCCCTGCATACTTGAAAAAGGGGAAGGGGAAAAACTGAAGAGAAAAGGAGAGGGATAAAACCCTGAAAGGTGGGAGCAAGCAGAAAGAGGCAGGAAAGAGGGAGGTGTACTCTTTTTTCCTTCAATTTAAATACGGACGATGGATTACCCTCGGCATTCACTCACTGGTAGTACATGACGTTCTGGAACCCACCATCGTAGATCGCCTGACTAGCTCCAGCACTGCTCATTCCCATGGCTGCTGCATGCTTGAGAGGGTGGTGTTGTGCCTGAGATGCAGCCATCATGGCCTGCATGCCGCCTATCTTGCTCATTGCAAGCTGCCGCTCATAGGCCATTAAGTCAGCGGTTAGGCTCACGGGTCCCGGTGCTGGCGGAGGAAGCGGATTGGAACTTGTCCCCGGTGGAGTGGGCTTGTTTCCCCATAAGCACTGAAGATAGTTACAATAATAGCGTTAACTAACAGAGTTAGTCAATGCAATCAAAGAGGAAAAATCCACAGAGCCAGATGTGGACATGAACTCCAACAAGCACATTTGACCCAAGCAATAGCAAATTCAGAAAATGACGAGTAGCAAAACCACATTAAACAAGGGATAAACTTTATTGACCCTCCGATTTGCCACGCTAACCACGTGACCGATCTTAGGTTGAAATTGACCCTTCTCATCTTACTTATAAGAGCAGGATGAGGCACTAAATCTAGAACATCCCAACCCAAAAGGAGTGCTTGCTTTGCAACTTACTGAAACCATTCTACTCTCAATGAAGGTGGCAGCAATCAAAATGAGTCTAAGGCATGCTTTCTGGCTCATGAAACCAAATTAATCTCTACGATAGTGGCAGCAACAGAATAAACCAAGAAGCGTATACCTTAATTTGTCTGCCACAAAGGAAGGGTTGTGTATTTCCCATCTGGATAGCCAAAGCAGCCTCACCATGAGTGCTGTATCTCACAAAACCAAATCCTTTGTCTCTCTGGACCCGGACTTCCTCAATAGAACCTGCTCCAAGAGCATGAAAATGTCGGTGAAGGTCAAGCTGAGTCACCTGAAACAAGACAGGCCACAAATTCAGCCAAAGCTTGTTGCACTCAACCAATTTATTATCAAGCTTTTAATCCAACCAGTGATGTGAATCACAAATAATTTGCCTTTCAGTCACTTTTATTCCAAGTATTGACAATATATCATCTACACTAAGATGGGATACTCACCTCAGGAGCAAGATTGCCCACATAAACAGTTGTGCACAGAGGGTTATTCTCAGGAGCATCACTGTTTGTAGCCTCCTTATTATCTTCTGTGAAAAGGAAATTTATTAGAGCACATGATTACAGAAAGCAGATGGTAACCAAGCTGAATTTGCTTAAATAGATATTGTTGTATTTTTCCAAGGAAAAAAAAAGCAGAACAAGTCTTTGCTATTCAAAACTAAAGAGCACCGCCAATTTCAATAGTCTTTGCTATTCAAAACTAACCTGATGAACCATTTGTGAGTTCAACTACGCCCCTTGAATCTGAACTCTGCTTATCATCATTTGCGCCAGCACCTTTAGTTGCCCAATTACAACGAATCTGCCTACTGCCAAGCCACTTCCCTAAAAACAAGTGAAAGAAACTTACTACGAATCAAACAATGCCAGAAAGAATGGAAAGCAGACATGTCCAAAAGATGCATCTTTCCTTAGGACATGTTTTGAATTCAAAGAAACCTAGTCCCCCTGTATATTAATTCCACCAAAGCTAGTCCAAGGCACAAGAAAGACAATGATAACCAGTGACAACAAGTCTTGTGCGTTCCAACTTTTATAGCCCCCAAATCAAATCTCAAATAAAATGAGAAAGCAACCATATTATAAGGGGGAATAAATTACCATTTAGATCATTTATAGCACTCTGCGCATCCTGAAACAAGATAACATGTTATACAATACTCATGAAACTTGAGTACATCAAATCAAACTAAAAGATGAAGTCAAAGAGGAACTAAAATGAAGTTGGTACCTGCTGGTTTCGGAAAGAAACAAAACCAAATCCCCTTGAGCGCCCGGTCTTTTGATCCCACATAACCCTTGCATCTCTAAGTTTCAGTGCAAAATTACGGTAGGTAAGCCCACCCAGTGAATGTAATGACAAGAAAGCTTAAACAAGGTATTGCACGTCAAACATTATTAGATATTCTAAAGCACTAGAGTAACCACTTCAATTGTACCCAAGGACAGGAACTGCATAAAGTAACAAGGGATATGAAGCTTACGAACAACTGGGATAAACTGAAAAGCATGCATAAAGCACAGCATCGGTCACCTCAGGGCTAAGATCACCAACAAAAATGTTGAAATGGCCTGAAAATTGATTGAAGTACCATCAAACCTGTATGAGAAAATAAAGCCATCTTTGGTATGAAAAAAAGAAAGAGATATTCATAAATGGAACCTACCTGATGTATCTTCCCTCTGAGCACTAGCATATGCCCAATTAACTTTGATCGGTTGTCCAAACCTGTATATAGTAAAAATATCATAAGCCCTTCTTAGTTCCACAGAAACAAAAAACTTAACATAGCAGTACTCACAAGTGCCTCCCATTGAGAGTTAATATTGCCAGAGATGCAGATCTCCTATCAAAGTAGTGAATGAATCCATAGGATGACTGCAAAAAGGCACAGACAATACATGCCACGACAATGAATTAACAATTCTAGTGATGGCTTATGTAGGGACGATAATAAAGTAATCCGTGAATTGAATGCATTAGTAAACTCCTCCATCCAGCAATAGCTTGAACAACATACCTTTTCCTTCCGAATAAGTTTGCAGCCTTCAACGGGACCAGTGCTCGCAAAAACCTCTTGAAGAAGTGGTTCAGTTACCTGTGTGTGGATGTTCCCAACATACCTGCATTTCTCCCCAAAAAACCAATATGATTTCAATTTAGAAAGCAGAAAGAAAGATGCAAGAAACAGGAGATCCTCCAAAATAAAAAGGACAAAAGAAATTATCAGAAAATTAATTACATTAGAATATCTTAGATGAAGCGGTTTATGTTACTGTACACTATGACCTAGCCCAGGAAGTTATCAGATATCAATAGATTGAACTTAGTAATAAAGACGAAGGCATCACAACTTTGTTTCAAAGCACACACCAAATCAGAAAATGGAAAAAGAAAAATTAAAAGAAGAAATGCTTAGACAAACACTCACACACTGCGGCAAGTGCTTGGATCAAAGCCAGGAGGCAGATTTCCACTCGGGATTGGCTCTATCTGCAAAAGCAAAATGTGAAAAAGAAAAGAAAAATACAGAACAAAAAAATCCCTAATGTAGAAGCCAAAGGCGGGAACATTTCAGCCCCGCCATCCCAAAATGAAAACAAACAAAAAGAAAAACAGCAACAGTCTCAGCCGGCGGTAAAAGTAGTGACTCCACAATATAAACTTACAGATAAATATGATCAAACAAAGCTCTCAAGTCAAACGATCCCTAACTCAGCTACTAGTCTGTTTAAACATTCTTATTATTTGGAAAAGAATGAAGAAAACAAATCTGGACATTGTCCAGAAGTTATAGAGGTAACATCTCTGGATATTTACCATGGATTATTCTAGTATTAAGAGCATTCCACATTTAAGAGTTACAACTCGGGTATTAGAGCATTCTGTAATTAAGCATTGCAAAACCAAATGAAGATTATTAGACCAGCATCACCAACTATTAAGTTCCAACGTGGATTTTTATGCATTTTTTATCTATATGATTTTTTAGCAGAATTATTTCAACAATGAAGATAATACAGGTATAGAAAAAGATTTTTGTTTCTTTGAATGGATAAAAAGGAGTTTCTCAACATTGCCTCTTCATCGGGAAGCCCATTATGGATACCCAGCAGCACCCAGACCAAAAGCAAATATAACTTGTAAGGACTCAAAGTCCTCTGAACTGGATAACAACGAACGAAGTGAAAACTCAAAAGATCCCATTTAACATCATCTATAGGCAATAAGAACAGCACGGAAGCAGCAAAGGCTGAATTTCAAGCTAGAAACTAGGATTAACCCACTTAGCAAGAGAAAAGTGACCCATTTCCATACTCAAAGCCAACTGTTCATGGGCAAAACACAGAAAACAAGTGGAACAATAAATGATCATCGGGAGGAAAAAACAGCAGCCGCAAAACGTAACTGCCAAACAACGGCATCCCTAAGTTCCGCCAACCGTTAACCTAAAACGATCAACTGGAGAAAACGTAATGCAAACCGATACCGGCGGGAGATAATGACTACTATAACATGGAGGATAAACGATAAAAACCCTAGATGCCAAATACAAAACACACAATCCATCACGACAGAAGGAGCCAAATCGAGCAATCAATTGGATGATCGGGGGAAGAGAGAGAGAGAGAGGAGAAGGGGACGCGGACCTGAGGAGGAGCTAAGAGGCCGGGATGGTAGAGAGACTGCTGCTGAAGGAGAGCTGCTTGCTGCATCAAGGCTTGCTGCTGCTGCTGCTGCTTCAGCCTCTGGTGCTGCATTTTTCAGGGGCCGATTTCGCCGAGAAATCGAGCGAGCACCCGAGAGGGAAGTGTGCAATTAGGGTTTGAGCGAGTTTCGAGTAAAAGGCCGCGAAAAGCCGATGAAGAGGGAGGGAAGGGGGAGATGGAGCGGGTCCGAGGACTCATATTTATGGGGTCAGCAGCTGGAAACCCGTGCATTGTTTCTGCACAAATAATTTTAAGAATATTCGAATTTTATTAATGTTAATAGGAGAAAATAGCATTACTCCTCTCCATCCTTTCAAGACTAATATTAATTTACAAATAATTAAAAAAATAATACCACATTATAGTAAAAGATCATATTACTCTTTATTTTAAAATTTTCAAAATCTCTCCATCTATCCTTTTCTCCCTCTCTGGCTTTCTCCTCCGTGCCAGAAGCTCACGAGCAGCAACCAGCAGCGGCAACCACCTGTGGTGATGAGTAGCAGCGACCGGCGACCGGCAACTAGCACCTCACGGCTGCAAGCAGAGCGTTGCGTGACTGGCGACGTTGCGTCGGGCGACGGTGCATCGACGACCGGGAGATGAGGCACCAGGCAACAATGCATTGGGTGCCAGGTGGCGGTGCGTCGGGCTTGGGGCGCCAGTGCGTTGGACGTTAGTGCGGCAGGCGATAGGTTGCAGTTCAGTAGGAGGAAGAAGAAGAAAGAAGAAAGAAGAGGAAGAAGAAGTAGGGTGGGTTGCAAAAGAAGAGGAAAGGGCTGGGAGGAAGAAAAGAGAGAGAGATTATAGTTGAAAATGAGGGGGGTATTCAGGGAATTATGAAAAAATTAGTAAAAGAAAAATATATAGTAGTGTTAATTTTGAAAAGTGTTATAAAGTGATACTAGTTATAAAATTCACCATTTTATTGGTACTAGAAAAATTTTCACCTCATTTTATTAAGGGTGAAAATATATGTAATATTGTTTGGGGAGTTTGTTTCAAGAATAGCATCATTTTATAAATAGTTGCAAAGTGGCACCACTTTTAATCACATTTTAATAACTTTTTTAAAAATCCTCACAATACCCCCACTTTTAACCCTATTTTCCCATCTTCTTCTTCATTACCTCGTGTTTCTCTCCATCTTCTTCTTCTTCTTCATTTCCCTTCAAGCTCTCTCTTCCTTGTCTCACCCGAGCAACTAATCCACCCAAGATGCTAGCCAAGCCCCCGAACCCACGAGCCGAGCTGGTGTCCAAGCCCCCGAGCTGAGCTGCTGCATGAGCCCTCGAGTCCATGAGTCAAGTTGGAATTCGAGCCCTTGTTACCCGAGCCCCCGAGTTGGTGCCTAAGCCCCCGAGCTTCTGATTTACTATCGCCGAGCCCCCAATCTGGTGCCCCGAGCCCCTGAGCTGCTACCACTTCTGTTGTTGTTCCCGACCTTGAAGTAGATGTTGTTGGGATTTTTATATATTTGTTGGGATTATACTGTTTGTTGAGTGAGAAATTTTGTTGGAAAATTTATCATATTTAATAATGTTATTTTCCTTCTCATTTGAATTGACCCCATTAAAAGATGAATTAGTCCTGGTAAGAGATAAATAGATCCCGGTATAAGATAAATACACCCTGAAGAACAATGTCTTAGTTAGGGAGTTATGAGGAACTCTATTTTCCTTTTCAGTTAAATAGGTCCCGATAGGAGATAAATGGGTCCCGGTATGAGACAAATAGGTCCCGAATAACAATAAATGCCTTAAGCATAATGTCGCACATAGAATATAGCAATTGGTCCAAAAAATACATTGACCATGGGATGAAAATATATATAAAGATCTGGATGTTACATAAGAGCATAGCCACATGCCTGCTTCTTCTCTATCGGGAAATCCTACTCTCATTGGACATTTGTGCTTGTAATGACATGTTTGATGGCAGTTACCGCATTGACGATTATTGGATGAGTGAATGCGGTTGTTAGACAAACTCAGTTGATTTATGTCTGCAACTCTATTTAGACAATTAGACAATAGATGAGTATATGATCCATGGTATCTGCACTTCCTCTTTGTTTGTGTCTCTAACAATGAAGGAATATGACTCCTACAAGGCCTTCCTGCTTGAAGTAGCATCCCTGGTGGAAGAATAACCACGGCACGTACATCCTCCGGGATTACTCATTGTGTTGGCCCACCAACAAGAATGATTGGCTCGAAGTATGCACCAACCATGGAAGATGACAAATAAAAATTGGAACATAAAGTAGTCTAATCTATGTTCCCAAAATTATTTAGATTTCAACACATGCCCAAAACCTACATGGGTCCTGGTGCAATAAAAATAGGTCCTGATACAATAAAAATAAGTCCTGATACAATAAAAAAGGTCCCGACAAGTTATATGTAGGTCCCGATAGGTTATATATGGGTCCTAATAAGTTATATATAGATCCTGATACTATATAAATAGGTCACGATCCTAATAGGTCATTAATAGATCCCCAACATTATTTAGATTTCAACACATTCCAAAAACCTATATGGGTCCCAATGCAATAAAAATAGGTCTCGATACTATATAAATAGATTCCAATGCTATAAAAATGTGTCCTGATACTATATAGACAGGTCCCGAACCTATACAATTAGGTCCTAATTCTATAAAAATAGGTCCTAACACTATATAAATAGGTATGGTAGTTTAATTTAAAATCCTAACAATAAAAATCAGATGAGATCGAGGGAGAGATGTTGCACTAGGGAGGGAGTTGCACCGGGAAGGGATGGAGGAAAGAGATCGAGGGACGGAGCTTCACCGGGATGGAACGTTGGATGGAAGGGAGGAGTGAAGCTCGACTTGGTGGCTGGGCACCAGGGGAGGAAGGAGTAGTTCGGCTCAGCACCGGGAGGAAGGAGGAGCAGCACGGCTCCACTGGACACCGGGGGAGGGAGGATCAGCTCGGGCAACTCGGCTCGGTGGTTGGGTACTAGGGGAGGGATAAGCAGCTTGGGCAGCCTATTCGGCTCTGTAGGTAGCTCGAGCAGCTCAATCAGTAGGTGGGCTTGGGAGCTTGGGGGGGCACGAGCGGCAGCAGACGAGCGGCGAGAGGCTGCTACTACTACTGGGAGAGAGGGGAGGAGAGAGGGAAAGAAAGATGTGAAACAAAATAGGGAAAAGATATTTGATTTTAGATGGACAAGAGGAGGAATATGACAAATAGATGGACAAACATGATAATTTACATAAATTGGTACTAGTTCTCAAATTTGTTATTATTTGGCGTCATAGATGCAAGGGAGAAGAGGAGAAGTGTTATTTTTTATGGTTAACACATTTTATAAATTACTTCTCAATTTTTTGAGAAAGTTTGTTATTTACTAATTTTCACGCTCATACATTGGATGTACATAAATTAATTCATCAAACCTTTCTATCTAACCGTGAGAGAAAACTGGACAATGGCGGTTCAAATTGAAAAAAATTATGATAGAAATGCTTTGATCTAGTGTCCAAGACTCACTTACATGCGGTTTGGTGATGTTGAAATCTCAAGTTCGAGCCCCCTCTAAGCATAATTACTAGAAAAAAACCTGTTGATCTTGAGTTTTAGGGGAGCCCGACTGCTTGGATTATATTAGATCTATGGTGTTGCTATGTTAATAGGGTCGGTATTAGTACTGGTTGTTCAGTTCGTTCTATATCTTTGCGAATGAACACAAGAATCTAAATATTACATAGTGGAGTAACTGGGTAGCAACTACTGTTCCCTCCTTTTACTATAAAAAAGAGCTTCAAAATTTTGTTACCACAAATAATGGTCGTCTAATAGCTCAAAACTCACTACCATCCTAATCTTTTTGTTGTGCTACGATTGATTGGTTGGTGCTAACTGCTTATTGTTCAGATTGTCTGATATTTTCGCATTTGAATATAAAAACTGAAATATTACATAGCAGGGTATTCAAGTCAATATTGTTGCGTGGAACACGGGCTGCATGGAAGACCAATTGGCAATCTGTATATCGAACTGCGGGAAGAAACTCTTGGCCATGCACGCCTAAGGAATGCTTACTTGGAACATGTTTGTCCTTAAGATTCTTAACGAAAAGATAATTAAATATTTATAGCAACCACCTCTATAACATTAAAATGAAAGGTTCCTAAACTTCAATTTTGTAGAAATATGATGATCCATGTGATATGCCCAAAATACCTCCTCCGTCCCCCCCAAAGAAAAAAAAAACCAAAAACCACAAACTATTCATCAAAACATAAGACAGGAAAGAGAGGCATGTAGACTTGTGGCAACAAGTCTACATTGGTAAACTTGATGCTATTAACCTACTCTAGAATACGTTTATCTTGGAAGCAATTGTTTCATTTCCTCTGACTTGTGTGGAAGGTTCTAAGGTGTTTAGCTCCAAGTGTACTTAAAATCTCTAGTTTGTATGATTTAGTGTAATTTTGAGGTCTGCCTTTGCATCATGATTCTCTTTCATATATTGTCTTTTAAACTGCTTAGACATGCTCACAAGCGTATCTGGTTGGTAACAAGGCATTTGTGAAAGAATTCAATGTGAAAGGTCAGTTGCATAATATGCACATGAAAGTTGCTCATGGAAAAGCTCAATAGTTGATTTACTGATAGAGGTAAGTGATGTTTAATACTTATAGTCAATGTTTGAACTCACAAGGACAATTCTATCCTAGCCTTGCTCTTGGAGGAGGAGATATCTTTTGGCATGATGTCACCACGTGGTAGAAGCACTCTTAGAGAGATGCTTTCATGCCACAAATAAATCATAATAATGTTGTGATTGATGTGATAAGGAAAAAATTAATTTTTGACCCGATCGTTCTTAGAAGCAAAAATTGTTTTGGTGATATCTTACGAACTTGAGAGGCCAAGATCACTTGATTAAAGAGCTTAAGTTTGTCAAGTGAAGTTGTGGAAAAGTGTCTAGTGTTTTCTAACTATTTAGAATTAATCTTTATCAGGAACCCGGTACTGGTGGAGATGTAGGGTGGAGACAGGACAGTGTGGTAGGGTAGGATATGATAGAACTCCACAGGTTCCACGTAAGCTAGGCCATCCACATGCTAAAGCTCAAACTCGCAATCCTGAGAAGTTTAGTGCGGGCAATGAACCAACGCCTTCAGGTCTTACATATGTGTTGGAACAAGCCATAATATTCACGGGTCTTGCACCCCTGCGAGACTCCCGATTGTTGTGCATTGTTACCTGCTTGAGGAAGAAGGACTTGATTTCTCCAAGCCTTAGCCAAGACTCCTTAGGGTTGTGGTTTATTGACCTTGGGCTAATGGCTTGTGGGGATTTAGGAAGTTCCTTTAGTTTGTTGATATAGTCACCATTAACATCAAATTCACAGTCAAAACCATAATGATAATCTCTTGTGCATTAGTATATTAAGAAGAGATGGAAGGTGAAAAGATAGTCAAGGAAATGACAAATGAGGGAAAAAGAAAATGAGGAAAGGAGGAGAAAAGGGGGAAAAGAAAATGGAGAATGAAATTCACCTCCAATATCAATACTTTTTATAGTAAATGAATCTCCACTGAATTCATTTCAATCTGGCCCAGCTAGCTTTTAGGTCGAATGGAGCCGTTGTCTATCTCTTAAAATCAAGTTCTTAAAATTGAATCAGACAGGGAACCAGTCGAGGTATGGATTCATGTTTCCTGGATTCAACGAAGGATTTAAATGGTTGAACCAAATTTTAATAATGATGATGAAGAAGAAGAAAGTTAGTCGTAACATAGAATACTATATTTAAGTGACAGCTTTGAGAAATTCATTCATTCAAAATTTATGACCTCAAGATTGGATTTTTGTTATAAAATTTTAATCATACAAAACTCTTTTTCAATTAGAAAAATTTCAAGAATTTGATGCAATAAAATAAACAAATTTTCACTATTTAAGGTCTGACAAAAGTACTCTTTTAAGTTTTTGATAAAAGTTTGATCTCTTCCAAGTAAAATAAACAAATTTTTGCTATTCGTAGTTTGTTGAGAATGAAATCTCACATCGATTAGATTGAAGAATAAACTTAGATTTACAAAAGAATTAGGTATCATCACCTATCAGCTTAGGTTTTCAAGTGGAAACGGGTTCAAGACTCTTGTAGACTCAGGTAAAAAATCTAATATGGTATTCAGAGTGGGTCGATCATGGCTCACACCATGCCAGACCCGAGTGTGGAGCTTGTGGCTTGTAAACCTAAGATCGGAAGAAAAATATCCGGCTTATGGTTAGTTGTTAAATCCAAGAGTAGAGCTTATGAGATTATAGCCTGAGATTGAAAGAAAAATATTAGGCTTGAGGCTAATTATTAGACCGAGAATGGAAGAGAAGACCATCTCATGGTAGTTTGCCCTCCCTAACCCGAGACCGGATGAAAAATGCCCGATTTTGAAGTCAATTGTTGATGGCAGGTGTTTAAGGGTACATGTCAAGTGTGAACACGTTATCACATGAGGGCGGAGTGTTGAGAATGAAATTCAACATCGACTAGATTGAATAATTGGGTTTATAAAAGAATCGAGTACCACCACATATCAATTTAGACTTTTAGGTGAAAATGACCTCGAGACTCTTGTAGGTCCGGGTGAAAATTTGAATACTAAAACTTGAATATTATATAACGAGGGGATGGATCGATATTACTGTTACTCTCTTTTTAAATAAAAATATATTATACTAATTTCCCCTAAGAATTATAATTTCTGATGCATCTTATAATTATTTATTATTTATTTTTGCCAACAGCAATCTCATTGAGATTACAAGTTCAGCTCATTGGCTGGCTGAACACATCTCTAAGTCAACCCTCTCCCCGCCTGGCGCTCAAGACAAATCCAGCTGGAACTGTATAATCATTTTTTCTAATTATTCATAATGAAATAATTTGTGTTTAATGACACTTAAAAAATTTAATGAGAAATTATATATATATATATATATATAGACACACACAAACGATCACCTATTAATTTATTTTTCGGTGGACATGCCCTGCTATAATTTTTTTATTTTGAATAACTGGTATTAAAAAGTCAGGCGAATTTTGACTAATCAATTCCAAACTTGTAATACTAATTCAGTAATGTCACGTGGTAAATCCAGATTTTCTCTGCTGAGGGGAATTTAAAAAAAAAATTTCCCAATTTTCAGTACGTACAGATTAATTGAACCAATGCCAATGGCCCTTCGGTTACTTTCTTAATTTCTTTTATCTCTTGAACCGTACGTGTAATTCATACCGGTCCCTTATTATGGAAATCTGTACCGTTAACCAATCAAATCTAAGGAAAACAACTCAAGAGACGATTTAGTTATTGAATTACATAACAAATTGAGGGTCATTATTACATTATATCATAGTTTTCAGAACCGGACCGGGCCGGAAACCGGTCAAGGTATGGGTTCTTGGGTTCCTGGGTTCAACCGAGGTTCAATGGGTCTAACCAGATTTTTACAAATAATACTTATAATAGTATAAAATTAGTAATATAAATATAAGATTATTATATTTTATACATTAATTTATAACTTCAACTTTACAAATAAGATTTTTATATTCTACACATTAATTTAGAGTTTAGGTTTCCTTTTCTTCTATTTTTGACTCCTGTTTTTTATTATTTTTTCTTATTTTTGTTTTTCTTCTTCGACCGGTTTCTTGACCAGTTCCTATGGGTTCAGTGGAAACCCGGTCAGACAGTCCGGTTCACACTGTCCAACCCGGTCCTTGATGCAAATGGAGTTATTAGTAAAACCGGACCGGGCTGGTGTCCGGTTCCCGGTCCAACCGGTCCGACCAGCCAGCCCTGTCCGGTTTTTAAACTGTGCATTATATCGCCACAGGCTCGATCTCGGCCATCTGCATGGGCGTTTTGAGCAACTGTGTTTGGAGGAAAAAAATCTTAGGCAGTCCTACCTTACCGTATCATAATAATGAAGAGTCAACTAAATTGGTCTGATTGATAATAATTAATGCAACTAGTCAAATGATTAATATCAACTTATTTATTAATCCCAATCCGAATGGTACTTTTTTGTACCACGTGAAGAGGAATGATCGCCTAATAATTTCCGATTTCGAGGCAACTGGAAAAACTGTCACCCATGAAGAGTGACAAAAATGCTGCCTATGGTGATGTTATTATACGTAGGGACGGATTGAGAGAGGACCGAATCACCCTTTAAATTTTAGAAAATTTGTGAAATATTATATGTATACCAATGTAAATTTGTGGAAAGTTTGACGCCTTTTTTTTTATATTTATCATTAATCTAATTTAAATATTAGAATCTATAATATGTATATAACTTTATAAAATCCTCTAAATTATGGATAAAATAGCAATTTCAGTCATTTTTCTCTCATTCTCTATCTAGGATCTTAACAATAAAAAATTTTTATTGACTGTTCAGATTCTCTATTATCGCTCAATATTTACAATTTCAACTACAAAAATTTCACTTTCTTGAACCATTTTCACAGTTTTCTCAATTGTTTCATACGATTATCTTAATTGTACAATTCATGTTCACGTTTTTAAGATCCTTCGACTTCTTGCGACGTTCACAATTTTTATAAACAAATCTACTTTATTCACCTTAAGTTCTCATAATTATCCATTGTACTTCATTTTTATTTGATTTGAACTACTTATTTTTCTTCTACTCTAACATTAAATTTTATCACTTTAATTATTTTATTATTTCTTTGGCCATTTTAAATTTTTTTATAACATATAATTAACAATTACATGCATAGCACCAATCACCCTCTAGTATGTGTATATACTTGCTTAAGTTTCTCTGATTTTTATTAAATATCTTATTTTTCCTCCTTAAATTTACCGAATCTCTCTTTTATTGAGTTTTACCTATTTTAAATAAATTTTCTGTATCTGTATTTGATCATATGTATATAATAATCTATTAATATATCTAAATTATTTTTCTAGTTAGAACCTTCAATTTTTTTTTTCATATATGTACACATACAATAAGTTTTTTAATTTCCTGCAACCAAAGCACATCATGCAAGAAATTATTAATCGGTTGAATCCTAATCCCAATCACACAGCAGCACTAGTGCCCGTGCAAAACCCTAATTTTGAATTAATTTTCCCCTTCACAATATCCTCCTTTTTAATTATTTCTCACTTTGGCAGAATAATTAAGCACTCTCCACCATAAATTTAAAAAAGAAGAAGAAAATATTCCTAAAATTTTATATTTTCCAATGTAAAATATTTGTAATAATGAAATATGCTTCGGGCTGCGTCATTGATATTGATCACTTAACTTACCAAAAGATATTGATCACTTAACTCTTAGTGAGATAATCGACATATATGATTGCAGGGAAAATGACACTGGAAATTATACATGTTTATCAATTCTTGCAAGTGAGTCATAAATATTTTAAAATATTAAATCGAGTCCTCTATGTTGTCTACGTTATAACATCGAGTTCTTCCTGTCACTTACTGTTATTTTGAGCGCATGATTGCATCTAGATATAGGTATGAGAATAGGTCGGATTGAGACAAGTATTTAAAGTTCTAGACCCACTCCGCACCTTTGGCCCATTAATCGTCACAGATTGGCTCTAGCTAACCCGTGCCTTGACCCGACTTGCTTCGTTTAACCTGATTTAGAAAAAGTAAATAAATATTACATTAAATATAATGTAAAATATAATCTAAAATCTCACATTCACGATAATATATTTAACACAACTAAAATTCATACAATTTTTAAAAAATAGAACATATAGCATGCAATATATTAAGATAAATTAATCCGAGGGGTTAGCTCAAGTGGATAGGACGTGCGTATAACTCGTGTGGAAATCGGCGAGGTTAGAGGTTCGAATCCCCACCCCCCTCCCGAGCACATAGCCATTGGTGCGGGCACCCACACATGTTTTGCACATAAACTGACATGAATTCATGGACTTATATATATTAAGATGAAAGTTCTCACAATTTAAGTAAAAATTAATTTTTAAAAATATAATTCTACACTATAATGTTGTAAAATAGGTTGGGACTCAGACCAGACTTGACCTGTACAAAGGGTGGGTAGGGATGGACCTCATTCTAGTACATTTCGCATCATGACTCGTCTGAACCGGGTCAAGATAGGTCGAACCTTACAAGCTCGAGCCCAAATTGTCATCCCTATATGTACTTCCTTGAATTCGTCAGTTTATCGAGTGTTCATGCGTTTTAGAAGTAAAACTTTTTGGTTATAAAATAATAATTTATCAATTTATATTTCATTTCATTTTATACTCTCGGCTTTGATAATTTTTCTCCACGATAATAATAATAATAAAGGAAAGAAATATTAAATAGTATAAATAATTGAATATATTAAATGTATAATATAAATCGAAAAACAATTTTAAAAAATTACTAAAAGTTGGAAAAGAAGTAAAATGTGAAAAAACAAGGCAGAAATCATTTCAGATAAAGGGCTCTGAAAAATAATGACATGGAATTGCATCTTACTCCCCGGAGTTTATGTTTTATTGATTGAACCTCCCAAACTTCTGATGCTTAGGAGCTCTTAGTGAATTTTACCTTTTTTTTTAAAGTTTTATAAAAAAATCTTAAAATGTTGATCATATTGTTTCATGATATCATGTAAGTAATATTACATAGCATACTTGTTACACAAAAGAATCTTTATTTTTACAAGTGTAAAAATCTGTATGATAATTTACACAACGAAACTGTCATTTATCACATACTAAATATTTAATAATGTTTATCAGTTTCTCTCATTTGAAAATACTTTTGATCCTCAACTTTTTGTACTTTACCATTTTCACCATAAATCTTATTGTTTTTGTCATTTTTATCATAACATTTTCAATTTTCACTATTTTAATCGTTTCATTACTTTTTCATCTAAAAAAAGTATATTTCACCTACAAATAGTTTTTTAACAAAAATATTTTTATTAAATAAATGAAAATAAATGAAAAAGAAAAATTTTGGCACAGTAATGCCACAGCAACATCCGCTCCAAAATCAGGATTCATTTCTAATTAAAAATTGATTAATAGCTGTCAACAGTATAAAATCGTGACCTATTCTAAGTAGGAAACAGTGTTAATTTTGGAGAGGACACTTATTACTAGTTAAAACTTTCGTGATCGTGGAAGACCACACTATGCTCTTTACTTTCCTCTCCTTTTGATTATTTTCCTTTTTTTTAAATAGAATGTTTATAATAAAAAACTGTTTTTAAATGAAAAAAAGTAATGGTGAGTCAAAGTGAAAAAACTAAAAAAGTTGAGAGTATAAATGATAAAAAAATAAATATTTAGGATAAAAATGGTAAAAATACGAAAGAATAATACCAAAAGCCTCATTCATCTCCCTTCCTATTGTCTCCCACTTTCATACGGTGCACCCGGTGCACAAACACCCACTTTGTTTGAGTGCGGTTACGATCAATCCAGCGATGCCTTGTATCCAACATAGTTCTTGCACGTGCACCAATCGTTGTTATTGCTCTTCTCGTTGCCAATCTGTAACATTGGCTGTTCATTGCGTTTTGCGCCGAGCCGTGCTTTTATTCAATTTCCACAGGATATATAAAAGAATTAGGGCATGATAAGTCTAAAAGTTTAGTATTCAATTTGTTTATATTCTTAAAATTCTGTTATAAATTTTTGGGTTAATAACCTAAAATGACCCAAATTTAGTAGCACAAACTTTTTCGCATGACCTAAAAAGGCTCAAATTATGAGATATTTGTCATGTTAAAACAAACATTTTGATCCGACGTGACACGTTAAATTGATTATGTGGTAAAAAGTAAGATGATGCAGCAGAGACGCGCGGGTAATGTGGGGCGACTCGCTAAAATATCATTACCCCTTAAATTTTCTTTGTCAGTTCAAAATATTAAGGACATGATTGTAATTTTACATTCACCTTCTTCCTCTTCATCTTCTCTCTTAGCTAGCTCCACTGGCCACCGCTCACTACCCTCGGCCCTCACTGGCACGACACAGTAACTTGCCTCACATGGCGACGTGAGACACCCCACTATTGGTAACTGTTTACGAGCTGAGTATTTTTCTCAGTTTTCCAAGCGTACCAAGACCTTTCAATTTGATAATGTAACTGAGTATAATGATTCATCATTTCTAAACCTTGTCAAAGAGCAAGGTATTGTCATCCATAGATCTTGTCAAGGAGCTTCCCAACAGAGAAACCTTCTTGAAAGAAAGAAAAGGATGTACCTTAATACGATGCACATTAACTCCTAAGAGTTAACTCAAGTGGATATGACATGCGTACGACTCGTGTGAAAATACACGAGGTCGTGTGAAAATCCACGAGGTCGGAGATTTGAATCTTCCTTAAACGCATAACTCCTAGTGGGGCCACTCACACATGTGCTCTACACATACACATAAACTGACCTAAATTCATAAATTTGTGTGGAGTGTAAATGGGCTCGAATACGTTATTGCTCTATCAATCATAGATTCTGCATTTCACTTTCTATGATTTTCAAGGAACATAAGTATCTATCGTAAACCTTTTTAGGGCAGCCTAAATGTGCTCCTTTAATTCCTAACCCATCCTTAGATCCTTCTCGAAACTAAGCCTGACAAACTGTGTCCGTGTCGTGTTTAAACGTGTTCGGGTTAGAAATCTCGATGATCCGGACATGACACATTTATTTTTTTATATCTAAACCGTATTTAAACCGGGTCGACCAGTTTAATGTAAAATATCAATTACTCAAATAATAATATCATCAAGACCGGAGTCTTCATCAAATTGATAAGAACACCTTCCTAAACGGGGACATGTATGAGGAAATCCACAAGAGACCTCCTCTTGACCTTCCTACTCCTCGGTGGAAATTCGTTATCTCTGTCGAGTACTGTATGGGCTTAAGTGGACCAGTGTAACTTAATCTGCTAAGTTCAACATCACCTTCTCAATTTTTACTTTACCTCCACCCACTCGCGATCCTACTTTATTTCTCCGATCTGTAGATTTTAGAGAAGTCCCGTAAACCTCACTCAACCTGGCATAGCTGGTGCTATCCATGTTGTCAGTCAATTTACGACAACCCTCAAACTTTGTACTATGCAACTGTCCTGTGCACATTAATACATATAGTACTTTCTTCACGACTTTAAACTTCAATTCCAGCTTCTTGTAGCTATGTGGGTACAGAAATTTCAATTGGATTGGTGATCCTACATATTGAGAGTTAATGATTGAGCATTATTTCTATCTTGGAGGCTCTCTTATCCGGCGGTAAGGTCAGAAATAAACCGTTATAGAAAAGTGAAATTTTTTAATAAAATATAATAAAGAGAAGGGTGGGCTTGACAATACGTGTTGTGTCGTGTCTAAACGAGTTCGTGTCAAAAGTGTCTCAACTCATATACGACCCATTTAATAAACGGGTCAGAAACTTCGAACACGAACACGACCCTTTAAAACCAGGTTGGTATGACATGATGCGTTTAACCAGTATAACTAAATATGTGTGTTGTAATTGTAATATTTAACTTAATATGTTTAAAAAGATTAATGGATTTCACACACAGGCACATAATTAAACGAGTTTAACTGTGTCATATCGGGTTACGTTGGTTCAACCCGTTTATGTAAACGGAATACACGAGTCAACCCGTTTAAACACGAAACCCGTTTAGGATTGACCCGAACCCGCCTAACTCTATGCAGTGTCGTGTCGAGTTATCGTATCGTGTTAAAACTGTCATCCTTGGAAGGGATGGAGAAGAGTGAAGAGGAAGGCAGCCTTGCTGGCGGCCACCCCTCCTCCTGCGATATCGTCGACAGCCCTTGAGGTCACCGGGAATCTCAAACTAGGAGGGATAGATGCCGCCGACAGCAGCTAACATCTTTAAATTGGAGGGAGAGGGGTGGCTACCTGTGAGGCTCCCCATCTCTTTCTTTCCAATTTAAAGGTTTCTATTATTTTTGATACATCAGTAATTTTTAATAATAAAAATAACGAAAAGGGTAAAAAATTGCGCTTATTTGAGTAGATTAAAGATTAAATCTATTATAGAAAAAAAGTTTTAAACAAAAAATAGCAGTGTAAATAAATGGTTTAGGAATAACTCTGTAAATTGTCTTACGTCGAGCATCCGAGAAATTTGTCCCCGACAACTCTTATACGGGTATGAGCTCGAGAAAGTCTCGTAATGCAACGAGTGTATTCCATGATAGTGTTTATACAATGTCATAAATTAATAGAATTTATTTATTTATAGGATTAATTTTTTTTATTTTTATGATTTTATCAAAAAAATTTAAAATGACTGAATCTTATTTACTTAAAGCACTGTCACGTGTAGAGGTATAAACGAGTCGAGCCGAGCCCGAATCTATAATGTTTGAGCTCGTTTTGTTTAGCAATCTGTGAGCTCGAGTTCGGCCGCGTCCTATATTTTGAGTTTGAGCTCTGCTCGTTATAGTAAACGAATGCTTGTCGAGCCTATATGAGCCCAACGGAGAAAGAAAATATAACACGGATGAGGGGTTGGCTTGCCAATTATAAAGAGCGAGGAAGACTAAGGAGGAAGATAATGAGAACAGATTATGACTAGAGTTTCGTAAATGGATGAGAAAGAATGACACAAGAGTTCTAAATAAAAGTGTGAAATAGTGAGTTAATTGTTTTTTTTTTTCAAAAATTAAATAATAATAACAATTATTATTATATAAACTAAATATAACTTATTTAGATTAGCGAGTTTCATGAGTCGAATATCATTAACCTTGTCTCTGCTCATTTAGCTGAGGGACCTGAGTAGAATCCTAGCTTTTATCGAGTCGAACGGTTCGGAAAATCGTACTATCTCAATCACACATAGGTCCAGTTTAGCCAGAAGGCTCGCTCCGTGCACCGGGTGCAGTGTTCCTCAGTCTCCTCCTTTTCAATTAACCTGTTACGTCAGCACACATTTCAGACAGAGTTAGACCCACCGCCCATCTTCTTCTATTAAGTTTCCAACTTTATGACTTTCAGACAAAAAAGAAAAAACAAACCCAATCCCCACCCGCAAAAAAAAAAAAAAAAGAGCAGAAAAGTATCCACAGCTCACTATTCATTGCTTTCCCCAAGCTCCTGTCCCTCGGCGGCTCGAGGATCCTGCACGCATCAATCCAGTCTATCGGACGGGGGATTGCTGATTCCCAATCACTCGCTGGAGAAGGAAGAGGAACTGATGGACCCGGCGGAAGATGGGTTGAAAGCGATCTCCATGGAGGCGGCGGAGAGGCTGATCCTCCGATGGGACTCGACCACGTCTGCGGATTCCCGGGACAAGATGATATTCGGCTCTGACCGCGGCGAGATCGAGCTTTACCTCCTTGCCGTCGATAAAATCCGGCGGTCGATGTCTGGCGTGTCTCTCTCCGACGACGACCACGGGGCCGGCTCAACCATCCAGATAGCCATGGCGAGACTGGAGGATGAGTTCCGCAACATCCTCATCAACCACACGAGCCCGATCGAGGACGACTCGCTCTCCGAGTCAACCCACTCGCTCTCCGAGTCAAGCCACTCCTTCGCCGACTCGACCACTCATCCCTCGGATCTCGATCTTTACGGCGACGATGACGTGGGCAGGGATGGGGTTGAGTCGAGCTCCGGCCGAAGGAGGAGCAGCAGCAGCATCAACTACCGATGCACCAGCAGCATCCGCGAGATCGACCTTGTCCCCGCAGAAGCGATATCCGACCTCCGCAGCATCGCCGACCGGATGATCTCTGCCGGCTACGCGCGGGAGTGCGTTCAGGTGTACGGAAGCGTACGAAAGTCCGCCGTCGATTCCAGCTTCCGGCGGCTCGGGGTGGAGAAGCTCAGCATCGGCGACGTCCAGAGGCTGGAGTGGGACGCCCTGGAGGCCAAGATCCGGCGTTGGATCAGGGCAGCTAGGGTTTGCATCAGAGTCATCTTCGCCAGCGAGCGGCTCCTCTGCGAGCAGATCTTCTCTGGGATCGGGACCGCCACCGAGGATGCCTGCTTCATGGAGACGATCAAAGGCCCTGCGATTCAGCTCTTCAACTTCGCCGAGGCCATCAGCATCAGCGGGCGGTCTCCGGAGAAGCTCTTCAAGATCCTCGATCTCCATGACTCCCTAATGGATCTCATGCCCGATATTGATTCAGTCTTCCAGATGAAATCAGCCGAGTCTATTCGGGTCCAGGCAGCCGAGATTCTCTCCCAGCTCGGTGAGGCAGCTCGAGGGATCCTTTCGGAGTTCGAGAGTGCAGTCCTCCGGGAACCCTCCCGTGTCCCCATCCCCGGTGGGACAATTCACCCCCTCACCAGATATGTAATGAACTACATAAGCCTGATATCGGACTATAAGCAGACCATGAATGATCTGATCGCGTCGAAGCCCTCCACAGGGTCGAGGTACTCCGGGGACCCGACAATTCCCGATATGGAGTTTGCCGAGTTTGAGGGAAAGTCACCCCTGGAGCTCCACCTGATATGGACCATTGTGATCTTGCAGTTCAATTTAGATGGGAAATCCAAACACTACAGGGATACATCGCTCTCCCACCTGTTTATGATGAACAATATCCATTATATAGTTCAGAAGGTTAAAGGGTCACCAGAGCTCCGGGAGATGATCGGAGATGACTACCTGAAGAAGCTGACAGGGAAGTTCCGGCAGGCAGCAACAAGCTACCAGAGGGCCACCTGGGTTCGAGTCCTATACTGTCTTCGGGACGAGGGGTTACACGTTAGTGGAGGTTTCTCATCTGGGGTCTCGAAGAATGCCCTGAGGGAGAGGTTCAAGGCCTTCAATGCAATGTTCGAGGAGGTTCATCGTACCCAGGCTACTTGGTTGATACCCGACAATCAGCTCCGGGAGGAGCTCAGGATTTCGATCTCGGAGAAACTAATCCCTGCATACAGGTCATTCCTGGGACGGTTCAGGAGCCACATAGAGAGCGGAAGGCATCCTGAGAACTACATCAAGTACTCGGTCGAGGATTTGGAGACTGCTGTCTTGGATTTCTTTGAAGGGTACCCTGTGTCTTCCCACCTGAGGAGGAGATCCCAGTGATGAGTGGGAAGGAGGAAGTATGAAGATTTTGTTGGAAGCTAGAATTCTAGGACACATTCTTTGAATTCTTTTAGGGGCATTCAGGCATGTGCAGCTGTGATTTCAGGTTCGGGGCTCCTCTTCAGTCTCCGGGATTGAAATCAAAGAGGCTTTTCCTGCTTTGGGAGGTGACTGAAATGGGTCTTAGTATGTGAATGGAGCAGCTTATTTGCAGATTGCTTTTGGAGACTTGAGAGTGACATTCTCCCGTGCCTAACTTTGTCGACAACAAAAGTACATCACGAGGGGACCATTGCAATTGCACCGAGAATGCAAGCTGCATCGGAGCACTTTCCATTGTCGGGCGATCGGAGCAGGAACACTGCTGCAGAAAATGGCCAACTCCACTCTGCTGTGAATGCTTCTCTGATGTAGGCCTCTGCTGTTTTTGTTTTTGGTGATAGTTGCCACAGTCCATGGTCTGTCCCATTTGTTCATATGGAAATGTTGTCTCGTCTGTTCTGTTGTGTGTTCTTGTGTTCTATTCTGATACTTAATACCATTTTTTTCGGTTTCAGCTTGCTGGGTCTGTCTTTCACCACCGGGCATATTGGGAGCCATATTTTTTGGTGTATAAAACCGAAACTGCTGATTGAGCACTCCCAATAAAAACTATGTTTTTGTCATTTTTTTCTTCCTGTGGTACTCTTCACTCTTCGCTTGGTTGGTTAAGGTTGTGAGGACGGTCAGTGGGGACAGGAATGCCCGACTTGTAGTGATGAGATAGATGCCTTCTTGTTTCATCTGTGCCTGAAATTGGACAGGAATGGTGTTTTATGTTCTTACCTGAAAGTTACTGGGGAAGTTTTCTCAAGGCGGCCAACTCCAATTTGGCCAAAACGAGGAATTGCCTTCAGTTTTACTATGGGAATTACTCGGCTGGTGGGAGTTAGGGGTGCTCATGGTTCAGTTCAGTTCGAAAACTTGTTTTGAATCGAACCAAATCACATTTCCGGTTCGGACGGTATAGGGGTCGAACCGTAATTACTTGAGAAAGAAAAAACTGAATTCTTTAAAACCGGTTCGAATGATTCAGTTAATCGATTTTTTAAGTAAATAAATGAAACGCACTATAAAAATAAAATCGGTCCAGTTCGGTTATGAAATTAACCAAACTGAACAATAAAATATCTAAGCAGAAAATGTATTTTTATTTAAAATTGTATATTTTAATTTTAATTCTTGTTTTATTTAATTATTAATTAGCAAGAAGTTCGATTCGGCTAACCGTAATTAACCGAACTAATGATACATCTTCTGGACAAAAAAATCTAACCGTTAGCAAGCCGACTTGAACAATTCCGTTATTTTTTAGTCGGTTCGGCTCAGTTCTGCGATTTGTTTTAACAACCCCTAGCGGGAGTGGATCTCTCTGCAATTGGAGAAAGTATTTTATGAAACTGTGTCAGGGTTATTCGACAATGATAATTAATAAAATTCATACGTTTTTAAGATCATATTTTTACTTTTAAAATAATAAAATTTTTTAATTAATATTATCACAAAAATATCACAAGAAGACTTGTCACATCAGCCTCCAAACGGCTGCAAAATTAGACTTTCTCTGCAAAAGGAAAGGGCGCTAGCGTGTAAATTACAAAAGGCTCTACCAACATCAAGTTAGTCCAATAGTTCTATCATTAGACCTTAAATAGATGATTTTAAAATGAATTTTTAGGTTAAGAGGATTTATTAGTATTTTTTAGGGATTCGAACTAGATCGAAGATTAATTTCGAGGCCTGTTTGGACTTGTAAAACTATTGCCTGGGATTTAAAAAAAAGAAGGCCTCTATAAAACCGACAAGGTACGGTTCCTTACCAGTTATACAGACACAACGTCGTAACGCTTAATCATGACGCGCCGCAGTGCTGCATCTATATAACTAGTAAGGTACCGTACCTTGTCCGTTTTATAAAATTTTTCTTAAAAAAAAAAAAGTTGCATTCCAGTCCCAAGATTAGGAATTCCCGTGGTACGACGACCCGTCATTTGTCAACATAATTTTTTAACTTTTGCGGCGACAGAGATTTTTGTCTTTTCTTGTAAACACAGAAGACATTGATGCACTGCTCGCACAGAAAAATCTTAAAAAGTCTACTTTCACATGTCGTGATCAAGAATTACTAATAAAAATTACTTTTTTTTCCACTCGTAATACTGGTATTTATAAACATAATAAACCATATTTAATTTAAGTTGAGTCAGGTGGACTCACAGGTGACAAAACTCTTTCAAGATGAGTTTTTCCTATTCACAGCAGTCGAAATCGAGGTTTAAGGAGAAATGATGTCGTGCCTCCTCAACCGATCAACATTAATTCTAATAAAATACTTCAAACTCACAACAATTATTTGAATAATTAATATTATTCACTTATTTGATATAATTTAAATTGATACTTTTTCACACCACTTTAATCCACTGATACACCTTTTGAGAGAAAAATCTTACGAGAAACATGCTCATAAAAAACTATTCTAATAGCAATAACTATATTAATCACGCAAGTAATTAACACATTTACTCATTTACTATAATTTAATTAATCGTTCAACAATATTATGAAACTTCATCCTCCCAAACACTCCTAGTCCAGTCCCTCAGGCAGGCCGTTAAATGAGAGAAAGATTAGTTACTGATCTGTTCGGTAACTAATTCTAACGGGTCACATCAACGATTCAGTTAAAAAAATTTAATAGATGACACTCAATTTTTTTAGATAATAAATATCCAACCAATCACATCTAACGGTTCATTGTCTAAAATTTATACGTGTAAAATTTTTATGATTTTGGAGGCACAATTTTATACAATTTAAGATTTGGATGATAATTTTGACAACAAGCTCTTTACACATTACACACTAAATATTTCCCATTGTACAGTCACCCTCCATCCTGAACTTCCAAAATGTAGCACAAACCCTTATTTCAAGTGTATGCGAATTACGCACTCGTTTGGTGGCACGTAATTGAAATTCCGTTTACGTATCAATTACATATGCAATTCGAACTACGTAGTTTTAGTAACTATTTATACATAATTGTGATTACATATACAATAAACAATTACGGATCAATCATGCATCATCTTTACTCATGAAGCCATCCGTAATGGTGATGAAGCATTAATGAATGGCTAAGAAACTAAGTTAAATTACGTCAATGCCCTTCTCTGACTTCTTTTTTATAATTTATTTCTTTTTTCTCACTGCCAGAGCCTTTTTCTCTTTCTTTTTTAACATATTTTCTCTTTCTTAATATTCTCTTACTGATTTTTTATAAGAAGAAATAACTAATCTATTTGATTATTTTTATGAACTAATATTTTTTTATTTCAATTAAAAAAACAATTATACCTTCATGCCTGAGTTTCTCTTATCGTCGAAAACAATTATATCTTTTAAAAATTAAATTATTAAATAATAAATTAATACCTGACAATAAATTAAAAGAGACATAATAATTTACACGGAAAAATTTTAATCACTCCTTTATTAATATAGAATAAACAATAATTTAGTAATTTTTTAACCTTCTAGTGATTATTAGTCAGTACTTCTATCTAATTCCATGTCACCAAACAAAGATATTATTCAATTTAATTCCTTCCAATTCTCTGTACTCATCTATTCGGTTCATTGCCAATTTATTGTCTATTCAGTTTATCACTAGCAAACATGCCATACAAGAATAATTTTCTCTCTTTGACATGGCGAGAATCACAACACACTAAACAGAACTGGAGTTCGTTTTGCTAATGCTACAGCATATCGAATTTCCATCTGCACTCGAACTATCAGTCAACAAACCGAATCAACAAATAACAAATCAACTAAGAGGGCAGCGAAAAGGAAGGTTTTACATTGTACAGAAAAAGCTCTTCCACGGTTTGCCAGCAGATCCCATCCAACATTTGGCTGGCAGCAAACGTCCTGAATCGAATAATCAGTGAAGCTGGAAGAAGTTAATGAAAAGTTGGGAGATTCTTATCGACCGTATGCTGATGGGTATGGAGTGAAACCTTTACTGCTACTCTGTCTTTTCTACTTCTGGATCAGCTTCAGCAGCTCCATTGCTGCCTTGTGCAGATCTAGCTTCCGGGACACCACGGGCATCCTCATATGGGACTGGGGATGGTCTAATGAGTGTCAATGTGGTCTCTTCCTTGTCAAATTCGTCTTCCATGTCTCTCGAGTAAGCATATCTGATAAGGAAAAATTATGAAGAAAATCAGGAGCGAACAAACATACAAATTGAGGAAGAGATTCCCTCTCTGCAGAAATTTCGTGCACCAAGAAACAAAAGAAGGTCCAAGTAGCCTAACGAAGGTGGAAAAAATCATATTAACCTGATGATATAAAAAAAGTTTATTAAAAAAAAGACATGGATTTGCATCCACTGAAACCTGTCTTAGTTATTGCACAGCTTCGTTGCTCGAGCTTTTCTTGATTACATGTACAAACGGATGCTTTTCCAACACCAGGCCAAGATCTTTGAAGATGCATGCTCATCTAGTAAGGATATATGAGGTAAACCAAATCGTAAATCCAAATTTCCTACCGTGGTGCCATCGTCAGAAAACATTTGAACCTTTTGCACCCACCCTAACTGGAGGTTTTAGTTTTTCAATAATAGGTATCCACTATCCCATATAACAAAAATTTTCAACAACACCCTTGGGAAATGTCAAGACACTATGGTGGGACGATGAGTGAACGTTGTGTTCAAAAGTTTAATTGAGTATGGTAAAGTTAACTCACCTCATGGAACTCCGAGATGGTGCCCAAAGAGCACAGATGATACAAAGGAGAGAAAAGGACAAGACTTGCCAGAAAGCAGGGACAATCCATGCGTTCTGCCAATGCTCATTGTATACATCCCTTGACTTAAAGTAGAGCTGCAGAACAAATTTAAGCGATTGGTAATTGCATTAGCACGGAGAAAAATATAGAGCAGGAAACCAAACATTATGCGTGTATCGCTACAAATACTCAAAATATAGTCAAATTGAGTTTCTATCAATATTGGACATGCAAATTGCATCAAAAGACGAAATGCAAAGTATCAAACAAATGTGAAAAAGAATGCTAGTCCCATATTCAGAATTTCAGACTAGCTCTTCAATTCTCTTGGCTGTCATACATCTTTCATTGCAAAAAGTTAGCTTAAATATGAAGTGATATGGGAATCAGTTTTTACCTCGTAGCATATCCAACCCACAGATACGAGTACAGCAACTGCTAAAGCATTGGTGAACTTCCTGTAGATATCCAGCTTAACCCACATCCGCCGAGCCTATCACATCAAATGTATGAGCAAAAGCAGCTTAAGCCTCTATAGCCAGACAGCAGCTCGGCTGCATAATTCAACTGCTACCGTCAATAAAAAGAGAGTGAGAGCTTCTTGGTACCTGCAGCTTATTTAATGTTGCTGAGAGAGACTTAAATATCCAAATTATGAAAAATGCATCCAAGAGAGCCACTGGAAGAACAAAAAAGAGCCTTGCTTTCCCTGAAAGATCACTGACTGCACCGACATTTTCAATAAGCTCAAGAGCTTCGGATGCCAGAAAGAAGGTGAGTCCAAACATTATGACCTTTGAAGTAACGCCGCCCAGAGTAGGCCTGACAACACCATAGCCCATGGCAACTGTCAGAATGATCAGGCGAGCAACTGTTCGTTTAACAGTGCCAGATGTGACTGCCCATATTGTGATTCCTGTAGGCCTTACACCAGTCTCGTTAAATTCAGCATAGTCAAAGTACCATAATGCCATCTCAAACATGCCCAGAGTTATCACCAAGGTTATGCAATTCTGCAGGGGGAGAACTTCTCTCCAAAATCTGGCATACTGAGAGAACCAAAACACTCCAAGTATGATGAAAGCCATGGACATGAATCCATAGAATTTCATCAGCGGTGCCATTCTACCAGGAAGATATCCAGCAGGATTCTTCCATATTGTTTTCCCCTCAACCACAACGCGCTTGAGATTCGGATCACAGTGAATAAAATACAAGTTATACATTCCCGTCTTAGTTATCGGTATGGACTTTGCTGGCAGAGTTGCAACTAGATTATCTTCCAAAAATGAGACACCAAAAACATGAGGCCACTCAGCATTGGTAAGGGATGGCCGGTGAATGACTTGCCCTTGCATGCAAACGCCTAGCTTTGCGAGATCAGCAGTGCAGCAGACTGCTCTCTGACCACCATAGGCTGAGCCCCCAATAGTCTCTCTGTCTTCAACTTCAAAAAGGATTGCTTGGATCAAACCTGAGCTGAAGTTGGCATATTCCGTCGGTCTCCGGAAGGTAATCTTTTCAAATCTGTTGTTCATTGGAATGATAGCCAATAAGTCAGATCAGAAGTGATCCTCTCTTTCATACTATATAATCACCGCTCATCCGATCACTTTGTCCCAAAAAATGCATCAAAATGCAATCAAAACACCTAAAAGCGCTAGAAGGCAGTCAATCCTCTGCCCAGCCTGTTATGAAATTATCAGGTAATCCTCTCATCCAGTCATTTTTTGGCAATTGTTTTCTCTCTATCATGTGAATCTACTTGGACATCCACTTGTGAAAAGAATTCTGACAATTTTTGACAGATAATTCAACCAAAATCTACGAGGAGACTGAAACATATGACAAAAAATGTAGCAGGAGCTCCTGCTCTGGCGATTCCAAATCACAAAGAACCAATACATAAACCAGGACAAATGAATCCAACGAGAGCCAAGACAAAGAACTAATAGCACAAGCAAGCAAGCCGCTCTTATGCATTTAATTCAGAAATATATTCCCGGATTTCAGTGGTCGGATCAAGCCTAATTATCAAGCAGCCATAGAATATACCAAATCGGACATGCATTTTTCACAATTTAGCCGCAGATCCGAAGAAGTCAAATCAACAGGACCACAAAGTTGACTGCACTAACATGCACACTCGCAAACGCAGGATATAGAGACGGAGAACCAGTCGGAGCGGCAAGTAATTACTTGACGTAAGCCTCGCCATTGGACGGTACGGCGCTCTCGTTCTGATTCGAGGCGGAGGAGGAGTAGATTCCTTCGCTGCCGCCGTGGACCACGAACGCATTGCCTTTGCTCGTGAAGCTCTCGCCGGAGTACTCGTGGACGGAGCCGCTAGCCACAGAGGCAAACAGCATGAGCAGGAGGAGCGGCGGCAGAGATTCCCGGTGCGGACTCATCGTTCTATTCTGAGCTCCGCAGTAACTCCAACGGTCCGAGAGTAAGAGCGAGATGGATCTGGGGAAACTAACGAGGGGAAAGAGGAAGACTGGGGAGGACAGGCAGCTGACAGGCTTGCAGCTCTCGTTTACTGACTCGGAAACTTCTCGTAGTTGATTAAGACGTCGCCACGTGAACCGAATGAGTCGCCATTTAAAAATGGAATAAATTAAAAGTAAATATTCAATTGATCATAGTTGGTTCCAGTTAGGGTTGAAAGTGGTGCAAGTGGTCCCAACTTTTTCAAGTCGGATTTTTTTAGGAAAAAAACATATCGCAAACTATGTAGGGTGATGGAAAACCGACTGCTTCGGGTGTTGGTTTTTTTTTAGCCCGACTTTTTAATATAATTAAAGTGAGATTGAGTTTTAATTGAATAATTTGAAACTTTAATAAATTTATTGAAATATTCTGGTTTTCGGGTTGGTCGTAGTTGATTTTTTCGAATTTTTTGTTCTTCAATTTTTTTACTCACACCTCTAGTTCAAACGGTAAAATACTTGTTTCTCTTAAATAAATATCTCTGGTTCTAGTTTTTACGAATGGAGAAAATTCATACCGAGAGAGTTTTAATCTTTAATAGGTCAACTTAACTCGCATTAAATTAGTAAGTAGTTTAAAAATTTTTTGGTTAGCTGAGCTTTCACCAGTGCTATAGCTATAGCCCCGCATTATACACGTATAACTAACTGTACCGAATCCAGTAGTAAATTAATTTTTTTTTTTTGGTTTCCCACCCGGTGTCCGGTACCCGAAGGCTGGCCGACTAATCCGGATTCGGGGTACTGTCGGGCGGTTTCCCGGGGACCCCTCCCAAGAAGGTCTGCTGCTTTCACAGGGAACCCGGCACCTCTGCTTAAGCGACACAAGCCCCTTCCACTTGCGCCAACCTTCGTTGGTAAATTAATTCATATTATGGACTTTGGCGCCATTTAATTGTATTACATCTGACAATATTTGCAATAATATAAAGTTTTATGGAGCTGTCTGGCATTTCTATTTGGTACTTCGTTCTGGGCCGAAGCAGGCCCAATAAGGGGCCCATTATTCTATCAAATCGGCCCACTTCGAATCTGAGTATTTTTCCTCGGGAGAATTTCGCCAGAACTAAAAATCTTAGCTTGGGCGAGGGGACAGGGAAGACCGAAACGACATCGTTTTCACAGTGCAATCTCTGTTCGTCTGCAAGTACTCAGAGAGACTGCGGGGCTCCCCTTTCTTCCTGCTCACTCCACCGTAACAGAGGTAGCTGCTCGCCGGAGAGCCCTAAATCAGCAAGGAAGAAGATAGAAGAGACAGCATCAGCATGAGCCGTGGAAGTGGAGGCGGCTACGATCGCCATATCACAATCTTCTCCCCTGAAGGACGTCTCTTTCAAGTAGGTCTGTTCTGATAACTTTCATTCCTGGAGGCCTTCTGGCTGTCGAATTGAATAAGCAATCTGTCTATTTGATCATAAGATCTAGTGAAATGTGTTCGTTTGAGAGTGAAGTATTTTCCAGCTATTGGTTCCGTTTTTCTTTACTGATGGGGCGTAAGATCTGCATTTATAGTAGCTTGCTGCTCTTTCTTTTGCTGGTTTAGAGGATGAGCTGTGTGTGGATTATACTGTTGAGTGCTTAGAAATGTAATGGAACGCTCACGAGGTGAAATTGTTGATTGGATCGATATTTGAGTCGTTTAGTGAGGTTTGATATGCTTAATTAGGGTTTTGGGAAATTTTGATCATTGGGCAGAATATGCGTTCAAGGCTGTTAAGGCTGCAGGAATCACCTCAATTGGTGTCCGAGGGAAAGACTCGGTGTGTGTTGTGACTCAGAAGAAGGTTCCAGTGAGTATGCGCTTCTATTGCGTTCCATTGATTTTGATTTTCAGGACATAAAAAACGGGTGATCAAGTTGTGCAATTTTATCAGGACAAGCTCTTGGATCAGACAAGTGTAACCCATCTTTTCCCCATCACTAAGTATCTTGGTCTACTAGCTACGGGCATGACAGGTTTGATCTCTTCCATATGGTTTCTTCAGAGATTCCAGGAATGCTGGTCATTGTAGTACTTAAATGTTGACGGTTCAGTGTGGATTTTTTTGTTGGATATTCAGTCTGTGGATCTGTTGGACATCTATTTAGATATAGTCAATCCTGTAGAGTTACCAATTGTCTTGCTCTGAGTTAATGTATTTTATTTAATTGCACTTAAACTAGAGTGCTTGTTTACTGCAAGGTTCCCTGAAGCTTGGAGCAGATTCTTGCAATGTACTTTTATAAATGAGGCTGGATGCTTTTCCATGTGTTGTTTTGCAGCTGATGCGAGGACCTTAGTGCAACAGGCAAGGAATGAAGCAGCTGAATTCCGATTCAGATATGGATACGAGATGCCTGTGGATGTATTGGCCAGATGGTATTTGAATTCCTTGTTTTTGCCTTGAAATAAGCACATTGGCTCTTGTACACTTACATTTTCATTAACTGTTCACCATTTTATAGCTAAACTGTTCCTTGAGCTCTTTGATCAACAAAAACAATTGCAACATATCTTATTTTTGTTATTTAAGACTACTGGTCCACTAAGTTAGTAGGCAAGTTTGTCTTACACACTGAGCAAAAAAAGAAGTTTCTCTTGCATCCTATTTTTAGACGTAACAGCAGGTACCTTGGTTGTTCCCTCAATATTTTAGCAGACATCTATTTTGGTCAATGGATCTTGGGGTATTGTGATTTCTGATAGATATCCTAAAATTACTAGCACAATGTCATCCTTGAAAGGAACTCATTTTTAGGGTGTCTTACCAGTCTGCTCACAACATATTCTCCTGCACGTACAGGATAGCTGACAAATCTCAAATCTACACTCAACATGCTTACATGAGACCACTTGGTGTAGGTTGGTGTTTTTTGAATTTCTTGACTGTTGTGAGAGCTGTTATGCATTTACTCTGTAGTTTGAGTTTCCTGTTCTTTCTATTATTGATTGCTATAATTGCATTTTGGAACTAACTTTTCATTCCTTGGTGATTTTCTTAAGACCTTTTTCCTTTTATTTTTTCTGCCCCATTCTCTTCATTATTTCTGCCTTTGTCATTGTAGTTGCTATGGTTTTGGGGATCGATGAGGAGCTTGGACCTCGACTGTACAAATGTGATCCTGCTGGCCATTTCTTTGGTCACAAGGTATGTATGGGATATTATTATTTTATTATTTGTAAGTACTCCAAGCTTTGTAAAGTTTGTATAATGTTATGTTTCTCGGGATATCGTTGTTTTGTTGTTTGTGAGTATTAAAATGTTTCTGAAAAGTTCGAATAAATAGAAGGGTGAACTCAGTTTTCCTTCTGGAGTCCATCAGTGATGGGTAAAGTAATCATGGTAAACGAAAATATCAGACGAAAATGATCATTCTATTTTGTAGGCAACAAGTGCTGGATCTAAAGAGCAGGAAGCTATCAATTTCTTGGAGAAGAAAATGAAGAACGATCCCCAGTTCACTTATGAGGAGACAGTCCAGGTCCTTATGTTTTCCTTTCTTACATTTTTAATTCGAAGAAGAAATATTTTTCTCTTTCGAATTTCCCCTGCTGATGAAGGATAAGATGAAGCTTTCGAACACGATTATAGTACATGCATGCACATTTACTCATTGCTTGGACCCAACAACAGCACATATGATTCGATACTTGGGTTTGCTTTTGGAGATTGGATAAAAAATGGGAATTTTGGATCTTGCCTGCCAGTGATACCACAATCTCTTGCCTGATTTTGATTTTCTCATTGTAAAGAGAATTCAGATCTTTAGGATGGAGCTCTTTCTGCAGCCGGTTTTTGTCAAGGATTGATCAAATTAATGATGCTTTTGTTAAAGTTAACAGAAACTTGTAGGGGTTATCTGATTGTACTCTCTTCACGACTGTAGACTGCAATTTCTGCATTACAATCAGTCTTACAAGAGGATTTCAAGGCCAGCGAGATTGAGGTACTGATGTTTTTCTCTACTGTAGAGATTATCAATATTCCTTTACTCCGTTCGGATGAAAAAAGAAACTGCAAGTTTATATCGCACTCGTGATGATGAAGCACGCTAATGTTCCTCAGGTCGGAGTTGTCAGGAGTGACAATCCCATGTTTAGAGTGTTGTCCACTGAGGAGATCGACGAGCACTTGACCACCATCAGCGAGCGTGACTGAGTGAAACTCTGTTTGAGTCGGGAGATCTCCTTTCTTTCGATTGATATGCGCAGGTGTCGGTCTTCACTTGCTTTTGTCATCGAGGATTGTAGTATTGGTTTTATCATTTTCTTTACGGTAACAGTTCTAAAGTGTGTTGAAGAGGGGGAGACCATTTCAGATGGAACTAATTTAATGCATCTTTATGAATCTTCTAGCCCGCGAACTTTATTTCCTTTCTGAGAACTGAATGATCCACCGGGAGGAGCCCGTAGTAAAGAGCCAGTTTCTTTTGAGGACTAAAATGCAATTCGGTGAAGTTATTGCAACAAATGTAAGGAATACAAAAGTGGGTGTACTACCATTAATTATGACAATAAGTGAGATGTGAGAACAATCGTGCTAATTGTCATTTCAGCCAAAAAAAAAGGGTGTCAATATTAATTCTATAATTGCAAGCGGGTCTGTTTAATTTTAATTATTTCGCGAAGTTAATTATGGATTGTGATTAATTATTTTGTAAAAATAAGAAATACCACTTTAAGTTTTTAAATAAAACAATTGGGTTTGATTCGGCTCCAACTGAACCGATTATTTTTTTGAAGAAAATCGAACTGTTTTAATTTTTGAAAATAAAAAATAAAATTTGCCAACTGCCTTAAAATAATTCAATCTGATACTCGAAGACTTGGGTGGGTTCTTCCAAAAAGACTTGTCAGTTGTAATTAAAATTTAAGTGGTTTAAAACCAAACAGTACGTCAGTAAATTGAGTTCAAATCTCTCGGAGGATGGTATTTAGGTATTAATGGGGAATCTCAGACTGTACAATACATCGTCCGATGGACTAGTCGATGATCGTTATCACTTCAATAGTCAGCCTGGACACCACTGATATAAAAATATTAAGATATAAATCCCACATCCGAAAAATAATGAGTTGAAACTTGGTTTATAAAAAAGCGAGTACTACCATCTTATCAGCTTGAACCCTTGAGATGGACATCAGCCCAATCTCTTGTGCGCCGGGTGGAAATTTTCACATGGTATGAGAGCCAACTGTCAACATTAAAAATAATGAGTTGAAAACTGAGTTTATAAGAGAGCGAATACCACTATCCTATTAGTTTGAGTTTTTGCGATGAACATGAGTTTAATATCTTACTCATATGTTCCTTCTGAATCCACAACAGTCCATGAACATAACAGAGATGGGAAAAAAGGGGGGCCAATGTCGGCTCCTCGTACTCTGTTGGCTGATGGGATTTCAGGGGTGATAAACGACACGATTGAAGGGGATATTACTTTATCACTACCTTTACCTTTCTTTTGATTGATAGAAACAAAGTTATATTACTTAATCAATAGTTTAAAGGAAGGAAAGAAGGCTGAGAGAGATAGGATCTGACTCCATGACTCGAACGAAGAAACAAGAGATACTTTATTTCTTCACTGTTTTAATAATAAATATCAAAAGAAGTAAATATCTTTGACATTGTGACTTGTCTTTTCCTTCATTGTCAAATTCCACGCGTGGATATCGTGTCCTTTACTGTACTTTTCGTCTTTTAATATGTAAACACAAATGTCTTGAGATAGAGAAAGACTGGCCCTGCTGAGTTGTGGCGTTGTGTGAGCGGACTGATGGTGGAGTAGGCTACTTGGGTGTAGAGGAAACTGCCGGACTTGCAGGCTTATGTTGTGAAGGGACTATCAGAGACTGTCCGAGTTTACATCAATGGTCGTGTGTGGTCAGACACTTATATGATACCGGGCCTTATAAGATGATACTGAGTTCGTTTCTATCTAAAAATATAAACTATTAGGGAATAGCATCCAATTATCTTATAAATTTATTATTATTATTTTATATAAACTATGTGGGATCTAACGGGTCTGATAGTAGCGGACCACTGTCGTCCTGAGATTAAAAAAAAACCGAGTTTAAAGGATTTAGAGGCTGTAGTTCATGCGATACAGGAAGGACGTGTGGATGTGGGTTGCCACAGTGGTCTTGTGCACATGGGTTGCCACAGTGGTCTTGTGCTTGATGTTCTTGGTATTTTGAGATGGAATTGGCTTGTTGTTCTGCAGCATACATTTGGGGAAGGGAAAACTCGTACGAATTGGCTTCTGGAGGGCAAGACATAGGTGTTTATCGGTCGATGCATACTTACAACCTTTGCTGTTTGCTGGTATGGTAAGGGTCTCCATGCTCCACCATGTGTTTTGTGATGTTTATCTTTATTAAATGAGCTGAAGTGGCCCGTTTATTATCAAAAAAATCTCATTGGTGAATTTCCTCGTGCGTTTTCCCCGTCCTTCCTTCTATATTCTTTTAGGCGTACATGTTTTTTTTGTAAAACGAAAAATGCGGGTCATTAAGCACCGGAAAATACATCCAAATCGGACAATTAATGGATTGGAATTTAGAATATAAGAGAACTGAGTGTCACCACTAATTAGTTTAAGATTTTAGAAGAATATGGACACGTTTTTCAGGCATGTCCTATGGAAATTTTGTGGTGGTAGAGTTAGTTATATTTCGATCTCACACTATGCTAAATTGAGACCGGAAGTAAATACCCAACTCATGGTTAGCTTAGAGTTTTCCATACACATATATATACACACACACTAGACATAAACTCGTATTATGAACAAAAAAATAAAAATAAATAAATATGAAATACTGTAACGAATTCATATAATTATATTATTATAATTTATTACAATTTAATTATTTAAATTAATTTATAGTAATAAGTAGAACATTCTCAATTTTTATCAGTATACTATGTCAATTTTACTTTTTTTATTTTTACATTTCAAATTATTCGTTCAAAAAATATTACGAATTTTTGTTACTAAAATTATAGATATAGAGTACGATATGAAAATCTGAGCAGTTAATGAAAGATATTTGCTATTACGATTGTAGATATGGGGTAAGAGGAAAACGAATGGAATTATTATTTTGCTATTAATCTGGAAATTATATATATGTCATAAATTTCAAAATGTAAATGATATTAAAGGCGAATATGGAAAACGAAAAAGACACCAAACTTCCCACGTGTTTGTATGTAATAGTACAGATATATATATATATATATATATATATAAAATAAGGAAGAAAGCATGTGTTAAGTTCTGTTGATTTGTATGTTATAAGCGGATGACCAGCAAAATAGGTGACTGATGACTGAGTTGAAAGGAGGTTGCCGCATATGAATTTGGTTTTACGTCAGTAAGAGATTACCAAAGGAAGGTCCGGGCTTACGTTGGAGATAATCGTGGTTAGACGCTCTTATACTATATTGTTATTAGAAAGAGTACGAGGTTGGTACTCAATTCTCTTATTAAATCATTACTATTTCTTGATTTGACCAATATGGGGTTAACAAATTCATATGAAAAAATCCCACAAGATGTCTCTCATCCTTTTGTCAAAATTGTATCACAACATTTTTCTCCAACATTTAATTTATTAAGATTCTTGCTGAAGAGGGTATTCAGACCAATTCAGTCGACATTGAATGGAAATTGTACGAGAAACCCCGAGTTTTCTCGTTACAACAAGCAAGCGGGAAAGTGTGACGCGTCCATTTTTTATTCATCGTCAATGCCAAGCTATAATCTCTCAACCACGAGAAAGTCTTACATATAACAAAAATATTACATGATAATATTTACGTGATATTACATATTAATAAAATTCAATGATTTCAATGATTGTTTTTTAAGATTTTATTAAAAAAATTTTAAAATAATTTAATTTTATTGGTATCCAAAATTATATAAATACCATCACGTCATATAAAAAAAAACGCTGTCTTCGACCATGGGCGTCTCCTCCCTTATGTTTTTTTAAGGCGTGCGAAATGCGGAACATTTTCAATTCCACGACCACGTAGTTCACATGATTCGATGTCGATGACAGTTGAAAAATCCACCCAGTTAATTTGATTTCATATAAAAATTTGAATTTATAAATGGTGGGAATTTAATTCTCTTATGTACGTTTGAGGATTCATTTTATCGATTATCTGATGTATTCAACAACACCAACTCTACATTTGCCGTCAACAGTCGACATCGAGCCGTATACTTTCCTTCTATACTCGGGTGATGGGGAGAGAGTTAATCACAGGGCATGATTTCTTCTCTTCCGTCCTCTGGTTATATGACTGAATTTGAGTTGGTTATTTCTTTTCGGGTTTCGGACTGGCATGGTGTTAGCCATATGTGAACTTTCTTTAATACTATGTAGAATATCTAACAAGCCTATAAGAGCTCGCACCCTTCATCATCTAAAAGTTTAGACTTATAAATAGTGAGTATCCGATTCTCTTATATTTTAAAATTCATTTAATCCATTATCCGATATTGGATTCATTCTAATTTTTTGAGTATCACATTCACATCGACATTAAGGTCACATCCATTACCCGAGTTAATGTTCTCATCTTGCAAATATAAGCATTAATACCATATCGACTAAATATAAGAATAACCCTAGGTTTATAAGATAATAGATACCACCACCTAATAGTTTAGACTTTTGAATGGAAACGGGCACAACTTCTTATAGCGTCCACTAATAATAATATAATGTATGAGCGTCTAACTACGATAATCTTTGACATAAATCCGGACTCGTCTTTGGTAGTCCTCCACTGACTTAAGCTTGAAACCGTCTCCGACAGCCTCCTTTCAACCCAATCACTGACTCTACCAATGTTCTGCTCACAACAACAACACATATTCAATAAAGGCCATCTTTTGCAAGGGTAAATGATAAAATCGGAATGTAGGGGGGTCACAGTAAAGATATAAGATGGACAAGAATGAGAGGTTAGTATAACCGATACCGTTCTCACCTTGTGGCTTGGAGGTCATTGATTCTCACTGGTGAGACTTCTCGTCCCACTTTATCTCCTCTTTTTTCTACCCATTCCTATTCGTCCAACTAGTAATGATCTTAAGACAAACACCAGTCCGACTTGTCCAACTCACCAAGGAGGGCATCCCCCACGCTCTATGTTGGACCTTTCCAAGTCGGGTCCCCCCCTCACCGAGACAAGTCACATCGACCTCCTGGAGTATGCCACACCTCGAAATGACAGAACGACTGACGAGTCTTCACCTAAACCACGGATAAGGTCATGCCACATCAGCCTAAACCACCTAGTTGGTAAGGTCTACAAATACGTCCAAACACCTGAGTGTTAGGTATCTATCTCTTTGTTGCTCTCACTCGCTTTCTCCATTCTTGCACCACTAATTTAAGTGTCGAAAGGTCGATTTACAACCCCGGTCTTGACTTCTTTGAGAGTCCGTGAAGACATCAAGACACGACGACCAATTCAGGAAGACAGAAACATGACAGATAGGCTTTGCCCTAAGGATCTACCAAAGACTAGGACAATTCATAGGGTTGAGGTGCCACTATTGAAAACGTGATGAGCACCAAACAAATCGATCGGAAGAGGAATGGATGACACACGTACAATTGTGGCTCTAAGCAAAAGTACCACAAAAAAGCATTTTAACTTTTCTGATCAGAAATTGACATAAAGAACCTCAATGTTTTGGCCAACTGTCACTTATTGGAGACTAGACCTGTCGTTTCACTTATCAACTCAACATCACTTGTCTTTACATGTGGACTTGGACAAGCATGCCTAAGCCTCATCCACTGCTGGATTGAGCTGACCCCTTTTTTTTGTCTGCATATTGATATTCAAAAGGCCTACAAATCTTTGGCTAACTCAATTTGAGTCATGTCATTCCGTTAAAAGGTAAAATTTTTCTAATATAAGTTTTTTCTATTCATAAATAATTAAATTGGAGACCTTTATCCCTTATTTGGATGGAGAGGAAATAAGATGAAAGGTGGGGAAGCATTTATCACCAATCCTCTTCTAGAGTACAATTTCTATTGGGGCTCGAACCGATGTCCCATTGTCGATCAATTCTTGAAATAATGAGGATAATAGCGAAAGTAAGGGAAAAGAAGATCACACACTCAAATACCCGGTTTCGGATAATTAAATCCGTACTCCTCGAGCTAAGGAGGCTTAGCAGGGATTTTTAACTATATCAAAATGGAGTACAATCCACATTCTCTCAATCCCTTTTATCACTATCATTATCAACCCTAGGATCCTTATATTCATATAAGATAATCACATAAATTCAGAGAATATTTCTAAAATACAACCATTATCTTGAGATGTATATCTGATTTGAGAAAATTATACTAAAAAAATATAATAAATATTCTCTAAAATCCTGATATTTTGTAATAATAAAATATGTGGATTTCTTTCTCGTTTCTTGCGTCGATATTTTGACAAATATGAGGTACATCTCAACAGTTTCTTTATCCGTCGAATTGAGGTTGATTGGAGCTAAAATAGTTGAATGACTGAGTCATCCTTTTATCTTTTAATAAGAAAATAACATAAAAAAAATAATATAATCAATTAATTAAAAATATTTACCCTCTACTCCCTTCTCCTCTCTTTATTAAAAACATCCAAGTAAGGTTAAAATTTTTCGTTGACTTCCATCGATCGATTCGGAGTCAATAAATCGTAGTTGTCTTTTTCCTTTTTTGTCACCTATTCCATTCTATGGTGAATGCGATCATTGGTATGGAAAAACAAAAGCATGCGGTAAACCCTAATGATTTATGCAATTACAATAATGTTTGACCAGAGACCGGCAGGTCGGAGGACATGATTGCCACGTAATTCACACTCGGATTCTCAAATCAGTTGTCTTATATATAGGGATGCTCACCGTTCAGTTCGAAAACCTGTTCTGAACAATATTTCCAGTTTGGTTTGGCTCGGGTGGTATAGGGGCCGAACCGTAATTATTTGAGAAAGAAAAAATCGAATTGTTTGAAATCGGTTCAAACAATTCGGTTAACCGTTTAACCGATTTTTAAGTAAATAAATAAAATTCGATATAAAAACACAATCGGTCCGGTTCGGGTCGAAAATTAGCCGAACTGAACCATAAAATATTTAATTAAAAATATAGTTTTGTTTAAAATTGCATGTTTTAATTTTAATTTTTGTTTTATTTAATTATTGATTAGAAAGAGATTCGGTTCGGTTAACCGTAATTAACCAAACTAATAATACCAAGTAATTAACAGAATCTCTTCTTGACAAAAAATCAAACCGTTAGAGAACCGGTCTGAACGATTCAGCTATTTTTTTGTTTCGGTTCGATTTTTTGATTTTTTTGAACATCCCTACTTATATATGTCAGACGAGAATGGCGGCCACTTCAGCACCATAACTGGGATTAAGTATCGTATGTAACAGTATTACCAAGTGAAAATGTTTACGAGATGACAATAATAAACAAAATTATATTAAACTATGAAATAAAAAATAAACTCTAGAAATAACTGAATTTTATCGATTGGTATCACTGCATAAGCACCGTCACTTGATGACATCGTTACATATTACACTTTCTCCTGCGTGAGGTCAACTTCTAAGGCATCTCGGAGGAGCGTTGCCTAGAAATTTCGTTAATATGGTTTTGAAATCATTTTTTAAAAAACTTTTAATGACAACTTTCACGAGAAGTGATGTTTAATACAATAGAACTTGACCATACTACGCGTGGATTTATTATAAAAAAATTGAATATGTAATAAATAATTAAATAAAATTTTAATTGCAATTGATTTAGGAATATATGAGTTTTCGATGAATAAAATATGAAAAATAAGTTTAGGAGAAAAATTGAGTGGTAATGGTTATGGTAGAGAAAATGAAATATAAGAAAGATGAACGTAAGAAGAGAGGGCAGAGAAATATTAGTTAGTTATATATCAGTAAATTTACCATCACACCCTTAATTTTTCTTAATCTAACGGTTATTAAAAATTGAGTTTTATACATCGATGGGTAGTTTATGAAGGTGAAAAACATACCAAATTTCTCAAATGGTTGCATAAGTTACTAGTTATATTATTAAAAGATAAATAAATTTCACTAACCCATTATTAGCGTTAATTGTTCAGTTCGTCTAATAGTTTCACGGTAGAACACAAAAATCAGAGTATTATATAATGGAGGTAACTGGGTTGCTACTACTACTGTCATCTTTTCACTGATAAAAAATAACTTTCGTTAATATATATATTTATAAATTTTTATTTTTATCTTGACAATTATGGGGAGTTGAGTAGAAATTTTTGTTTTTTTTAATTACACCAAATAAACATGCTTATATAATATTCTGACCATTTCTTTCAATTAATTAATTAAACCCATATATTTTATTTAAATAAAATCTGCGTCATCTAATATTTTTATGAGATCCTGATTTATGTCCAAAGCTAGCAACCACTCAAGAGTCAATTATTAATCAAAACCGACACTTCCTATTTTTCTCGCTCGAAATATTTTTAATCAACAGAAAATAATTATAAGAACTCCATAATTTTGTCGGGTTAGTTGCAAATTTCCACCTCGAAGATTTAATTGAATCAAAATAATCCCTAAACTTTGAAATTTTTACAATCTAACCCCCTGCAGCCTCTCACAATTCATCTAATTACATCTGCAATCTTTTTTTTTCACAATCTTTTATATATATATATATATATATATATCATCTAACATCCAGAAACTTAATAAGCATTAACTAATTCATATTCAAGTTAAATTTGTCTGCTAAGGAATAAAACTCTCACAATACGATTTTTTTTTTATTTACAAAACTCGGGCCCCAATATCTTTATATAACGGAAAGAGTTAGTTGAGCTTTTAGAACATCTCAACCAAGTCGTGTTCGCGATAAACTTTTACATCCTTCAGTAATTCTGTTATTTTTATATTTGGCTTTTTTTTCCTGAGAAAAAAAGCCATCTAAAATGATGGAGCTTCCCATAAACCTTCTAATTCATATCATTGCCTATTAATGGGCCATATCGATCGATAGCAGGCAACGTTATTTAATGCCCACTCACATATATTTATGACATACAGTGTATGAAACTAAAGCGATCTTTTTTCCGGTCAATACCGTCTGTACTAGAAGGTCGATAGGTTTTGAATAATCCATGTTTGAACTGGACGGTCAAATAAGGAGTAAGTCTCTCACAAAGGTGTCGAGCCATCTTAACTAACTCAGTAAAAACAAAGAGTGATAGTAGGGGCGACCCAGCTACCACCGCTACGTAAAATTCGGATCTTTCGTGTTTGACCATAAATATATAAGACAAACTGAACAAGTGGTACGTACTAGCACTGATCCCATCAACGTAACACAACCAAAGTTTAACGCAGTTTTTAAAATTGGTGTCCACCAAGTAATATTAGTTGCTAGAATGATTCTTTGAGATAATGCATATGGGCCAGGCACATTTATCGCTGTCAGAACTCAAAAAAAAAATGCGAATAGCCATTAAAGAGAGACACCTCTAGCTATGTGGTCGATCAAACCCTAAAGGACCACAGCAAAAGTGTCCATCCTCTTCCTTTTATATATCTACATGATATACGTGTATGTAAGTATAGATATATACACGCACGTGGAACATGCATTGGTTTTACTAATTTCAATGATAAATATGTTCTCACACCATTGCTTTAGAAACTTATGTGAAAGGGCAAAAAATTCATATTTCTCAACCTGTTTCATTTAATCCATCGATTGGATTAATGATGAGCATGTGAGTCAACAGAAGAAGATTTTAATTTTTATAAGATAGAAAAAATTCATAATTAGTTGATGATGCGGTCTTAATGCAGTGGTACAAGATTCTAACTCATAGTTTAGAGGTTCTGAATTTGATTGTCACTGTGGGAGTTATGTGCTCATTTATTTTTCTTTAATTCATAATCTCGTACTAGGCTCATAGATCTTCTTGAACATCGGAAAATTCATGATTGAAAGATTTTTTTCGGTTAAATAAGAAGTTTGTATTAATAGAGAGTTTGATGGTGAAGATTTTACTCCTTAGCGCGCCAAATTGAGTCAAACTTGAAACTATGTGCAAGCTCTCTTGGATAGGCCATATCTGCTCCATCTAGAAGGAAATGAATTCTCGAGTATTCCAAGGTGAGCCGATGGAAAATTCTGTAGTACCTTAACATTTTTTTTTATTTCCTCTCACTGTTGGATGGTGAATGTATAACTTACGTTTTACTCCTGTCCAATGTGGAAAAGGGTGCTGAACGGTTCTAACATGGAACAGCAGAAGTATCCCTTAGCCGCAGCATCGTTCAGCTGATAATGTTAGGAATATTTTCTTTATCAAACATCAACACAGAGATATTCTTTTGTCATAGTGTTTAGAGGTCTGATCAATCCTAACTAACCAATATCGAGTAAGTTCAGATCACTAATTTTGAGGTAAAGCTCTTCCAAACCGACTGCCCAAAAAACATATCTTTTGGATAAACGAGAGAAATAGCAATAGAACAAAAAATACTATTCAAAGGGGTAAAATTTAATAAAACAGTAAGATAACGAGTTCAAGAGCAGAGATAAGATAATTAAACAATAGACAAAGTTAAGGAGATAATGATACCGAGTCCTATATATCTGTCAATTATTGTAAGTGAGTCACAAATATTTCAAAGTGCTAAATTAAGTCCTATATATTATTCACGTTACAATATCAAGTCATTTCCGTCACCTGCTGTTACTTAAAGTTGATGTGTATCGGTACCACGTCAGTGTCACGTCAGTTTAAAGTAACGGTAAGTGGCGGAAAGGACTCGACGTTGTAACGCAAACAATATATAAGACTTGATTTAATATTTTGAAATATTTGAGACTTATTTGTAAGAATCGACAAACATATAGGGCTTCCGGTATCGTTATCTCTCAAATTAAATTGAATTTCATATAATAATTGGTAAATTTCTTCAACTTCAGGGCAGAACATCCATCGCGCACTCTCCAAATCCATTCCAGTAGAGGACTAATTGGAGAAGTCGATGGAGATGACATGGAATAAAATCAAAAGCTAGGGTAGAGCTGGACGATGCCTTCTGTTGCAAAATAATGTCAAAGAGAAGTGACAGGTAACAGTGCATGTCTCTCTCACAGGGAGTGGGGATATTGTGACCAATTATTTTCACTTGTCTTTTGTTAGTGCCTTGGTTGGTCCATGCAATTATTATGTGTGAAAACAATTATTATTTTCAGTGGTACTAGTCCTGTCCATTGATTGATCATCCACTAGACCACAATTAATGAGTTTCTTTCACTGGAAAATTCTAAATTTTAATAACTAAATTGTTTCACAAATATTTATTTTATAAGCAAGAATAACTGATTATATTTGAATTAACCTCATATTAAAAAATATAAAATGAATTATAAAAATTTAAGTGATTTTAAGTATTTATCACATATAAATTTCAATTTTCGAGCAATATATGGGTATAGATCTTTTACAATCATTTTTCCATCTGAATAAATGGTATTCAAAAGGTTAACAGGCTCTAACTAATCATGTTCGAGCCGAGAGGGCTCATTGTAGGTAAGATGTAAATTTTCTTCATTCACAAGACTCGAACCGAGATCTTTCTTAAGGGGAAGAAGCGTCATATCACCTCAACAAGATCCACTTTAGTCTTTTATTTTCATTCTACCACTCTAGTAATGGTGTCGATGTTAGGTCAAGCGCCATAAACCCGATCACATTTCAATTTGCGCATACACTGCATCTCTCTGTGGCCCTTCCTTCGTTATGAGAGGTGTATTGAAAATTAAAATGAACTAATTTTACATCAGAAAAATATTATATAATCATGGAAATATGATGAATTTGGATACCGTTGTTTATCAACTTAAATTTTTGGATCGGGTATTCACAGCTTCTTTAGGTTGAGGGATGAGGAGGGGAAGGGAAAGAAAGGTTTTGGAGGAGAAATTCTCAGATGATCTTATCTCCCCAAGTGACATGAGGAAGTACTAATTAAATTATGATAGATGAACCAGGGTGGATTGGTTGAGATGGTAGGACACTCTTTCCCTTAAGCAAGACCTCGGGTTCGAGTCTCATTAATGTAGAAAATTCATTTTGGGAGTGTTTTACTCCTTAGTGGACCCCTCCAGCTCAAGTTAGATTAGTTATTGTCAGTTGGGTTTCTGAATACCAGTTGTTTAGATAAAAAAAATTATGACAAACGAGCAATTTGTTATGAATCACTCGAACAGGTACCCTGACCATAAATCGAGTAATTTAATTAGTATTTCCTCACCACGTCAATGTAAGATATAACCACCTAAGATTTTTAGGTTTGGAAGGGAGGGGAGGGATTCGGATGAACTAGGGGCATTCCTACAAATTCCTTATTTGAATATTTTTACTAGATGGAGATTTTGGAATGATAAATTTGTTAATTTGACTATTTTAACCTCTTTTATTTTACTTTCCGTTCACCATGCAAGGGTATTTTCATCATAAATTTCTGTATCCCTCCCTCCTATCCCTCCAAAATCCTCAAAATCATAGGAATGAGAAAATTAACCTTTGGAGGGATAACTTATATCCCTAAATCCTCCGTAACGATCCCACCAAGTAGGAATCGGACAATCCCTCTAAATCTCTCCGAATTCCCCATAATTAGGATATTTTTATTAGGGTTAAAGGCAAGGAAAAAAGAAAAAGATAAAGAAGGAGGAAAATACATGTAGGGAATTATTAATTGGGAGGAAGATTGGAGGAAATCTCCACAAAAGGCATATGCTATTCCCATCCCCATTGAGTCGCCACTGGCTTGCGCAACATCCCATAATTTTTTTATTGCCAATAATATGACATTTAATATAATTTAATTCTGATATGATTACAAGGAAATCTCGATAAATTAAAGAAAAATTATGTCACAAAATTAATATATACAAATATACTGTTAGATTGCTTTCATCCTAATCTCATAGATTATGGGCCCCTCTCTATTTTTTTTTTCATGTCCATCATAAAATATTTAAAAAAAATTAATAAATTTTAACTAATATAAGTTTAATAGTATCGATTCTCAATAGAGAGGTGAAAAAAATTATAATAATGTTTTATTAAACTTCTTGGAATGACAAAAATTCAAATACAAGGAAACTTCTGAGGTCTTGAATCGTTCGATAGTTCAATTTAATAGTTAACAATTGATGGTTTAAGTTTATGGCATTTTTAAGATGCAAAAAACCGGATCGAAAAATTCAGGTCTTGACTCAAAAATTCTGGCAGAACTCGAGACTGACCCCAAAATTATGCAAAAATATAATATCATATGTAACAATCTATACTATTATTAGATTTCAGCAATATGAATAATTTTTTGATATTTTTAAAGTTGAATTTTAAATTATATTTGTATTTTTTATCTTACTAATACATTGAAATATTTATAATTAATATTATCATTTCTTATAATGAATTTTATTGTATTATTTTTATATTTAAATTCATTATTTTATTAAAAATCAGGACCAAAAATCACCGGAAAAAATCAAGTTCCAAGTGGTCGGTTTCTATAACCGGTAGAATATTCTAGACACTATCTTTTAACTTGAAAAAACTTGCCCAAAAAAAATCAGCGCCAACAGTTTGCATAAAAAACCATCTGACCTGATGGATTTACACCCCCAAAACAAAGAATATGGAAGAGGGCGAATTTGATGGGTTTCTTGTACCACAGATATCAGTAGCATTGAAAACGATAAGTTCAGTCTCATTTTTCCCTAGCAGATCTTCGACCGATCCGTGTAGCGATCCTCTCCTACACCCTGATCATCGGAGAGGAGGCAGCGATCCTCTACGGCCACTTTACAACGAAACAAACAGTTCCTAATGTCATGACACGGTCGAGAAACGAATGTGAAACTGTACCTTAAGAATCATGGATTCAGCTTCTCATAGGTTTGAACTCTCCATTCAACTTCATTTATGACTTCTTCCAACCTTTCTAAGCTGGACACGCCTCCTCTTGTTTTTAGCCGAGAGAAGGGTCTGGCGCCGTTCTTTGGAACCTTTTCCACATTGGCCGGTATGCCCCACACACGAGAATCTCTGAGAGTGTTCATACGTCTGTCCATAGGATATGAAAAATATTAATTAGATTATAAAAAATGCGTAAATTAGTATTAATTATTCTAATATTTATTATAAGGGTTATTTGCCTAGAAAATTACAAATTATCCTAAAATTTCTCAATTTACCACAAATTATTTTTTTGTCCAAAAAATTACGAATTATACCATATTTTCCTTAATCTACCAGGTTATTAATTTTATCCTTTAATTGCTAATTTGTACAGTTAATTTTACTGATTCTATAAATATAGTCTGACGTGATATCACACGTAACTTCCATCTGATCATAAAAATAGAGAACATCTGTTTACACATCTGTTTGCACGTCCATCCTCATGATAAAGTAGAGGATTTGACAATAGTTGGTAATTTTTTATGACAATCTGAATGACACGTTATATTCTATTTACACAATTAGTAAAATTAACGGTACTCATCAATAATTAATCAATAAATTAATAGCGTGGTAGATTAGGATATTTTTAAATAGTTCGTGATTTTCTTAATAAAAAATAGTTATAAGTATATTAAAGAATTCTTGAATAATTCGTAATTTTTTGAAAAAAATAGTTTCAAATATATTAGAAAATTCTTGAATAATTAAAATCTGTCTAGGCAAATAATCATTTCATAATTAGTACTAATTAAAATAATTTAATTAATTTTTATTCGCCGAATCATTACGTGGTAAGATCACACGCACAATGAGTTGGAACATGGAAGGTGGCCACTGGCCGGTGGGTACCCCCCTGGCCCTCTGTGAAAGCGCGGGTGGAGAAAGCGAGTATTTCATTAAAGCTGTAAATCATATTATTTACACAGTCGCATCAATCAATTAAGTTTTATTACCATTGAAGCCTATTTTTTTTTAAAAAATTTTTAAAAATAATTAAATTTAATTTTATTGTATAAATATTATAACGTAATAATACAAAATATTTTTGTTGAGAAGAAGGAATTTTTTTTGGTAATAAGACGAAGGAATTATTATTCCAAGCAGCAGACTTAATGGGGAAGGAGAAGGACCTGGTGGTTCACAATCCTTAGCTGGCAGCCCTGTTCATCCTACGGCCAGGATTCACCCAGAGCAACCACCTTTGCTTACGTGGATTATACTGTCGTCTGCTCGTTCGATTCCTTTTTGCTTTGGTAGGATTTCAAATTCAGCTTTTGTAAATAAACGAAATTTATTCAAATGATTTGACACCTCTCCCCGTAAGCGAATGCCTCTTACTAGAATCTTTATAAATGACAAAAAATTTTACTCTATGATAAATTGATTTAATTCGAACAATATTAATGAGTGCTCTACATGACTTAATTCAAAATTGAAAGCAGCTTTCTACTAACGAATTAATTTAATTCAAAATTGAATTGGTTAGAATTGGGTTAACTTAGGAGCATAAGTGTGAAAAGGAAAATAAAAAAGGCCATTTCACTGCCCAATCATTGAGCTGAGCTCCCTCCCTATAATTACGGGCCTGCCCTCTTTCTTCCTTCCACCCACCCCTCTCTCTCTCAAAGATATCTTCACGTTCTCTTCTGTTCTGGTGTCCTGAAGCGGGCAGGCATAAGGCTTTTGAGAAGGAAACACCCAAAGAAGAGAGCTTTGCAAAAACGAACCAAAAAAAAGGAAGCTAAAAAAGGCAAACTTTTCTCTTATTGGGGGATTTTGGTCTTGAGCACTCGGAAGGAAGAGGGGAAGGCTGTGGAGGGACAAGAAGACTTGGGATACTTCCGAAATGCTTCTGATGGGTAAAGTCTTCGTTGCTGAAGGAAACAGGGACGAGGAATGGGAGAAGGAGAGGTAGGGAGTCTCCACAGTCTTGCAAAAGCAGAGTAGGTAGGGAAGGGGAGTCAAGATCCACAGGGACTGCTTGTTCCGCTCTGATTTGGGTCAGTAGATTTTGATTCTGCCATCTTCAATGGGTTGAATTAAGTTCTTATTTGCTTATTTTTGAAATTGCGATTTGCTCTTTGTCTGCGCTGTGCCTGTTGAGATTTGATTTGATGTTCCTGTTTCTTGATTGATAGTTAAGCAAAAGTTGAAGAAAATTACAAAAGCCATCTGCTTTCACTTTCAAAGATCATCCTTTTTTTTTTTTAATTTCTTATCTTCATAATCTTGTCAGATTTCCACTTTCTTACTCCACGTAGATACACATAGGAAAAGGGTCTGGATTCCTTCAATAATTCATGAACAGATTCTCACGAAAAAGAAAGCAGCCTTGGATTACCAACATGAAATGGTCGAGAGAGTTCGAGTCCCCTTCTAAGCTTTCCGATCGAGTCTCGTTTACGGAGAAAATCCATGATTAAAATAGTTTTATTTCTTCATTACCCGATTCGTTGGGCTTCTGAATACCAAACAAAGAAACAAAGTAGCCATAGATGGGTCAGTGTTACATCTTGAAGAATCATTAAGAACAACTTTCTTGCACTGGTGGGGTTGTCTCTCGAAAATATTATAGAAATTGGGAGATGGAATCTCTTATAGTTTTTTAGTATTTGGTTGTTTCCAGACTCTTGACATCTTGAGATTGCCCATATTTGCTAATTCTGCTCTTTACATATCACAGGGAATCGGTCTACAGCCATGTCTGCGTCGGTGATTAGCGATCCGATGGCAATATCAGCGCCGGAGGCTCAACCGCAGCCGGTTCCTGGACCAGTGATCCTTTCCGCTGCCACCCAAATTGAGGTGGAGTTCGCGATCTGCGACTGCTGCGGGCTGACGGAAGAGTGCACCCCGGCTTATATCGAACGGGTCCGGGAACGGTACTTTGGGAAGTGGATCTGTGGCCTATGCGCTGAGGCGGTCAAGGATGAGATTGCACGGACCGAGAGGCTCATTAGCACAGAGGAGGCCATGAACCGGCACATCAACTTCTGCAGGAAGTTCATGACTCCAGGCCAGGACCCAACCATCGACCTGATCTCGGTGATGAGACATATCCTGAGGAAGAGCTTGGAGTCGAGGTCCACGCCGAACAGCCCGGCCAGGGCTCCCGTGGCTAAATCACTGGCTCGTTCAGAGAGCTGTTTCCCTACACTGACCGGTTGAAGATTGAAGAACAGGGGAACATTCTTGCCTAGACGTGTGCGTCAAAGGATTCTTCTTCCCTGGCCGATCACGACCATGTCGATCAACTGTTGTGAATCATCTGGTGTGGAAGAATCTTTTTACGCTCGGTCCATGCAAGGATCTCTGGGAAATTAGGTACAATTGACAGAGGGGAATGGAGGTGGAACCGACCGAGACGGGAAATCAAGAACGAGTCGAAGGAGGACAGCATATGGACCGAATAAAAGAATTACTGATAGGGGAAATCAAGGACAGATAAATATGGTTATAATAGGTTTGTAGTGTCAGTGAAGTTAATACTGAAAAACTTACTTTCGTCCTTGCTATTGGAACATTTTTGTCAGTGTCCCTCTTGCTTTGTTCATTTCACTGCCCTATTCTTTGATCATCTGTGCACAAAAAGCTATTTTTCTTCAAAGTTTATCGAAGGTACGATACCATGAGGTTTCAAAACTGGTAACTCAATTCAAAGAGTTGTAATCTCGTTCAAAGAGGGGTAGCCTCAGTTTAAATCACTGTAAAATGACCGGTTGCAGCTCCTTAAATCGAGGTTGCAACTCTTTCAACCCAGTTTACAACGCACAGTATCTGACCTTCCAAGACTTGCAGTGTCTTCCTAGCAAGTATTGAGAATGGAAAGGAGCAACTTTCCTTCCTGTAGACAGCGGTAGACTGTCGTCTGCTGAAGATCTCGTATACAAAGACCGTGATGTGAAAACTCTACACGTGGCACAGTAGCATGTAAATGAGCAGCCGGATCTCCAGCAACCGGTGCGAGCAGGTTGTACAAGTTACTGTCCGCCGCGTGGAACGATAGGACAGATGGGGGGTGTTTGCGCATTGTATATCACGGGTCTCAACGAGCCAAAACAGGACTGTCTGGCCAAATCTTGGTCTGCGTCCGAGATCCTAATGGGTGTTGTCCTGTTGTGTATGATTGATTGTACTGGGTTTTGTTTTGTTTGCCGGAGTGGCAATTTAGGTTGAGGATTTGCTTTCTGTTTCGGGGTTGTGAGTTCTTTTCCTTTTTCTTTTCGTGTTCTGAGCAGATTCACCATTTTGTTAAGCCAGTACAGAGAGTAGGGGAAATGAGAAGGAAGGAAGAGGAGTCCAACTTGTCCAATATCGGAAAATATAAACATGAAAACACAAAAGACCCGACTTTTGATTGCCAATGGAACTCGTCTATCGTCAACAACGGTGATTTAATGGTCCAAAACTCACTCGCGTGGGGTTCGATGAGTTCGAGTTTCCTCTAAGCAAAATTGTTAGAAGGAACTGTTTAACTTGATTGTTGACGGACACCAACCTCTTGAATCATGCCAGACCTTTAGCGGTGTTATATTGACGAGACCGGTATTAGTACTAGTTCTTCTATTATGCACGTAACATGAAAATTCGAATATTATATAGTGGAGTGGTTGGATCTCCGTCACTGTTATCCTTGGAATTTGTCTTTTATGGGCCAATTATAATATTTAAGACAGTACGAGAGAGATCAAATCCCATCTATGACGTCCAGCTTCTCGTTGAAACTATGCATTTCTAGATGCCTTGCTTCACGTCCAGGAATAGGTTTAGGGAGATGCGTGAGGTTGATCGCCTCCTCGAACTTGAGAAATTTGTAATACAGTATATAAATTTTACTTGATTATATCTATTTCTGGTAAGTTATTTTATTTAGTCCTTGAACTCCTTCTCTTACAATCTCATTAAATTTTGCCCCATTGGATAAATATTCGAGGCCCGACCCTGTTAACATACGTGCAAGCGTTTTGTCTTCGTGTCCCATCTATTGCCATATCCATGTTACACATGAGACGGGTGTTAAAAGGTTTAATCCCAAGTCCATAAATTACAGTGTAAATGTGGCTTTCAAGAAATTTAAAAAGGAAAAGTGTGTGAAATGCTGCATAATTGCATTGGCTCTGACCCACTTAGCAAACCCTTCAAATTTACATAAAACCCGATTTCTCTAAGCCCATCATCTCCAAAGAAGACAAGAAGAGCATTTTAAGAGACACTCGAGCATGTGCATTGTCAGAAATTGGCTTCTTAGATGTGTTAAGTTGACGAAGTCAATATTAGTACTGTCTGTTTAATTCGTCTGACATGTTTAAAGTTGAAACGAAAATCCGAACATTACATAACAGGGTGGTTGAGCTGCGACCACTGCAGATGAAACAGAGAAAAAAAGAACAGGAAGAGCATTTTGGTGGGGCTTGGCTCCCTTGGACCCACAAATATGGTGGAGTGGGTGCCTCTAGATCAATCTCTCCATGACCTGTCACATTTATCAGCAGCTGAGAAATTATGGAGAAGATGGTCTGATCGATCAGTCGACAACGACAATTATCGGACGTTATATATAACAATGATCTTGTCATTCACCGGTCACAATTGAAGGAAAAGAAACCCTTGAAGTTGGGAATAAGCAATCCGGTTCAAGCCACTTTAAGAAACGCAATTAGCCTACATCTTTTATTGATCGTGTGGGAACCCAGCAAGTAACTGCCTCGCCTTACAAAAGGATTCTTTCAGAAACGGTGAGGAGTTCAACTGACGGAACCCGGGAAATCTCCACAGTTTTGCTGAGAATTGGATTTCGTCACGACTATTCGCCGGATGCTCCATAATTTCTGCACGAAACTGCAGAGAAGAACAGGTGGGGGTCCAATGTTTCCTTGGCATGATCCTTTAAGGCTAAGCATCACCAACACCATCAGAAGAAGGATAATGGCCACCTATGGGATGGAATCTGGACCACTCCTTTCTGAGACCACTGATTCATTATAATGAAATTGGACTAATGACGAGAACCCCACGATCTGGTGAATATCATCGGCTTCTCTTCTTCACTTTGCTCCGAATCCCGATCAGTAGGAGCGCTGCTGGTTGGTTGGGGCTTGGGATTGAATTCTGGGCATCGAAGGACAGCTTGAAAGCATGTCTCTGCTGCCAAGAGTGAGCAAACTAGATCTTGATACAAGTATTTCTGAATAGAGACAATTTCAGGAAAAAAAAAAAAGGTAATTTAAAGTCCAAGTATCCTAAGTTCCTAACTAAAAGTTCTGTTGTTCATCAAGGGGAAAAACATAAATTGTGTTGCTTTTCTTTCAGCTGTGTACACAAATGTCAAGATGGCCGAGTTGGTCTAAGGCGCCAGTTTCAGGTACTGGTCCGAAAGGGCATGGGTTCGAATCCCATTCTTGACATTACCTTTATGTTAACTTTAAAAAAATATATATATATATATATATATTCATTATTTTTGGCAATCGAGTCCTATAAGTTTGAAAATAATTAATCTACTCCTGTAATAGCAATATTATCATACTTTCAATCCGAATTGTCATCATTCCGTTAACGGAACTGTTGACGGTATAAAGTTCACGTGAGTAAAACAGTAATGATTTAGACTTAAATCATTTTGTCAACTGACTGCCTAATTTCAACGACTCTCGTACCAATTAGGCAATTACAAGTTCCCGTGATTCATTTTGGATTTGGGTTAGTTTGATATATTGAATTTAAATAGATCTTTTTTAAGTCGGGTTAAAACACTCTTAATCATAAACCTTTTTTCATGTAAAACTAGAATCGATATTTGACTTAAGAGAAGTCACACGAGTGACATGAACCCGCAATAGACTAAGCTATCGGTTGGTAGTAATCAATTATCTTATAAATTCATGATCATCACTCTTCTATATTATCGATGTGGGTCTAACACACAGAGTACTCTTTCCTCCCTTGCATGGCTTTTTCTACCTGAAATCTTAAATTCAAATCTTGTTAATGAAGAAAATTTATCTTGGAAGAGTTTTACTCCCTAGCAGATCCATTCGGCTCGATCTGGATTAGTTAGGGTCTATTAAATTTTAGGATATTGGTGGTTCAGACAAGACGAAAAGCGCCACTAATCTCGCCCTGTCAGTCACTACTTTAAATGTACGTAAGAGCCCCTTATTTTCCTGTCTATAGGGCTGTCTGCTCCTCTTAATAAAGATAAATGGCAAAGATGGCATGCCTTTGCGGTTTGGACACTCTGGTTGGTCAATCTACGTGGTCGGGGAGGTCGGAAATGGTTTCTCGCCGATGAGACCGGCCCAGTCAATATAATCAATGAGTTGGTCTGGTCTCCCGATGGATTGAAGGAAACGGCCGACAGCTGACCCAAAGCAGTTGCCCTAGTTAATGCCATGCTTTTGAAAATTTGTCAAAACAGTGAGGAGCCGGTTCGTTAAATTTAGTCGTTCACAACGTTCTCGTTCGAACTCTAATTATCGAGTTGTCTGTATGCTTGGCTCGTGGTTAGTTGTTGAATCCGAGTGTAAAACTCGCGGTAAGTGAATCGAGTAAGGAATAAGAGGCATGACCCGTATTAATTGTTAGTTCGGGGATGGAAGAGAGAACTCTCCTCATGATTAGTTGTCCCCATCTTCCCGAGATCGGAAGAAAAATGCTTGACTCGAGATCATATATTAAAGACAGATGTTTAAGGTCATGTGTCAAGTGTAAGATATATCGCTGCATGAGAGCGGGTGCTAGTGAGCCAATTTCACATCGAATAAATAATCGATTGAAGTAAGATTTATAAGAGAATTGAGTGTCATCACCTACTACTTTAATCTTTTAGAATGAAACAGATTATTGTCAGGTCAAGTGGATATTTTATATTGCATCAAAATTGGTATTTTGTTTAATCAGTAAAAGGAGGGTAGCAGTAACAACTATCTAGCCACCCCACTACATAATGTTCAGTATTTCTTGTTCAATCACAAACATATCAAATGAATTAAATAACCAGTACTAACACTCTATTAATGTAACACCACCAAAAGTCTAATACAGTTTAAAAAACTGGTGTCTGTCAAGGCACATGCTCAAGAGTCTCTTCTAATAATATTGTTCAAAGCAATACTCGAACATATGACCTTACCAAATAACGTGAGAGTGAGTTTTAAACCACCAGGTTACCACTCTTGGTGGTATCAAAGCAGGTTATTAGGGATGAAAGTGATCTGATTGAGCGGTTTTTTTCTTTTTCTGTAAATGGTTGGGACCCGACTCTCCTGAATCGGTTCTTCTTTACAAAAAAGACCGATCGCATTTTATATTGATACCCAAAAAACCAAGTTTTCGGAATATTTTTCGGGTTTTCGATTTTTCACATACACCTCTGCTTATTATCCGGTATTATAATTTTGCATACAATTCAGACAGCTGCTTTGACAAGTACAAACCTAAAATTCTATGTTGATTTCTTTTACTGATTAAGCGTGTCATTGTTTCACTGACCCAACAAGATGATGTTGCCGACATTTGATTTGGCGACTTTCTCTTCGTCTCCATTTGAATATTTACTCTTCAATTAGGCAAACTGACGACTGAAATAAAAATAATAACTGAAAATACTTTTTTGTGAATTTATAATAAAAATTTAAAATTCTTTTATCATATGAATTGAGAAATTATCAATCAAAATGTAATAAATAAGTAATACCCGTTACAGTAACTTTATCAGTGGCTCCTCGAGATGGGACTGTTTTGGATTCTTATCGATATCAGAGTCTCGTGCTCTATATAGTCAAATAAATTAATTAGTAAAAAGTAATAATCAAAGTTTCTGTGTTCCTTAATCGGAACCCGTCAAACGAATTGCAGCCGAAGTTTCTCAATTTCTTTAAAAAAAGGACGTGTTGACGCCGTTACACCTTGTTTTCCAACTTCATCTTGAAAGAAGAAATTGCAATCATGACTGGAAAACATTTTCTTTTATCCAAAAAGGTCAAAATATAAAATATTTAAAGGTAAATTTACAGTCGAATTCTAAATATTTTTTTAATTTTTTTTATGTCGAATACTGTATGTTTTTTTTTTTTTGGTTAAGTCAACCTTCAAAGGCTAATTCCATTCGCACAGTTTAGGTCGTTCAATGACGGTAGGTTTGTTAATAGCGGGGATGGATTTATAGGGTGCAAAGGTTTGATCGCTGCTTTGAGCTCGAAAAATTCTACGAAGTTTTATATAAATTTCACTTAATCTCGTCTATTTTTGTTAACTGTCTAATTCTGCCACCCAACTCGTCATTGTTTTTCCTCATTGACTTTCATCCCTTGCATTAGGGATGATCGGGTTTGGGTATCTTATATTTTTCATGATATCCGAACCATATCCTATTTAAAACCAGTTCCTAAAATTTGGAACCGGACCCTACTATGTTGGTTTTAAAAACCGGACCCTTCTCGGAACCTGTATTATGCCACCAGTTCCGGATACCCGTTTGGAACTTAGTCTTCCATTAATAAAAAAAATAAAAATTTAAGATCGATTAATAAACAATTATCTAACAATTTTCTTACTTGACATATCAAAAAATATTAAAAATATCTAATTGAATAGAATATGAGAGAGATTTTGTGATCGGCAAGACTCTTACTATAAAAGAAAGAAGATTATTAGATGACAAAAATTAAGAAAATGATGAGTTTCAAGAGACACTGAGGATTTGAATATGGAAATAAATTGCTAGAATGAAATATTAAGATAAAATGTTGTAATTTCATGTCTTTATTTAGTAAAAATATAAATATATATTTGTTGGTTATGGGTATTACCTTTAATGAAACCCGACCATGAGTCTATTTTAACCGGTTCCTCATTTTTCTACCCGGAACTTACTCTATTTTCATGAGAATTTACCTAAGACCTACGCGATAGGGTAGGCTCCAACCGGTTCTGGATCTACCTGGTATCCGTGCATACCCCTACCTTACATATGTATCATAGATATATTCCTGGTTAACCGGCAATGATGTGATACTCACACATTTTTATTTAATTCATTTACTATATGATTAGGAGAGTTTTATCCATAATGGACCGACCCGGTTCGAATCTGAACGGTCTTCCAGACTGCAAAAATTACAGATTAAAAATATATATCAACAAAAGTTGAAGTTGAACAATATTTTCCCTTAACCTAACTATTTTCCTTGCAAAGTTAGCCAAAAGAAGGAGAAAATCTTTAGTGGAGTGGTCATATCTCGTAAATGATGCTGACGTGATATGTCAGTCTAATCAAGACTTGACGCGCAATAAACAATTATAGAGTTATGGATATTAAATTCTAAAAAAAATTTAAAAAATCCTAATAAATTATGAATCCTAAATAGGAAAAATATATATATGATAAAAAAACATAAAAAAATGTCTAACAAAGAGTGAATCCTAATTGAAAAAATGTAGAAATATTAAATTTTGATTGGACGGATATATTATATTAGCATCATTGCTCTATTGAAGACTTCCTCCAAAAGAGGAAGAGGTGCTCTTAAGAATATCTCTCCTTTTCTTTAGTATTCTCAGTAAGTCCACTCCTCAATCTGCTGCAGATTTGAAGATTTTGCTCTCCTATTTTTCTAGGAGCCCTCCATCATACGGGTAAGTCTTCAGTTGAGCGGTCACACCATATAAGCAGTATTAACGTGGTATGCCTGTCTAATTAGAATTCACAATTTAGATAGTTCAATTAGAATTCATCATTTATTATATTTTTTTTACATTTTTAGAAAGATTTTAGAATTTAGTAATTATATATGTATGATGATTGATTGGATGGATCATCATTGACACATGGTATAACAGTTCTACTGATGACGATACTAGAGCTTGTCCGTAATTCAATCTCGATGCCATGGAGCGCTATGAGTGAGCGTCATGGCACGGATATGTAGCACGCTCCAACGTTGTAACCTAATAGCATCCAAAGTACGGTACCCAAGATCTTATAAAAATTTTATTTTTTACTAAATCCAAAAATAATATAATATACGAGGGTCAATTACTTAAATTTTTCTTCCAGGATCTGCCGTAATGACGTTAGCCGTCGAAGATGTGAACGGAAATCGCGACGGCCGTTATATTCTTTCAAAATGACAAACTTGCCCCTCGTCACAGATACATAGTGGGAAGTGAGTAGATGGATTGGGAGGAAAGTCGAGGTAATCGGGGCCGAGGCCATCGCCGTCCCAAATTTTTTTAATCGAAAAATAAGATTTCTAGCCTGTAAAAATAATATTTTATTGAAGGGGATGATTATTTGCATATTTTAATTCAATTCGGCCGACATTTTTTAACAGAAAATATATTTAATATGATAATTTTCTGGAGGAAAAAAAAGGTGTTGTTTAATAGTAAATGAAATTCGCAAATGATTTGTAAATAATTATACTCTTTTACCCCAAAAAAATTATATTCTGCCGATGGTTATTTGAAGCGTTGACAGAAAATCACACCGTCACTTTCTTTTATCTGTTAATAAATATTGAAAATTTTATAGGGTAAAATTTATCACGTCAGCATCTATCAGTACGATTCATTTAAGAATTTCTCGCTGGACAGGTCCGTGGCATAACCCTAGTGGCTTTGTCCCCTGAGCCGGTTCAAAACAGAACGCAACTACAAGAACCAATTCAGTTCGATTAGGCATAACAAACATGAATTGTAATTGGTTTACATGAAAAATCGGATTGGTTTAAACCAATTTGGTTGATAAGTTCAAACCGAATTGCTTTAAAAACAGTTCGATTCAGTTCAAAATCAGTTCGAACCAATATGAATTTATTATAGAAATGGTTTAATTCGGTTCAAAACTAGTTCGAACCAAACTAAATTGGACCAAAACCAATTTGAATTGAATTGAATTGATTCTAAAACGGTTCAATTTGATTCAAATTGCATCGAATTGATTTTAAAATTATATATTTTTTATTATTGTATTATTATTTTATTAAAATTGATTACGGTTCAATTCAACCGCATCAGTTACACTTTGAAATTAATCGAACCACTTTTTGTTCAAGAAACACACAAAATTAGAACTGGTTCGAAGGGAACCAGTTTAAAACAATTCGGTTATGATTTGGCTCTCCGGAACCCTTTTTTTTTACGCGCCCCTATTTGACATGTTAAAAAAACATGGTCACATCCATCTTCTTTTATTTTAATAATATTTATCTTTTAAAAATATTATAACACTTTTTATAATAAACTTACCATATTAATTTATGAATTCGATTTATCTAAGAATTCCTCTTAGGAAAGGGAATCGGGAAGGTTCCGTGGCGGGGCCCTAGTGGCTTCCTCCTTAAGAAATCAAAGACAAGCCGGAAAATGAAAAGGGCTGCCATTGATTGATCGTCGGGCAACGTCAGGAGACTGACTTTTTGGGTCGGAACCTTTTCCCATTCAATGACGTCTAAACCATCAGGTATGAGAAGCTTTTCCTCCTTTGAAAAAACGTGCTCTCTTCTGTTTTTTTTTTTTTCTCTTATGCCGGAGAAGAAAATTCCATTTTGGACAAATGCTGGTAAAAGAAGATTAAAAAAAGTATTGACGAGTTAATCCCATATGGAACAAATAAGTAATTGAAATCTCATTTATAAAATTACAAGTACTACCATTTGTCCAATAGTATCTGTTTGAACTTATAGAATAGATATGAGCTCAACCTCTTGTAGGTCGGGTGAAAATTTCACACGGTATCAGAGTTAGGTTATCGTGTTGGCTCACACCACATCAGGTCCGTGTGTGAAACTCGTTGCCCCATAAGCTCTAGATCGGAAGAAAAAATGCCCCATCGGAAAAATAAGCAATTGAAACCTGGTTTATAGGATGCTGTGTGCCACCATCTTATTAGTTTGAGCTTGTGGGATGAATAAAGGTCCAACCTCTCGTGGGTTGAGTGAAAATTTCATAAAAAGATTAAATAATAATAATATTATTATTATTGCTTATATGATGTGAAAATAGAAACTCTTTTAGAGATGGATTTCCTTGAAAAATGTCATGAACTAAGGCTAGTGGGGGTTGTTCAGATTCGTGTGGCAACATATCGAACGGCAATTATAGCACTTTTGAATTAGGGGTCGTTTGATTTCAGTGTATTCTTCGAATTTTTCATGTAAAATTTGAATTTTACCTATTATAATATTTAGTTGCAATTTTTTGGGTGAAAATCGGGTAATCGGTGATGCATTAATTAAACAAATTATATTGTACAAAGATGAGGCATGGTTGCCCCGATAAAATCACAAAATAAAACTAAATTGAGCCCCGCATGGCAGGAGTTAAGCTGATGATGCCTAGAGGAAAGGAATATGCATGATTCGCCAGTCAATTTGCACAAGAGTCTCTTTCCCTGCAAATGTGCTGGATAATCACTTTCCAATTTTGCTTGAACAATCCCCATACGTCCTGGTCAATCACGTCATTTCGCCCAAGATCTTCTCTTCGATTTGAGAAGGACTCGATGAATACTTCTGATTCCGCTTCCCAGTATGATGTGATAAAAGTTCAGGTCCTGAGCTAATTCCAACCCATCCTTGACTGTGCACATTTCCATTCAAATCGACGTAGTTATACCAACAAAGTGGACAAATCCTCCATGCCAATGCCATGAATCATCCCTAAGTAGACTTCAAGTGCTAGCTAGGGTTCCTCTTGGCCGCTCCGTTTATATTAAGTTTCACCTACCCGACGATCGGTTTCCTCCGGCCCACTGCATGCCACCTTCTCCTCTAGCTACGCCTGGATTCATCATCAACAATCATGGCACGTCTGAACATCGACGGGTAAAAAGCCTAAGTTATTGGTGGTGACACACGGTTCTTTTATAAACATATTACTATTCTTTGATTTAGCTGATGTGGGATCCAACAGTCGTAAGTTCTTCCTTAATGGACGATTTCGTACGCCCCTATAATATTATCTTGAATAAGTCGGCCAATACAAAACTGGCTTGGTTCGAAGGCGATCCACTAGGGCATATGCTCTCGTAGCTTGTTTGCAATAGTTTTCTTTAGCAGCTTATAAGACACGTTGCATAAACTAATTGGTCAAAAATTGTGAACTGTCCCAGGACTCGGGACCTTCGGAAGAGTAAAGCACAATATTTTTTTTTCTATTGAATTAAAAAAATGAACAATGTTGAAAATACAGTATTTATGTGCTATAAAATCACTCCAAAAATAGTTTTCTAAAACAGTTTTCCTATAAATTTTAGAAACAATTGCAAACTATCCTTCAACAGTACCACCAAAGGCAATGGTCTAGTGATTTTAAATATATTCTCACGTGTAGAGGTATAAGTTAAAAACCAGAAACTCGAAAAACTGAAAAAATTGATCGAATCAGAACCGAAAAAACTAGATTTATGGGTCCTGGGATAAATTCAAAGCGGTTATTAATGTGTGGCAAACCGGACCGGGAAATTCCGAGCCCGACTCGGAAAACCCTGCGAGACCCGAAACCAAACAGGAAATTATGTTAAATTTATATTATATGTAATAAATTATTTTATTATTAGATTTTGACATACAAATAATATATTTGATATTTTTAAACTTGAATCTCGATTCATATTTATGTATTTTATCTTCTTAGTACACTAAAATATTTATGATTAGTGTTCCTCATGTATTATAATGAATTTTATTTTATTACTTTTGCATTTAACATATTATTATAAAAAAAATCGAAACCCGAAAAAACCAAACCTGAAGAGGATGATTTTCTTAACCCTAAGTGGCTTTCGATACAATTTTTTAACTTGAAAAAATCAGACCGAAAACAATCGAGATATGATAATTAAAAAAAAAAACGATCCGGACCTCCCGCTTACGCCCCTGCTAACGTGGCTCGAGCAATTTTATCAATGAAAAAAAATCTAGAGAGAAGTGTGAACGGAGGTTGACATATATATACATATATATATATATATATATATATATATATATACATTTTCCATTTGGAGAAAATATCGTTCTAAGTATGAACCAAAACACATTGGACTTTCCAAAAAGACTACAATAGGACCTGGGGACCGGAGAGTCTTCTGCCTAACAGGTATACAACGTAATATTATTGATATTATGTGATAAATTAATAATGTTTAGCTATTTTAATTTTTTTATAAAGTTTTAAAAATAAAAAATTATAAAAATAACTAAATTTTATTACTATGTTACGTTACATAAGTACTGTCGTATTACATTCATTAGAATAAGAGGCTTCATGAACTTACCAAGAAAGCTCGACTTTGCGTACCATCAAACGGAACGTAGACAGACAATTGACTAGATCGAATTAATATCCACCCATCATATCAGTCTCCTCTTAGCCCTCAAAGTCAACAAGTGTGTTTGTCTGTGCGGGGGTTGATGGAAGGAGGGTCATGGACCCTTAAACCGATTCGACCGCTATTGCGAGCCAGAGAGTATTGTGTGTAACTGTGTGGCCACAATAAGAATTTTTGGCAAAACAGTTATATTATATGTCAGTGACGATATAATATATTCATTCAATTAAAACTTAATATACAATTAATAATAATATAGAAATAATTACTAAGTGTTAAAAGTTACCAAAAATGTAAAAATTCCTTTCAAATGGTAAGCTCTTCTTGGACAGATATACAAATGGTAGATTTTGATTGGACGGATATAGCAGGTCAACATTGCCTAAGTGGTACGACTGCTAGATTAAAGACTTTCTCCATCACGTGACAATGTATACGTGATAATTCTAACTAATAAGATGAAACTAAATTTTTAGCAATTTTTATAAAACCTAAAAAAATAATTCTAAAATGATTTGATTCTATTGATTGGTGTTATCACGTAAATACTATCACGCGATAATATCATTACATGCAAGACTTCTCTATCCTGGAGGAAAGTACAATGCATAGAGGGAAGCCAAATCCGAAACAATGGTTTGATTTGACACTCTGACGCTTAAGTCAACATATTAAGAGAGAGGAAGGTTAAGGAATATTTAAGTGTTAACTCAAAAATTTGATTAATTAATTTCACGGTTCTATTTATAGGGAAGATAAAAGATCGTTCGGTTTGAGGTTGCATGCAAAACGGCTTTAGTTTGTGGTGAAAAGACACTTTTACCCCTGCCATCATAATGATGTAAACAGTGAATAAAATTGGAGGGGGCAGAACACACAAAAATGAATGGTCTTAATACGCTGTCACATGTGCATTTGTTCTTATAATGGATGTCACCAATTCTATACAAAAAGGAAAAAAGAAAAAAAAAACATGCATCTTTTTCACGAAAGACATAAAGTCCGTTCTCTTTTTTCTGATAAAATTTCGTATTCAAGTGTTATAAATAACGACAATTTAATTTAGAGAATTTTATTCATTGGTGTGCCAATTAATCGAGTAATCTAGATTAGTCATACTTTATTGAACTTCTGAATATAATATAGTATTAACCGAGATATGTGTGTGTGTATATATGTGTACATTCATGTACAGACATTGCCGACAGGGCATGACAGCCATAAGAATTGACGTTGGCACTATCGAATTGTACGAAGTTCGTGTCCCTCATTTCACTGAGAGATCAAAGGTTTTCAGTGTAGCAATGTTGAATTGGGCAACAAAGGGAAGCAGATTAGATCGGATTGTTATCATTAGGGTTTGGACTTCTTTTCCAAGTTAGTGCTGCGATCAAAATCAATTAATTTCTCTAAGCACGATCTCCTCCTGCCCCTTTCCCGTTCAAACAATGCATTCTTCTTCTCGTTCGAGATGTCGATCCTCGGACATTGTACTTCGGTTGAAATACGAACATGCCTCGCCGGTTATGTTGAATGCATCTTGTTGCCACTAACTGATACAGGTCGGTTCGGTCGGTTTCACATATCTTCCTCCTAAGTAAAATTTCGAGGCCGATCCATCTGAACGGAGATAGTCATGACGGTGAGAAGACAAACTCCGCTCGAACCCGACATATGGATTTCATTAAATTTTCGAATCACAGGTGGTACACGGTTCGAAAAGTTTTATCCACTATGGAATTGCAAGTTGGTGATCTTATTTTCTTTCTATGGTTCAATTCCGCCCTTATTGACATTTATGAAAACAATACATGTTTTTTTCGACAACTGAAAGCAATATTATTTATTATTATTATTATTATTATTTAAAAAAAGTGTTTAGATTTTAGCAAATGCACTAGACCTGCCTTCTATCCCTCAGGAGCATGAGTCCATCAAAATTTATTCTGACTTACCTGACACACGTGCTTTGCGGGTTATTGCGTGTGCCCCGAGAAGGAGACATCGCAATTACCGCTAGTTGAGTCTGAAAGGCGTTCGGATACCTCGGTTATATAATATAAAAAGAAAGAAAGAAAGAAAGAAAGAAAGAAAGAAAGAAAGAAAGGGACTAGACCTAAAATGTACTGTGTGGACTGACTGACATCTTAAGTTCCCTTAAAAGACGGCAAATGAATAAGCAAGAAAGGAAGTTCTCCTCTGTCTGAACTTTCCATGCCTCACTTTCCAATGAAAGAGACGAAACAGACGAAAATAAGTGTGAAAACAAATGGGTCTTTGTATAGTCCAAGAAGTTGTTGTTCGTTAAAATTTAAGTTCAAAGAGTTCTCTTAATTGATTTTATTTAGAAAAAAACCTGAACATGTGACATCAACCTTACTAAACTGTATAAGAGTGAGTTTAAGATCATTAGATTATCATTCTTCTTGATAATGTGGATAGATATCTTATCTTAAGAGAATATCATGACAACTTTTATTTATTTCCAGGCCAAGGTCTTTATATATATTTGAATGTTTAATTCACTAAATATTTTACCGAGATAATATATTCATTTGTTTTGTCTAAATTTATATTTATGTTAAATACTACATAATTAAAGGCCAAAATGAGTCACCAAGGCGGTAATCTAGTGGTCACATCCATGGGATTTGGTGAGATCAAAGTCACACACTCGAATCCTATTGCGTGCAATATTATCAGAAGAGACTCTTTAGTTACTCTGACTTCTTAGAATATATTAGACCTTTGGTAATATTACATTTGTAATGGTAGTGCTGATACTTGTTATTCAATTCATCTGATAGGGTTAGGTTTAGACGTAAAAACTCAGATATTATGTAAAGGGTGGCTATTTCATAAAAACTTGGGCCAAAATGAAAGAAAATTCTGTGACAGCGGCTTGGAGAGAACAAGGGAATGAGAACCGGAATTTTATTTAATGGAATGTGAATTTCATTTGTTTGGAGAAACTTCCCTGTTTTGCCCATCAAGGAAAAGAAGATGATTGGCTATGTTGCATCAAGCATATGTTAATTTACATTTGTTGGCTAAAGATTGAATTGGTTGACAACATACAATACATCTTTCAAATAAGATGTGTATTTCGAATCTTATAAATAAAAATTAAGTATTATTGGGTCCATTTTATCAGTTATTTTTAGTCAAATCCAACTCTATTTTAGATCAGTCAAAATCCAACACGATTTTAGAAATTATGCTATATACTAAAAAAAAGTTTAATGATTCTATTTGGCAATGACTTGTTGGAAAAGAATTAATAAAATTATTTATATCACCTTAAATCATGACACGTCATAGAACAACTAACAACTATTTATGAATAGGAAGAGTTCTTAGTACAGTCATGTAAAATTTCGTCTCTTAGTTAAGAGGCGAGTTCAATTTTTACTGTGAAAGTTACGTATCCCTTTATTTCTCTTTATTTCCTATCTTGAAACTTATGCAAATGGGTTTTTCTTTATCATCAAAAAATAACTATTTATTAATTAAAAAATCTAACATTTCCTTCCACTGTCATAGAAAGCGATTGACAATGCTATATAAGCCATAGTGAGCTCTGAGCTTTTCTCCTTCAATGGAGTTTCTCATGGCTCTCAAGAAACTCGCATGGAAATCCATCCTCCCAAACTGTCTAAACCCCCAGAAGTTTCCCAAGGACCCCAGCAACACCAACGCCCCGAAACACAATCCTCAGCTACGATTGTCGCTGTCCGGTCTCAGCAACGGGAGCTCGCCACTCTCGGTCAGCGACCTCTCGGTTTCCCTATCGAACGTGCACATATTCACGGTCGCGGAGCTGAAGGACATGACCCACGGCTTCTCGAGGAGCTACTACCTGGGGGAAGGCGGGTTTGGGACTGTGTACAAGGGTTTCGTCAAGGAGAAGCTCCGGCCTGGTCTGAAGGCTCAAGTCGTCGCCGTGAAGATGCTCGACTTGGATGGCACGCAAGGCCATAGGGAATGGCTGGTGAGGATGAATACTTAGTTAATCTGTCCTTTCTTTCTTTCTTTTTTTGTCAGTACAAAGGAGAGATCAGTAGTGACGTGGTTCAGCCACTTCAATCCATTACGTAATATTCAAACCTTCACATTCAACTACTGATCGATATATCAAGCGAACTAAACAACCGATACTACTAACACCACCCCGTCACAATACTGTACCACAAAATATGTAGTATGGTATGGTAGAGCTCTCGTCCCATGATCTAGAAGTCCGCGTTCGATATCACCGGTGGGACTTCCCATGCTCTTGTTATCCCCTCGTCTTTTTACCATTTTAGAAAATTTTGCATAAAGGAGACTCGAACCCGAACCACGTGACTTTAGACCACGGCTTCTGTTGTTTATTTCACTGAAGAAGACACATAGCTGAATGGCACGATCTTGATCTGCGCAGGCTGAAGTGATCTTTCTCGGGCAGCTGAGGCATCGGCATTTGGTGAAGCTGATCGGGTACTGCTGCGAGGACGAGCACCGGCTTCTGGTGTACGAGTACATGGAAAACGGCAACTTAGACGACCAATTATTTCGAAGTGAGTATATACAAGGTCGATTTCGAAGAGAATATGAACACTCGAATTTTTTTTTCCTATTAATTGATTTGATTTTTTATTCCTTCGTGAATTTCCCAGAATATTCTTCGGTCTTGCCTTGGCTCACAAGGATAAAAATCGCAATCGGGGCGGCCAAAGGCCTTGCTTTCCTCCACGAAGAAGAGAAGCCGGTGATATACAGAGATTTCAAGGCCTCAAATGTCTTGCTAGACTCCGTAATCTCCTCCCCTTTGACTCTGTTTCGTAAGTTTCTCTGGTTCATGATAGCTCGGTCTGATCGATCTCATCTTCCTGTGGTTTGGTCTGGTTTTTCCTGTTCTGTTTAGGATTACAATGCCAAGCTCTCTGACTTCGGGCTTGCGACCGAAGGTCCGGAAGGGGATGAAAGCCATGTCTCGACTCGGGTCATGGGCACGAAAGGCTACGCAGCACCGGAGTACATATCTACTGGTTAGTTTATATCTGTTCTCGAATTCAACAGCTGAACGAAGATTTGTCAATGGTTGATGAGGAAAGAATTATTTTAAGAATGTTAATGTTTATTGATTACTTTAAATTATTCATTGTTCGTCGAACCAACTTCTTACATGAAGATGCATCGACTTTCCCGGTAATATATGTATTCAAGAAAATTATTCCCAGAAATCTTTTACTCTTGTAATGATAATAGTTTATATTGTATCCCGGTATTGTTCCCAGGTCATTTGACGACCATGAGCGATGTGTTCAGTTTTGGAGTGGTGCTGCTGGAGCTGCTGACCGGTCGGAGAGCGGTGGACAAGACCCGGCCGAGCCGAGAGCAGGACCTGGTGGATTGGGCTCGGCCGATGCTCAAGAACGCCCACAAGCTCGAGAGGATCATGGACCCGAGACTCGAGGGCCAGTACTCGGCCGAGGGCGCGAAGAGGGCTGCATTTCTGGCTTACCATTGCCTTAGCCACAACCCCAAGTCAAGGCCCACCATGAGAAACGTGGTGAAGACCCTGGAAGGAGTACTGGACTTCGACGATGTTCCGGTCGGACCGTTCGTCTACGTCGTCCCGACTGAAGGGGACTGCGGGGACCCTGAAAAGTGCGGGAAAGGGAACGCACCAAACGAAACCGATCTCGGTAAAGGCAACGAGGAAAGCGAGGAGAACAAGGGAGAAAAGAGAGCTAAGGGCGGTCATCATCGTCGTCGACGGAAAGGTCACAGGCACCGGCACAGGCCGAGGTCGTCACGGTCCCGAGCCGTCTTCTCCGACACAGCCTTGTACTTGTCGCTCGGGTCCAGTCTGTATTCTCCGTGGAACTTGGGTAAATTGGGCGAAGAAAAATAGATCGAAATTTCTTTTTTTTTTTAATGTTATTTTATTTTATTTTTGTACTTGTAGAATGAATAAAAGCAGACGTTATTGTCGACTTAGGATTGTGTATTTTTGGGTTTGTAGCTGTGACTTGTGAAAAAAAAACAACCATAGTTATAGCGTACAATGGCCTCGTTGAACTTAAAAAATTTTAAAAAAAATTATATAAACTTTATTTTTTTTATTAAGTAATATCATCTTGTCTTCGTTATCTTATTTATTAGTGTTACTGTGAGTTTCAACCCGTTAAACTCAATTCCCCTAGCGTGTTCATATCTCCTGAGCACCGAGCTTCTTCTGCTCACCATGCACGTGTAGCATAAGCCTTCTTTTTTAACTAAATCCAGATTTTCCGAGTCACGCGCTCACGAATTTCAATCCGGAATGGCAGTTTAACTAACGTGTTGACACTAAACCAAGACGATGGTGATGATCGATGTGCCTGTGGTATCTCTGGTCCAAAGTCAAGAATGGCTATCACTAATGGGATCTGTGCTTCAAAAATTTCAAACAATTAGCAGTCAAAAGATTCCTAATGTTTTTCCTCGGAGAATTAGGAATATTGTGGTGGGTCTTTTATGCTACGATATTACCACGTAACAGTACTTACGTGGTGATACCGGTCAATCAGAATCAATTATCCTTAGAGTTATTTTTTTCCTTTTAGATTCTATTTAAAAAATTATAGAATTAACTGATTCTGATTGACTGATATCACCGCGTAATCACTGACACGTGATGATACAGTGTGATAAAAGACTCGTGGTGGTGGGGGCATTGATTCAATGACAGTGTGACTTTATGACCCAAGAATTTACCTGATCCCACTCCTTCACCTACCTCTGATGTTAACCCATCACAGAACTAACTGACTATGATTGACTGATATTACCACATAGTTACTGACACGTGATGACACAGTGTGATAAAAGACTCTCGTTGTGGTGGGGGGCATTGATTCCATCAGCCAGGACCGTGTGACTTTCTGACCCAAGAATTTACCTGATCCCACTCCTCCACCTACCTCTGATGTTAACCCATCGAAGGGTTTGGTTGTTTGTTTACGTATTAATTAGGCATTAATTAGCTAATTTGGCTAATAAGCCCGAAGGGAATAGAAAAAAAAAAGGAATAAAAGGGCACGGAATATCTTGTCGACATAGGTCCCAAGTTGGAGAAAATTTTCAATGGAGCAGTCATACCAAGTCAATTGCTTACATAGTATATCGGTCCAATCAAAATTCACCAATTACATATTATTTTCAATTAGGATTCACCGTTTACTAAGTTTTTTAAATATTCTTTACAATTATATATTATTTTCAATTAGGATTCATCATTTATTTAAGTTTTTTTATATTTTTAAAAGATTTAGGACTTAATAATCCTAATCATATAATTATTAATTGCATGTCAAGTCCTAATTGGACGATATACCACGTAAGCGATGCTGACGTAGTATGATCACTCCACTGAAAGCCTCTCTCCGAGTTGAGAACAATACGATTGCACAGAAATCCATTTTCTACTTGTATTTGTTTTTGCAGAAAACTCAAATTATTGTCATTCTTATTGGTGGAATCGATAAGACGGATGATATGAGCATGAGGAAATACATATGTAGGCACTATATGAAATTTGAAAGAGAGCAAAGAATGACAAGGGAGGAAAGGATCCTCAATGCACATGGAAAGGTCCGTTTAAGAGGTATTGTCTACTTTTATCTGCACGTGCAATTTTGTTCTCTAAAAGACACCTCTTGACGAACTTGAGAACTGTCGTCAAGCACGGGAGCGGACGGACAAGCGTTATGGATGTCTGAGTGTCCGAAGCAGGTTGTGATGGAGGAGCCTGCTCTCGCATTGCCCGTTACCCCGACTACAAGAAGGTAGAGGAAGGTGTTCAAGGTAGAGATCAGGTTGCCTTGGACTTATGTGACTGGGGAAATGCTCATACGGGAAGTGCATAATGAGGGCGAACGATGTCGCCACAAGTTATTACTGGATGCAGAAGATAATCTCACCACTAGAACAAGCGCGTTGGCAGGATTTTCAGACAAATTTAGGGAGCCAATGTGACTGGTCTCGCATTTGTTAGGCTGCGTTCGTTTACAATAAGGCGGTCAGGTCAAACATGGAAAATACGACAGTCATATAGAAAGCCATGCTTTAGTACTATCTATTAAGTAGACATAGCAGCTAAAACAAATTTGTCAGAATGTCCTTCACCCGAATCAAATCAATGCCCACATGCACGGTGACCTGGATCACAGCTGGATACCAAAGTTTCTGGTACCCTGGAGACGAACAGGATGCGAGCATCTAACCAAAATCCAAAACAGATAATGGAAATAAAACGTGCTAAAATTTGCGAATTGGGTACATTTTCATCCTTTGGAAGACGGTGATGAATAATCAGGCCAGAACAGAAACGAAGACAGAACCGGATGAGGTGAACATACCGAGCAAATAGAGTTTAGAGAAGCTTCCAATATGTAATCACTGCTCTACTGTCCCCTTGAACTGGAGCTGAAAACATTTCCATCTTTAGTACAAAATCGAAAAGACAAGGAAACTTACTGCCTAACTTGATTGAACCCACAACAAGAACTTTCCAACGGAGACCAAATGGGATGGGATCTTACAGGGAAGTACCCAGGGCGAGGATGAGCCTTAAGATTTGAAGTTGGTGCAAAATTTTGTCAGAAGCTGGGTAGGAAGAAGTTCTCATTCCTCACTCTTCTTCTTTTTCTTCTTTTCTTTCTTTTTGCCAGGTCGCTCGGTCTGTTCTTCATCTTCCTCTGCATGCTTTCTCTTTTTCTTCTTCTTCTTACCCTCTTCTTCTCCTGCTTCAGCCTTCTTGCCATCCTCTACCCAATTCTCCGCTTTCTTCTTCTTTTTCTTCTCTTTCTTCTCTTTCTTACCTGACTCTTCACCTACAGGTTCTGCAGAGCCATTCCCATCAACAGCCATATCAGTAGCTTCCTCGGACTTCTTCTTCTTCTTCTTTTCCTTCTTTTCCTCCTTTGTTTCCTCTGATGCTTCAATACCCTTCTTGATAACAGTTTCATCTTCATTAGCAGCATCACTTAAAGATTGCCCAAGAGTCGAGTCAGCTGCAGGGTTGTATGACTGGACAAAAGAATAGAGTCAAATACCAATTAGGCCAACAGAAAGATAACAATTAAAATCTAACGAATATCGTTCAAAAAAAATTGGAGGAAAACAAATGCAAAACCTTTGCAGCAGTTATTATTGCAGCAGCACCCTTCTTTCTGTCCTTGTCGTACACTTCTATCTTCGGTTTGCCTTTAGCAGATCCAGCAGACCGACCCAATTCTCTGCCCTCAAGGTTTCTTAACCTTGCTTCAAGCTAGAAAGAGTAACAACTATCATCAGCAAAAAAACATCTCTCATAGAAGAAGAGATTCACATACAAGCAAAATTGGCCTAGCAGCCTACCTTAGCTCGATTCTCTAGACCCATAGAATTATCCTGGTTATCTCCAAGAGCATCGCATCTAATTGCCAAGGCAGTTTTGGCAGCAAGAGAACGAGAGATCTTCCCCTTCATTTTTGGGGCTGCCTGGCCTATCAATGAAGCATGGTAAATAAGACCATACTTAGGAGTAGCGTGCTTTGTTTTCAAAGCTCTGAAGAGAGCCTTCTCCGCTCCAAGGATCTGAATTGTGCTTCCAGGCTGTTTGGCAAGATTCACCAAGCTGCCACCATGAGCAATCAGGCGGGCCCCAACGAGCTCTCCAACGAGGGCAGTCAAGTTGGGTGCGATGGTGTTCATTCTACTCTTCAGGTAGTCATAAAGTTGGGCTCTATACTCGGAAAGAGACAAGACCTGATCGCAGAGCTCCCTTATATTGAGCAAGTCAAGGTCACTAACTTCAGTTCCCATGGAGATCATGGCTGCCTCCTTCAGCTCAGCCTCAACCTCTTCAGGAAGTATCTATTCAATTCAAAAGCCCACCAGAATACAAAGAATGAAAAACCCCACAAAGGTCTAAGAACGAGTCGTAATGTACTGCAAACTAAGCAGATTGGCCATTGCAAGGTAATATAAGACCAAGCAGAACGTTCAAAATTCAGATCAATCACAATAGCTCCTTATACCTCAGAAAAATCAAGCTTTGCAGCATTAGCACGACAACCCATCAATTTTACTGTCTTGGCATAAAGAATGTTATCTTGCACAATCTTAGCAAGCTCTGGAAAATGCCATCCGTACCATTCCCTGACCCTCATTGCATATGTATTAAGCTCTTTATCCAGGTCATCAAGCAAACCTATTGCTTGGATGATCATCGTATCCACCTGAAATAACAAAATATTAATTAAAAGAGCAAGAGATCAAAGAAGTGACTTGACAATCGCCTGTCATTACAATGCCTTGATTTCCTTCACAAACTACTACCCACAAAGGATCGATGCATCCCTTTTAGACTAAAATAATATTTCCCAACTCTATCACTCCAAGGATCGTAATCTACTTTTTACTCAAAATCACAAGGCAGCAGAGATAGCTTTACCTTATCAGCACTGAACTTCAACTTGTACCTAGACAAACTATGAGATAAACCAAGACTCATTGGAGCCAAGTCCTGTACAGCAAGACCTGAAATGAGCTCGGTTAACTGACTTCGCACGCCACGCATCAGCTCCATAACAGCATTGTTGTGAACACATTCGATTTGCTGCGGTTGCAATAATAACTCTTCAAGCATTAGACTTCTGTGTGGACTAAAAGGTCCAAATCTGAAATACAATGATTCCAAGAACTGCATACCAACATATCTTTAATGGCATTGCCAAGCTTTGAATCGGCCACACCCAATGTTTCTCCAACACAGTGAGATTTTAAGAACTTGCGCAGACCTTTGTAAGGTTTGCTTTCAATCAAACATGTGGCTGCCTTCAAGGCTTCCGATGTATTCTCAAACTTCGAGAAAGCTTTCAGCTTCACTACCTGATGTTTCGTTTTTTTGGTATGGGTAAAAGGACCAACATCAATATATATGTAAAAAAAAGGAAATAAATTGGTAAACTCTTACAACTAATACCACTATGCAATTAGATAACTTTATCAAACATTAAAGGCCGTTAAAGATAGTTCCTTGAAAAAGTTGGATAACTTTCTTAACCATTGCCCACTTGATTCTGAAACCGTTTCTCAAAACCTGTTTCCTCAAGAAACAGAACTGAGGAAGCACATTTTTGCGTGTTGAGTTCTACCAAAATATTATCATTGTTGATCACTTTTTCGAGTTCAGATGCGCGCCGTATACAGTCAAACACACTTGAAAGGGACTTATCCGAGCAATTCCGAGAGGTCCCATAGACACCCTATAGAATGGCAGACATGATAGTGAGCATACACACCTTTCTGGATGATTCTGTTGAGGAGAACTCCTTCGACAGGTCCTGCAGGCAATGATGAAAGCAACTCATCTCATTGAACATTGAAGAAGCAAAAAATCAAGGAGAGCACCCAAATCTTCACCATATGCATGTCACTGAAACAAGCGAGGAGCAGAAACAGCTATGTAAAAAAGGAATCACCTCTACTTTGGAGAGTTTCCCTTCATCCAAAACTTTAAACAGGGCAAAGCCCGCCGGCGTCTCAAACAACACGAGCATCGCACCGAACCCCTTCAGAACGAAATGTCCTGAAAGTGGAACAAACAATCAGACTTGGATGAAATTTAGGGACCTTTCCGGGCAAGAACTCGGAGATCGGAGAGAAGAAAAGGCCGACAGGTATAGGAGGCGGAGCAAATACAATGGCTCGGGATGGAGCCTCCACGCAGCGAATAAGGGAAGAGTTCAGGAAAAAGGAAGGAGAAGCTAGGGTTTAGTTAGCTGCTGGGGGGTTTTGCTATTTATAATCTATTTTATATATATTTTTTTATTTTATTTTTCATTTTAAATATCTAATAATTTTGCTGGGCAAATGAATTGGGCCGGGCCCCCAGAGTGTTAAGTAAACATATGTTCCCATTCCTAATTCCTTATTACACTTAGTGTCAAAACATCCGCCGTAAATCTTTTGGTTTTATACAATGCATTATTCTCGAATCAGTTAAAGTACAGTTCGAGACTAATCTACGGTCATGAAGCATACATCCGGACTATTTTACGGTCAGGCTGAGATTTATGGGAAAGTTCTCGTTTATCCTCCCAACTTTGATAATCGATTCTAGAATCACCCATTTGAGAATCTAATGAGAGAATCACTAGATCAATCTCAGATTTTGTCAAAATATCAGTCAAAAATTACATTGTTTAACTAATTTTTTTGTATTATACTAAACTTTTGACAGTTTTATCATAACGGATCACACTTGAGAGTAGTTGTCAGTTCTTGAGCAGGAAAACCCTTCTATCTTCCTTATTTTATTTTTTTTCCCTCTTTATTCGAATTAGTGGAAGAGTTGGTTTGGTGAGAAAGGAGGTCAAACTTTTAAAGAGCCAAGCCAGCAGCCTACTGCCCAGACCGTGTTCTTCCGGCTGTCTTCCTAAAATGCTCTTGAGATGATAACCATGTTCTGATCACAATTTTAGGCTCATCTCTTACTTTTTCTCTATGTTTATAAGCAGATTTCTCCACGTGCTTAAAGTATCGGTTTTCTGATGTTGTTCTTGCAGTTCGCGACGAACTCTGAGTCCTATGACAGACTGAAGAGTGCCGACTTGACGAATTGCACACCCCAGAAAAATCTTCTTCTTGTGGACACCAACTGAAGGGGGGAAATGCTCGTGATCTCCGTGAATTGAGATGCCTCTACAGCTGCACCAGTGGGAGTGTAAACGGGTGGTCCGAGCCGAGTTTTTCTGAAAATTATCGGGTCCCGGTTGTTTTCGGTCCGGTTTTTTCAAGTTAAAAAATCGTATCGAGAACCGTTTAGGGTTATGAAAACCACCACTTCCGGTCCGGTTTTTTCGGGTTTCGACTATTATTATAATAAAATAAAATTCATTATAATAAATGAGAAACACTAATTATAAATATTTTAGTGTATTAAGAAAATAAAATATATAAATATGTATCAAGATTCAAGTTTAAAAATATTAAATATATTATTTGATTGTCAAAATCTAATAATAAAATAATTTATTACATATAATATAAATTAAACATAATTTTCGGTTCAGTTTTAGGCCTTGCCGGGTTTTTCAGTTCGGGACCCAAATTTTTCGGTCCGGTTTTTTTCACATTAAAAGCATTTCAAATTTATCCCGGGACCCATAAATCCGGTTTTTTGGGTTCCGGTTCGGTCGATTTTTCAGTTTTTCGGGTTTCCGGTTTTAAACTTACACCCCTATGCACCAGAACCCGAACTTCCTCCTTTATGCCAACCATGATTTCACATTCTCTCGAACAGATCGGGAAGCAACATTAATCCGAAGTCGCCAAAGTTCTGCTTGAAAACACTGATTTCTGCAGCTAACACTAATGGTATATTTGGTTGGGTAGAATAGGATGGGAAATAGATCCTATTCCATCCAACCACACAAGTTCTATTTATATTGGATGGAAATAGGGGAGAAATAGATGGTCTTTGGTCTTCCTTATGAAATTATGGGAAATTGTTATTCCCATCTAGAATTGAGCTAAAAGGTCAACAATACCCTCCTTTTTTAAAAAAAATTGTTTACAACTAATGCCATTCTCCCTCACTAGCCTAGCCTAGCGGCGAGCATAGCCCCGGTGGCCAGCACAGCCCAGTGGCAAGTGCCTGACGACGAGCACAGCCGGCGACGAGCACGGTCGTGCCTCTTGTCCCCATGTCTCCGCAAACCCATTCTCCCCATTGAGCCTCCTCTGAGAGCACAGTCAAGCCTCTCGTCTGGCGACGGGCAGATCTTCTCCGGCAACTATGGGAGCTCAACTTGTTCGCGCCTCTCTCTCTCTCCACTAGTTTGACTCTCTCGCGACAGTGATGATGGAGACTCGACAGTGGAGGCTCCATAGCATGGACGGCCAAAGGCGGGGGCTCAATGGCTCGGCTTGTTCTCTGCCACTAGGGGGTTGTTTTTGTTGGGTGGGTGGGGAGGCTATTTGGAAGTGGGGAAGACATGAATGACAAGGAAGATGATGAACAGTGCCACTGTTCATGTCTTTTTTATTTTTAGTTTTCATGAAAATAATATTAATAAAAAAATATATATTTAAGGGTAATTTTATCTTTTTATCTTCAAATATTCTATTCATTATCACTTTATTCATTCAAACGAAATAATATATATTTATTCCTTATTTAACTTTATTCCTCACAATATTCCTTATCCCTATTTATTCTATTTCCTATCTATTTTATTTTGGCGAACCAAATGTACCATAAGATACCAACAAACAGGAAGACTTATAATGTAGGGAAGTCTTATAAAACCCGAGGAATGGTACCATGAGGCTTCAAATCATGTAACCTTGGTTAGTTCAAGGTGTTATAAATGATCCATTAAAACTTCTAGGGGTGTACATGGGTACCGGGTAGAACCGGAATTGGTTACAACCTATCCGATTAGACATTAATGACATTCGGATAGGATCAAGATAACGACTTAAGGAACCAGTTACAATAAGTTCCGATTCCGATTCCAACCATAAAATACCTGGAATCGGAACAAAAACCGATTATATATTTAATCGGCAATAATTTTCTCATTCCTTATTTGATTCTCACGTTGTTTATACCTTTACGCTCCTAACTTGATAATTTTTTATTTTACATAATAGAATTCCATTTATTTATTCAAAATATCAATAGAATTTACAGAAAAATAATAGATAATAATGAAATGTATTAAAATTTATATAAATTCAACAAATTTTATAAATACTGTTATATTAAACTAATAATAACCAAATTAGAATTTCAAAAATTTATCATAAATTAGATCGCTTAATTATGAAATGCATTGATCATAGATATATATTTGCAAAGTTATTATAACCGGTAGGGCCTGGTTACTAATTCCACATGGTATGGTCTATATCCAAAAGTTAGGAACTGCTTTCGGGTAGGGTCTGGTTCTTAATTCCACAGGGTAGAGTCCAAATTCAAAATTTAGAAATCGTTCCTATATAGGGTTCTCAGACCCAATCACCCCTAAAAACTATTTGAATTGGAGATAGTCTTGTGTATAACCAGTATAGCACGTGACAGTACTGACGGAGTGTCGCAAATAAATTTGATTCAGTTATTTTTAGAATTTTTTTTAAATAAAACTTAAAAGGAAAAAAATTCTAAAAATAATTTAATTTGATTGATTCGTAATACTATAATACTATACCATACCGTCAAGATTTTGTAGGGTGTCTTCCAACCAACTCAGGGGTTTCTCAATCCACTTTTTTCCTGAACTATCACTTTCAGAAGGTGAACTTGCAAGCAGCTTTGCCCACCAGAAAGTTACCTCTCTATTATCGGACCCAACCAAGCAACATGAACAGAAAAATCGACACATTGAATTATGAACTTCAATCCTTCAACTTGTCAAAGTTCTGGCAAAAGTCTATGGCGATGGCAAGAAGCATCATAACCTCCTAAATTGGCAATAACACTTTCGGGGTCAATAACAATCCTTCAATAAATCAAGAGTAATGTACATATGTGTTAGTGATGAAAATGTTAGAAAGAAACGATTAGAGACAGAGCAATCAATGAACCGAGAGTGACACAACAAGGGGAAGAAGAAAATGGAGTTTGAAGAACATCTTTACCACCTGATCAGCTAAGGGTCCTGAACTGCAAACTCGAACTTTGGCTCATGTAATGAAGTAGGCTATGAACTGAGAATTGCCATTCCTATCTATGAATCAATTAATCGGTAAAGTACATCTATCAAGAATTCATCTCCCCGACCCCGGCTGAATTCAATTCATCAGTTTCACTGGGGCATTTTCACGAACACGTCTGGAACTGATCCTTCTCCTTCAGGAGCTGACGTCTCCTGTAGACCAAGAACCCCACCACTGCAGTCTGCAGTATCGCGGCAATCCCGATGAAGAGTAGCCCCACCTTCTTCCCCGTGTTCATCTCATGCTTGCGCGGCGGTGGAGGGGCTCTCGGTTTGCTTTGGTGCGTCAAGCTGTAAGGAGGCGGGGGAGGTGATTTTCGTTCCTCTGGGGGCGGTGGTGGCGAGAGAGGCGGGGACGGTGGAGTCGGCGAGAATGGCGGCGGGGATGGTGGAGGTGGAGAGTATGGCAGTGGGGATGGTGGAGGCGGCAAGAATGGCAGCGGAGATGGGGGAGGCGGCGAAGGGGGTGGCGGAGGCGGCGGAGATGCCATAAGCGGAGGAGGAGAGTTCTGGACGGCTGGTTCAGTCTGAGACTCTACCAAGACAGCATAGTAGATGGCAATGAGAGACCACAGAACGACGATCACAGAGACAACCGGGGACGCCGCCGGTGCCATAGTTTCGCGCAATGGCGAAAGAGCTCAAGCCCCCAAGACGGTTCCTCCCCCGCCACGAGTCCTTCTGGCATCTGCAGAGCAATCAGGCGGCGAGGGGCCAGAGTCCGATCACTTCCGCCGCAAAATAGAAACGTCTCGGACGGCCCCGCGCCCCACCGAGACGCAGAATGATCCCTCCTTTGGGCTGACCCACGATCTCGGATCAACACCAACCGCCAGTTCTCCGACAGAATCAACGAAATCCAATTCTGGGCGTTCCCCCGGGAATGATCAATAAAATCTATCCCAGGAGGTTTTGGGTTTCTCAGAAATGGCGCGAGAGACAGAGGAGGGAAGTTAAACATGGGGATTGAAAATTTGTTAAGCTAGCTAAATTTGGGTGGGAAGGATGATTTGGGGGGTCGCGCGATTACAATTGCATAGTGAAAGGAATCTAAAAAAGGGGAGATTTTAGAAAACAGAAAAAGGTAGATTTGAAGAAGAAAACAGACCCAGAGAGACCGATGAGATGTCAACAACGGAGGGGGAGAGAGAGACTGGGGAGAACACATGCAGCCAGAGACGTTTGAGAAATTCTTTGACGACACCATGATGCGATGAATTTAGTTAAATATTATTTAATATGTAAGTAAATATTTTAAATTATATTTAAAAATAGATATTATTAGTAAAGAGAAAAATGTGAAAAACCCCATTATTATTATGTGTTATATAATCATATTTAATAATAACGGATTAAACATTCATTAATCAAGTTTACAAGTGACGTAATAAGTTGAGTTTATCAAAGAAATTGAATGGAGTTTCTCTGTTAGAGCTTCACTTCGAATGTGGGATGAGTTTTCTTTTTTTCGTTCTTTTTTTCTTCGCATTCCAGCTGAATCAACTTATTAAGTGATAAAATTCTTCCGAATGATAAATATTCTCTATTCATAAAAATTGAATCAGAAATTTTACTTGATATGGAGTTTAAATGGAGGCACTTTCTATCAATCAATTCGAAACCTTCTAATCAATAATGTCGTGTTTGGTTGGGAGAATGAGAATTCAACTACCGATTCTATTCTGAATGAGATTCTCAACCACATTCGGAATGGTATTCCCCATCTGCATAATAGGTATTCCGGATACGATCTTCTGCTAATCACCACCACCAGAAGTCCACCTTCGATGATAGAAAGTATAATTTCTAGAATGCTTTTGAGAGGTTCCACAGTCAAAGCTAACATCAAAAACTATAAATTAAAGTCAATCAACTGCTAGAACACTTGTCTCTCCAGGTTCCTATATTGTTAAAGTCAATCAACTGCTGAACAAAGATGCCTCCTGGAACTCTCAACCGCTGAAGCAACTCTTCCATCCTGATACTATTGCAGACATCATGAACAATGTCTCCCCAAACATAAGTAGAGAGGATCGAATAACAAGGAGTCATAATCCAAATGGGAAGCATAGCACTAAGTCAGCATATCAAATATTAAGGCAAATCTCAGCAGGTACAAGCATTCAACCATTCAAAAACTGGAGAGCTTTATGGAGGACGATAATTCATGAGCGCCACAAATTGCTACTGTGGAAGATCTTATGGAATGTTCTGCAAACGAATGCATGCTTAGCTCAAAGATTCCCTATTCGTTCAACCTCCTGTCTTTCGTGCTTTAAAGCTGAAGAAACAACTGAGCATTTATTTATTCATTGCCCCTTTACGGTCATTATGTGGTCATTCCTGCAATTCCTTTGAATCTAATTGCCTATAACTCAATTCAACATCTCAAATTGGGTAAACTCTATTTTATTTGTAAATGACAAGCTTAAAATTCCAAGTGAACTTCATCACTCTTTTCCCTTGCAGGCAGTTGTAGCAATGGACTATATTTGGCAGCTGCGAAACATAAACAGAGAGCAAATGATATTGCAAGATCTAATGAAGGCAACCGCAGAAGTTCCAAGGTAAGGAGCTATGAACAAGCATGGGATAAGGAAAACTATCCAGCCAATACAATCCTCACCGAGCAAAGGAATGGAACAAATTTCTTTCAGCACTGACATAACCATAAGGAACAAGGAAGCTTGGATGGGAATTGTGTGCACAAACCCACTTGGATCAGTATTAGCTGCTTGGTCGTTTCGTTTCATGGATTCATTTGCTGTTGATGTACCCCACCTGAGCAGGGGGAGCTAGAAGGTTTGATTAAGGCAATTGAATTAGCTAAAGAGATGAAGATTCGTAGTTTTCACCTTCGCAAGGATGCAAAAGACCTTATCGACACTCTCCAATTAATTCTCATCCCCGTCTGGCAGCAAGGATGGATCACCTTTTGAGCATTTTATCTATTTTTAATTTTTGGAACGTAGATCACATTCCTAGATGTTCATACTTTGTAACTCACAATATAGCCCAATGGGCATGCATCTTCCATCACATTGGTCCTATTAACATCCCCTCCTTCCCTTCCTCTGTTCTACTTAGAGAGATTGAGACGTGAAGAGGTCAAAATGTATTTTTGTTACTATTAACAATATATGAATTAGCATTCATTAAAAAACCTATAAATTAAATTTTAAAAATTTATTTTGGATGCTATTCACTCCTTCAATTCCTTCCAATCAAATAAAATCATTGTCATCAAAATGTTAAATTTTATTTCCTATCCATTTTATCCCCTTTTATTTTAATCTCTGCCAATTCCTTTCCAACTAACCAAATGCCATGTAAATGTAGATTGACAAAGCTGAAAATAGAGTTAATCAAATTAAGTCCTCTTTTTCTTTGGATTAAGTTAGTTAGGTCAAAATCCATTTGTGAAGAATGGTGATTAAATGTTCCCCGTGGTTTACAAGTAGTAAGGCAATATGCCCTATTTTACAAAATAGGTTCTGACTAATTTAAATTAGTTGCAGAGGATCACCTTGGAAGATGTGGAGCATTTCGCACCCAGTAGACTCACTCATGAGTCTAGTCAACTTCATTATCAATCCACCAAAACTATTTACAATTGATATAGGATAAATCTAGAGGAATTGACTCATTTTGGTGCAATTCTACTCTGTAACTAATGGGAGGTGCATAACAAAGCCATTTATGATTCTTTGTGTCGCAACCCCGAAATAAATCGAGTTTATGATATCATGGCTAAAAATAGATAAGAAGTCGCCACTAATCATTTATGGAAATAGTCCTAAGGTCGATTAGAAACCTACAATTCACCTAAGAGAGTATGACACTAACTGCATAGGTTTTTATTGGTCGGTCTTGAACCAAAGTTGGATTCGGGGGTTCTATTACGCTTGAAAGGCTCACGAGCCCATCGATACGCCCTATATCGGTACCCTAACAATGTTTCTAAACTTACCATATTTTATTTAAATTCAACTTTCCTAATCCTATTTTAATTTTAAAAAAAGATAGAATCAATGGTAAGAGAAAGAAATCCAAAAGGCACAATATCATAGACATGAAAGAGGGAAATATAATCAAGAAGCTGTAAGTTATGACACAAGTAAATCCCCAAATTAGTGAATTGAACCATGTCAACATGTTGTAAACTACATGTAAGAATGATGCCAAGATTATCTATTTACCTAGTAATCAGAACATGTCACTTACCATACCTTAGTATATCGAAGCATGCTAGAAACATGATGAAAATTTTAACTATGGGAATCAAGCAAATGATGTGAAATTTAACGAATATTAATCACTACAAAGTGGTGCCAATTTATCACGAAAGCTAACAGATTTTAGTAGGAATTGTAAACACGGATGCTAAGTTACTACACTTAATCTTTGAATCATCTTCTGCAATTTGTATCAAGAACAAAAATTACAAACTTCTGCTAACATCCATAAATTTCTAACCTTCTCATACATAGATGAAATACATTAGGCACCACTCAGACCATTTACACTAAAATAGAAAGGAAAACAGGGCATCATACCTAAAGTAACCACTTGGTAGCTTCGGGGCTTTCGAAATCGAATCAAACGACAGCAGAAGAGGATAACTGCGGATGAGATTACAGCGGCAACAACATTTCTTTGAAGAATGGTGGTAACCGTGGTCCTTGAGTGGCTACTCCAGATTTTTCTTAGTAGTGCTTCGAAGTCTTCTTCCTCGATCCCCCATCAGCTCTTCCTCTTTTTATACACTTCATTCGGGAATTAAATCCGGAAGAAGGGATATATTGAGACTCAAAATCAGTTAAGTATCTTCTAATTTCTGAATTCATGGAGCTGCAATAATATTTCCTTTCCATTTTTACTCAATCCTTATAACTGAAACATTATCAATATATATCAGTTCAGGACCTGCCAATTTTTCCTTCTCTTCAACTCAGCACGAATCTTTCTTTTCATTTATAATAATTTCTTATATATATTCATCATATTATTGACCAATGAAAAGAAGAATCCCGTGAAAAGGCCTCAGAATTAGTGAGCAATGAATTTTTGAATCCAACTGGCTGGTACGGGCCGGCCCTGCACACTGAGGCTCGGTGATCAATTTTCTCGGGCTGATTCTGGATCTTTCAGTATTACGCTCTATTTTTATATTAGTCCTTCATGAGTTAAGATCCAAATTCCGAAAGTCTTGCTTAAAGTAGCCTTCCAATAAATAGATATGATTTTTCCCACGAAATCAGCCACAGCCCAATTACTGTTATCTCCCTCTCCAAGATGAATTTCTGGTCCAAAATCCATCAAACCAAAGCTAGCTCAATGATCTTCATGATGAATTCAAATTTGCTCAGTTTTAACTCTGTTAAGTCCATCTGCCAAGCCTCTAAACTCCCATCTAGCTGCTAATACCAATAGTTCTGTGCCTTGAACGAGTTTGACCATCAAATATTTCTTCTCGAGCTAAAATGAGGTGTGTACACTTTGAATTCTTCACTGAATGATTTTATTTCTAGATTGCACATGTTATACACAAAGTGAAGCAGAATCCATGCAAAGCGAGACACGGTATTGGACCAAAGAGAAAAGACGCACAAAGGTTCTACCTAGCTTGGCTCTCTAGGCATAGTCTACGTGTTCTCAGATGCGTCCTAGATGAGCGACGATGCTGGCCTTGTAGCACTTGCAACAGACCACCAAGGAAGAGTAGTTGGTGCCCGAACTCAAAGAAAACATGCTATCAACCCCTTTCATGCAAAAGTAGAAGCGATGCTCAACTCAATTAGAATGGCAAGCTTGAAAACATTGAGAAGAATCAAACTCTTCTCAAACTCCCCCATACTGACAGAAGTAATAAATGAAAATGGAAGAGCTATTGTGCAAATTAGAAGCTTTGTGCGAGAAATCAAAGAATCCTTGCAAGATTTTGAGACCTGGGAGTGTATACGGATCAGTAGGGATGATAATCTTGTAATAGATAGATTGTCTAGACTATGAGAAGGGATGACGATCTTTGAACTCCTGGCCTCTGGCTTGTCAAAAGGAGACAAGAGTGGTTTCTTATCTCTGAAGCCCTTTATTGATCACAGTAGTCCCATGTATATTTGGACACGTAGTTATATATGATAATATCATTTATTTAGCAAAAAAAAGTTAGTTAGGCCTAAAAGGTGATAGAACAAATGAAAAATAAAAAGTTTAGAAGTTCTACTAGTGATAATCGGATCAAGACCTCTTAATTCTAGATCTAGTATGATTGCTGCACATAAATCTTTTGTTTTTTTCGATTGTCCACCTATGAATGAGAGAACTACAGTTTGTTATCTTGTTTTTTATCATTTGACACGAGCTGCAGCAAGAACCTTAATTTTTTTTGGTCAGATTTTAATGACCTAGCAATTTGGTTGGAGCAGCCAATTTATGAATCGAAGCCATAGAAGCTATACTCTCCAAAGAATTTAGTGAAGAACTTGAGGCATATTTAAATTAAGAGTGCAATTAGGATGATTGGAGTACAGAATCCAAGTTCTTTCTAAAGATTATATAGAATAGTAATAAACTTCTTTTTCAATTGGTTCTCAAAAGGAAAATCTTTGGGTTTAATATAAAGTCTATTAGCTCGGTGGGATTAAATTCTAGAATACAGACTACCCTCCATTCAAATTCCCTCCAAACTACTTTATAAAAAAAAATTACATGTATCAAACGGGTGTACGAGTCTATCGTGTTCAGCTTGACACAAAGGATAGTCAACTGTTTTCCGAGTTTGCCCAGGATTTAACCCTGATGGATTATCCAGAAATGGAATTTCGATCTCTGCCTTACAAAACTACTTTTGTATCCCCTCTGGGTGCTTAAATAGGAGACGTAATCGATCACGCTACTAGCTTTATATCTACAATCTGTCGATATAAAGAGTTTGTAGCATATATTTATCTTAGGAACAGTGTTTCATCAGTCTTACATCTTATTTGTATCTATCATGTATGATCATAGAAACCTCTTAGCTCTTGATCTGATTTTTTGAAGTACTCGCACCTTTGTTGAGTAGAAGACATAACTTTCTCTATAAAAATCTCTTCCTTTGATTTTCCATGCATATAATCCATTATAATTAATTAATGCACGACTGCTTAACATAGTTAAATGTCGACCAAGCCCTGCAGCGTATCTATCGCATCCATTTGCATTAATTTATGATATAATTTAATCATCTGCTGAAAGTTTGTAATATAATTTAATGATTCTATTGAAAGTTTGTGGTATAATTTGGTTATCCGTTGAAAGTTCGTAGTTTTTTTAGATTTATATTCCAAAATCAAATGTTACGTTAGTGCCGTGTTGGCCTCATTAGTGCCACATCATCTTTGCTAATGTCATATTTAATGTCACATTAGCTCTGTCATCTGCCAAGTCACCCACACGACGTGTAGTGGTAATGAAAGTAATGTTCGTGATTTTAAAGACCATCTTTGTGCTCGTGATATAACTTTACCATCCACTGAGCGTTCATGTCTTTTTATATATATCATATAGAGGTAGAGAGTAACTTGTCTAGTGATTAACTAACATGAGTTTGTTGAGATAGTAAGATATATTTTTCTCTTATGAATAGAGAAAGTTCATGTCAGGTGGTTTTACCCCCTTAATAAATCGAGTCAGCTAGAACCTGAATTAGTTAAGACTCATTGGATTTCTAGATATCATGCGGAACGAAAAAAACTTTTCTATTGAATAACATTGAGACCTAATCTGAAGCCCTCGATCAAGTTAAGCCCATAGAGATTCTTAACTGGCCCGTTCTCTGACTGGGTTGTGCCCATTGTGAGAAGAAAAATCATGGGGGTCCAAACTAATGTCGAAGCTTCCACAAAATTACTCTACAGCGGATTGGGCCATGGCCATGAGAGCCTAATTACCAAGCCGGGTACATTTTAAAATTAACTAACTAAGATTATTCGACAAATTTTTCATTTAATTAACGTTTCCGGTGCCAGTAGGGGTGAAAGTGGTTAGAACGGGTGTTTCTTTCCTAAATGGTCATGACCTGAATTTTTTTGGATTGGTTTTTTCAAGACAAAAAATCATACCGAGAACCATTAAAAAATTTAAAAAAACCAACCGTTAGCTGGTCCGATTATTTTGGATTCCGAATTTCAATAGAATAATAAATTAAATATAAAAATTATAAGATAAAATTCATTTTAATAAATAAAAAGTACTAACTATAAATAATTGGGGTACAAAATAAGTTAAATTGTATGAATATGGAACATAATTCAACTCTAAAATATTAAATTATCATTTTTATGATCAAAATTTAATAATAAGATTATTTTCTTATTATGGTATTTTACTTTTCATATAATTTCGATCAGTTTTGGAGCCCACGAGTTTTTCGAGTTAGGCCCTGACTTTCGCAGGTCGGCTTTTAATGACCTCAAAGACCACCCAAATTTTACGTAGGGTCCCTAAAACCTAATTTTTTCAGATCAGTCTCGGTCAATTTTTTTGGTTTTCCATTTTTTTTCTTACACCCCTATTGGGCAGATGGGTCTATTAATTAGTAAACTTACCCTTATGAGCCCATCTGACTTAGAATCAGTCAGGCCTATTAAGATTATGGATATTGGATTTGGCACATTCACAAAAGGTGACACTTCTTTTATTGAGAGGATAATTAGAATTTTTTTTTGGTTGCCATCTAGGACTTATAGAATGAAAAAATTATTTTGCTAAAACTTGATACCTTCGAAATAGAACCTGAGATTTTCATATGTTTTTCAATTTATGTAATAAAACATAAGTGGGATTGAATTTCAATGGTTGTTATAAAATATTCACCTGAACTTATAAGAGACTGGATCTGTTTTCATAAAAAAAAGTCTAAATTTGTACGTGTTGATACCTAATTACTCTTATAAATCAGGATTTTTTTTATGACCTTTTCGATTAGGATTTATTTCTTAACATCTGGTCTCGTATGGCGATGTGGCTTACACTTGCCACATATCATTCAACCACCATCAACAATTGACCTTGAGTAAGATATTTTTCTTTCGTGCTTGAACGGGGGAGACACATGACATGTGACAGGCTTTTCTCTTCCATCTTTGAATTAACAACTGACACGAATTGGATTTTCTCTTCTGATCTCGATAAATTGGCCAAGATCAGGACTTTTTTTTATCGGTCTCGAACTTAATGGGTAATGAATGCTACAGTTGGGCCTGACATGGCATGGCCCTACAAGGTAAGATACCCCGATACCATGTAAAATTCTCATATTTAAATTTGCTCCAAATTAGGTTAGGCAAATTATGTCGTGTCATGCTTAAATTTGTCGTGTCTAAATATGTTCGGGTTAGAAACTCCGACAACCTGAACCTGACACATTTATTAATTATATAATATTTGACGATAATGAAACATGTAATGTATATAATATTTCACATATCATAAAATTTATATATATAAATATATTAAATAGGTTCAACATTTATATAAAAATAGTGAAATATATTTAATAAACATGTTTAAATGTGTATTATTGGGTTACATAAGTTCAACCAATTTAAACATGCCTCTTTATCGCGTGTAAATAGATTTGTATCTGAATAGGCTTAACCTAAACCCAGCTAACTCTGTATCATGTCGTATCGAATTACCGTGTCGTGAAAAAAATTGTCAGGTTTACTCCGAATCTTATAATTCTGAAAAATACAAAAGAAAGAGAGACAGAAATGTTGGAATATATTAAGCCGTGACAGGAGCAGAGGGGAAGAAAGGAAGGAAGAAGAAACTCTCGGAATGGGCCATTGATGATTGAAGTGAAAAAGGCAAGGGAAAAGAGTTTGCATGTGAATGTGATCACAAAAATAAAAATAAAAATAAAAATATTGAGCAATAGGATTTGGTACAGAAATATCGTTTTCCATATTAAGATGTTTCGAATTCGATTCTTGTCAATAAGATTTATTATACTCTTCTTTTTCTTACATCCCTACCAAACTTGTGGACTTCTTTTACAATAGCCGAAAACAAGTAATTTTTTCATTTCCACTCTTCCATCAAATGGTAGAGAGAGTTTTTAGTTGTATTGTCTTAGTAGGCTTTAAAGTAATCATACTGAACTGTTGGAATGGAATTTTTGCGAAGTGTTTACACCCGTCGTTTAAAACTTGTATTTTTTATTTTAAGGGTCGAAACTGATTATTTATAGTTTTTGAGTTAATGCTACAATTATTTAAATTGAGATTAAAACTCTTTAAATTGATATTGTAATTTCTCTATACTATAAAATGTGAAGGTTTTGTAAAGTCCTACTTGTTGGAATATGTTGGAAACATTGATGCATTGGAAATTGAAGACAAATTGCCCATTTGGGGTACCTAAGCTCAGACTTTCTCAATTACCAGGCCAATCGCTTTCTTGGAAAGCTAGGTAGCAACTGCAGTCCCTCTTAGCTTTCCTTTTTCTAATTACTTATTTACTTATTTATTTATTTATTTATTTATTTATTTTTTATAATCGTTATATTACTAAACAAAATTTCCAGTTTTAGGTAGATGTTAAATATTGCATTTAAACGCGCTGTGTCTAAAGCGATTTATGTTAGAATATTCGAATTCATGCACAATTCATTTATTATAAGTGTCAAAATTATCAAATATGATTAAATTCTGTTTAATATAGAATTAATATAAATACGAAACGTTTGCCCCGTATAACTGATTACCTTTAAATATGTACATATGCACAAGTACCCAATTAACATGTTTGGCTAAAGTTATATATCCATGACACGATTAACACATCTAGTAAATAAATTAAATGGAGAATAATCATATTTCTTGTATAAATAGATCAAACGGGCTTACGGTTCCAATACACACTTAAATATATTTAGTTAAAGGGTTTAATCGTATCTTGTCAGATTATACAAATTTGACTTGATTCAACATGCTTATTTATATGAGTTGTACGAGTCCGTCCCATTTACAGATAAAACATGTTTAGACTTAAACGTAAATTACTTAACTCTGTGTCATGTCATATCATGTCATGTTATCATTTCCATGTAAAAAAATTTTGGTCTTAGTTATATGCTAGAATAATGGAAGTGGAAGTTTTATTATGAAAAATTTTCAGCCATCTTAACTCGTGATATGAATATTAATCGCGCGTAAAATGTTCATTAATATACTGGTTATTGCAACACTTTTATTAGTATTTTCTCACTAAATTATTGACGGACAGGATGACAAGTAACATGTCTATGTATACATTGAATATAACAAATAAGAGAAAAATGGTTTGGTACAATTGGTACCGTTCTCGATCTGAGAATAAAAAAATTTGAGTTTGATTTTCACTATTGGAACAAACTGTACTCCTTTGTTCTCTATTTCTTCTATCATTTTTTCAATATAAACGTTATATATGGATTATACGTGGATGAGATGGAGGGAAGACTTAAAAGAGACAACAAGGGGTCGATAATCGTACCGGCATCTATTGTATCAAGTCATTTTATCTCCAATTTACATTTATAGACCTAAATCTAATTGCAAAGTATTCTGAAAGTAGGACAATCAATGTCAATCAACGTGGGGTTGGCCTCACGGTTTTCTCACTAAACCCCCCAAATGAATGATATCAAGATCGAACCCCATATTGGGAGGGTTGACTGAAATTTTTCTAGAGATTTCGACCCAACTGCAGATTAATCTCGAGGTACGCTTCGATTGGCCCGGGATATTGAGTGGTGAAAAGAAAAAAAGACAATCAATGCCCATACTCAATGACAGCAACACTCCTTGCAAGTTTTTCAATAAGAGCGGTCTAATGTCGTCAAAAACACATTGACATAGATGTAATTCACCTCGGAATAGTTTTATTCTCCAATAAATTCACCGGACTCGAACTGAATTAGTTCGGATCTATCCGGATTTTGAATATAAGTGACACAAATTAAAAAAATGCACATGATGGGTTTTTAGTCCCTGAATTGAGGATATCGAACTATTTTCCGAATTACTCGTGCCACTGCCCTTTATCGAAACCTCAGTAAGTCAGTCACAGAGCTGAGCTTCACTTCTCCCTGCCAAATTTTGAAGTCTATGTTCATCGGCGAGCAGCCTTCCATGAATTGAACCGATGCTACCGTTCTGAACTCGAATCCAATCGAATAACTTCGAAATGGGATATAGACTTCTCCGGGTCTCCTCCGATGTAGCAGAGGGAAGTGAACCAAGTGTTAACACTGTACAGAGAAGCCCAACCCCAATGCATGCAAGCTGAAACCCTAGCTAGCTAGCTCTAGCTAGCTGGTAAAACCCTCGGAGAAACCCTAACCCTAGGGTCAGCACTGTATGGATATAGCTAAGATTAACAGACTACGTAACAATTTGCAGGTTCTGGGTGATGGAGAAATTTCTCTGCATGCATGAAGCATCTTGTCCTGTTCTTCTTATACAGAGATACATATAGATATACATATATACATACACACACATATATAGATATATATTGCTAGATCTCGAGCCTGTCTTTTTAAGGGGATCTTCTTCTGCATGCGAATCTATCTCTAAAATTACCTTTTTTACTACCTGCAGCATCCCGCTTTTCGGTAATTCTGGTATGGAATATTTATGAGTTAACATTCACTTTGGTCCCTCAATTTGTACCCGGTCAGCACTTTAGTCCCTAAACTTTTTTTTGCCAACAATTAGGCTTAAACATCCATGTTTTTGCCAACAAATCAGTCCGACCGTTAGTTTGCCATTCGATGTGTCATTTACGAGGTTAAATTTATACTTTTTTATTAACAAAACATTAAAACGACATTGTTTTACTGAATAGAAAAATATAATGACTGTTTTATCATTAACTATTGATCATATTTCTGACGAATTACTATTAGTTTAAAAACAAACTCATTGAAAATATGATCAATAGTTAATGACAAAACAGTCACTACATTTTTCTATTCAGCAAAACGACATCGTTTTAATATTTTGCTAATAAAAAAGGATAAATCTAACCACGTAAGTGACACATCGAACGGTAAACTAATGGTCGGACTGATTTGTTGGCAAAAATATAGATGTTTGAGTCTAATCGTTGGCAAAAAATGCTTAGGACTAAAGTGTTGGCCGGGTACAAATTGAGGGACCAAAGTGACTATTTTCTCTTAAATTTTCTATTAAGCTCGAACAGAGTTATATTATGGAAAAAAAAGTTTATTTTGGTTATCCGCATTTTAAACTATATTCATTTTTTACATAAACTTTTTTTGGTTGATTTAATCAATTTTTCAAATATTATTAAGCTTTAATCCTTTACATTATTTTTAATATTAAGAAAGATAACCTTACTTTTTTTAATAATTAAAATATATTATTAACTAAAAATTATTTTTTACAATTATAGAAAAGGAGACACTCTCGATGTAAAACAAAGACGAGTTAGTGGGGACTCGACTATAAACTATCCCCGAAAATGTTATCAATAATTTATGGTACTACTAGTGACTTCACAGTAATTGTAGTGGTCGGATTCGATCCTCTTTTACGTTGAAATTTCCATGTATTTTTTTAATTTACAAATAAAAAAATCTCTTTAACATTATAAAGTCTTATCACCTTTTTTAATATTAAAAATAATATAAAGGACTAAAGTTTAACAATATTTGAAATGTTAAGGATTGAAATTAATTCGAAAAATTTATGTCAAATATAAATATGATTCAAAAAAATTGATGATCAAAGCTAACATTTTTCCCTTATATTATCAAAGCAAATTCTTGGCTACAAACATAGTTTACTTTGAGATGGTCTGGAACAACTTTTCATTAGATAAATTTTCGGATTTGAGTTTTGTGGATGGAATTGAGAAAGAGGGACTGATACGGTTGGTCCCACTCTCGCCATATTACTTAGAGATTCCAGGTTAGATCTCACCACCAGGACTTTTCATATCAAATATAAATTAGTCGGGACGTATTTTGGAATTCTACATGCCCGATAATATAAATCGAAAAAATAATCTCGGCTCTGTGGAGTTAGAAGAAAAAACAAAAGCAATTAATTTCTTTTTTAAAAATATATTTTTTAGTGTGTATCCCGGGATATTAGAAAATCTTATCGATCGTGATTAATACATATTTTCGTGATCATTTAACAGATAATAATACAAAATTCAAACAAAAAACAAAATAATGGCACGCAATTTTAGGCCAGTAGTTTCACTTGTTCAGGAGAGTGTAGGGCTGCCGTACTATCTTGTTCCCGAGTAAATATCCATTGTATATATTGAATTAGTTGTGTAAATTTTTCCTATTTTAACTATGAAATTTTAAAAAAATTTTAGAGTTAATTTTATATATGTTAATATTTAAACGGTGACTTATACAATGAATTCGTTATATTTTATATATTAAATATTTACTCATTGTCCCCCCTCTCTCTCTCTCTCTCGTGGGCAGAGCACCTACGTCGTCCTGGCGAAATCCTGATTTGCCTTTTATCGAGGCACAATTGGCTGGTGGTACCAGAGATTTTCGATAGGGTTAAATGACAAGAAATGTCGAGTTTTCTTTAGTCATATGTAAGTAAAATGCTTGAGAAATAAGAAATTACGAGATTGGAAACTATGGAGGTGGGTCTTCCAGGACAAATGGCAAAGGCAAATGCATGTGTGACAAATCGGATTTATCTCAATTCAATCGCAGTTAGGTAGCCAGGACCAGTGTCTTGATCCAAGCTCCTCCCAATCTATAGGTACTTGCTAAAAACTGAGATGAGAGGGTTATCGAGTCCAATAATCCATATAAATCTCAATTTTCTTGTACAGAGATTTGTGTAAATATTCATATAAGAGCGAAACAGAAAGATGTTTTGCGAACCAGAGTGGCTACTTGCTGAGGCTTCTTGGTGCAGTGGCAAGATCTGCGCTTTGAGAGGGAAAGGAAAGAAGGCATTCACAGAATGGAAAGGGGAGGGCAGCCGAGAGGCGCACCGTCGAAGAAGATATGGGGAACGGCGAACGGGTCATCCGGGCAAAAGTCACCAACTCAAGAGCCGGGAGGATTTACAGCCACCGACAAGAGGGATGGGAGAGCCCCTAACTGGAATGCGAGGTGATGGAGAATTGCGCGCCACTCCGCAGCCAATTGCACTGGCGGAGGGCGACAGGCATTGGAGAGATGCCGTGTTGGAGTTGATCATCCCCTTAAAACTCATTATTTCACTCTTTTTAGATTTCAACCCCTTGGATTTTCTACATTCATTTGTTAGTCAAGTTCATGGACCATATAGGTGCAATCCATATCTTATTGATTGATTATACCCTCCCTTCCCCACTTAAACTAAACAGGTAGAACAGGTAGAACAAATAGTAAGCTTCGATTAAACTCAAAAGCAAACACCCTCACACACATATAAACAAGGGGGAAAAAATGGCACAAAAAGGAAAAATCGGTGTATGTAATTAGTACATAATGTGACAATACTAATATAATATTACAAACTAATACAATTAAGTTATTTTTAAAATTTTTTTGAGATTTTATTAAAAATTTTAGAATAATTAAACTTTATTATATTATAATATTATATTATTAATAAGTAAAGTGGTGTAGCTATGGTAGAAAGTACTCTCTTCAGGAAAAGATTGGCTTAACTTTTACGTGGCTTTCCTGCATGAGCTGAGGTGGCACTGAGTTTCCTTCAAGGCACGAGATGTTTCAGTCTTTGCATGTTCTGTTCATCAGGTGACTGCAGGAACTGTTCCCCATACGTACATATATATATATATAAACATCTACATGTTTCTTATGTTTATCGAGAGTTCAGTGAACTCACACTGAAGCAAGCCGGACTTTAAGACGTGAAATTCACTTAATTACGAATCTTCTTTATTTATAAAATTTAAATCGAACTTATACATAATAAGAAGAGATATCGAATAATTCTAATCAAGACATATTAGTACGTGAATGCCTTGTTTTCAACTATAAATAAAACCTATCCACCGATAAGAGGTAAAAGGAAAGATTTAAAGAAGATGAAAGCTCCGGTGGTAATAACTAAACCGGTAAATTCATAATCCCAACCATTATGATATCGTTACATATAAGACTTTCTTCAAAACAAGGGTTTAGTTAATCAACATATAGCTGGCTAATTGATTTATCCACAAGACCCTACACAGTGCATGTAGAGTGTCACGGAACAAATTAAGAGTACATCCACAAAATGGAAACATATACCAAATGTGGACATTGACCCGTTCATTGTGACAGAGAAAACAACCTCACAATTAACCAAACACAGCCATGATCGATCGATTGAGTTCATGACAATATATATGTTGCCCCGAGGTAAAAGATCAACCTATAAAGTTGCCAATCTAGGAAATAATACTAATCAAAGCCTACATAAATATATTATATGTATATATAATATCTATAATATATAACCTAAATTGTCCCTTGACACATACTAAAATTGTATACATATATATATATTTAAGGCAGCTAGTTTTGCCTTGTGAATTCTTTCTTCAATCTTTTGTCTCTAACTCGAAACCCTAATCTGTCGATTGATTCCATAGAGCAAACGTTGGAAGCCCCTGGTCCTGCAGTACCAATTCCAGATCATTCCCGTCCCTGTTGCCGCTTGAATCGTCTCCGCTCCGGTCTCTCCCGTGATCTTCGATGTACTTTGCACTCGGATCCTCGATCGAGAAGTAGTTGTGCGGACTATAAGCCTCCCCGGTGCAGAAGTTCCCCGAGTTACTTCCCGAGAACGCGCACCTCTCGCTAGACAAGTTCTTGCCGGACAACTCCTCGGGAGCAGGTTCCTGGCGATCGCTGCTCGAGGTTGCCAGAGCCAGGGAGTGGTGGTGAGGGTCGGTCGACATGGCACAAGAACCGTACTCCTCCAGGGCATCTTTCGGGGGACTCCCACGCTTTGCAAGGTCGCCGGTTATCAGCATCGAGCTGGAGCATATCCGCTTCACATCGTACCGGCTGATATCGAAGTTTGTCACGGCATTGGTTCCTCGGAACTTGATTGCTGCAATATCGTATGCCTCTGCTGCTTCCTCTTGGGTACCTTTTATGCCGACGAAGATCGACTTGATTAAGAATATCAACTATATAAGCAAACAAAATGCACCTGCAAATCTATTACCATCTCAGAGATCATTCGAACCGATACCTTCAACCTTCCACAGTTGATAAAAATGTGCAGGAAATTGCTTCACGAATAAACTAGTTTTGCTCTAAGAATTAAAGAAAAGCTGGTTGTATTTTTTCGGTGTAGACTACTTATATCTAGAAATCCAATAGCTTTGACTAATCCAAGTTCAAGTCAGGTAGCATGCTAAGGGATAAAACTCTTACAAATGATGGGTTCTTTCCGTTCACAATCGAATTCGGGATCTTATTAAGAGAAAAGTATCAAGTCATTTCAATCAACTCATGTTCTACCTAATACCATTGAAAAGAACAAGGGTAATAATGTAACTTACTGAAGGTACCAAGGTACAAGTCCTTGTTGCCAGCAACTCTTCCTATTCTGGCCTGCCACCTTCCATGTTGATGGTGCCTGCAATTTTTGAGTTGGAGAAGAAAGAGAGGCAATTAAGTAGACAGAAAGAGCCGCAAAAAAATTTTAAAAAATTAAATTTATAATTATTTCAATAATGTAATAAATAGTATTTCTTATAATCATTACGGTTTTTGTACATTTCTGATAATTTTTTTTCCATTTTTGTAAATTAACTGAAATATGCAAAAAGTTTAGAGGAACATAAGGCTGCAAATGCAGTGGTATATCATCCACTTCATTATTTTTCAATAAAGTTGTTCTTGCCGGAGCAGGTGGACCAGCTCATCGGGACCAAGGAGGAAACCTAAAACAATCCCCACTTACAGTAACGTGGTACGAAAATATCGACAAAATTACATTAATTATCTGTAATTATAGTAATTATGAATATGATTAATACACATTTACTAAGAGTAATTTGACTATTGCTAAATCACACCACATATCAGATAAGTCATTGAAAATTTTCTCGAGACCAAGATGTTTTAAATTCAATTCTTATTAAGGAAACAATCTGTGTAGTTTTTATCAATTCTCCTTTCCTCCTATTCCGTTTCAAATCGATACGTCTCCTTTTTAATTTTTTTAAAAAAATCATAGTGGCACTGTACGTACCTTGTCACTCCTCGGTAGACGGATGCTCCCCTAGAAAATCCACTGCTTTTCCTGTCAAAAGTTTTACCAACAAGCTGTAAAATTATATTTACTTTTTAACAAAAGTCGGAAATTCTGCGGTCCTGCTGTTAGACCCTTCAGCACATCAGAATCACGGACCATTCATTCAGCAAGTGAAAAAATTAATTAAGAATTGTTCAATTCATTTGTTTTTATTTATATTGATGGCTAAGTGTCATTTGATCGAATCGTTGAATAGTTCAGTCACACTGAACTGGAGAAGCATCATGCAATAAATCAATGCAAGCTGCAAAAGTTTTTTATTCTCAGAGATAAATGTTTCAATGGGGGTCTAATTGACAAGACACAAATCCATCACAGAATCCCACATTCTATGTACAAGAATCCGACAATCACGTAAGGTCTTGGATGTTGATTATACATAACAAACACGAAAGACCGTACACTGTCATTGATCGATTATGTTCGTGCAAAAATGAATGTCCCAGAACGTTACTAACTCGAGGCCAACTAATTGATAATTGTAAGGAACCAAACTAATTAATTAACGATGAACAGAGAGGAGAGGAATCAGGATGAGGTCATGTACCTTCTCAAGTGGGCAACGAATTCTTGTCGGGTCATGTTCTTCATTTCCTCGAGCTCCTTCCCATAATCGCTCAGCTGAGAAAATTTGCAAACAGGTCCCCCAAGACAGAGGTAAAATATTTGAACATGTAAATTTTGAGTTACAAATGTCCTTTTTTGCAAATACGTTGAAGTTTCGGGGGTGTTAATGCAAATAACGGACTTACAGGGAAATTAATGTGTGTGGTTGGCCCCCAATACTTCAATGCGGCCAAGTCATAAGCCCTTGCTGCCTTCTCTTCTTTGTCATATCCACCTGTACATTAAGATTATCCCAATTACTAACCCGAAGAACCGACACTACCACGAGAACTACAACTATAACTATGCATCAGGTTAAAAAATTGGAAGTCAGCACTTCATTAAGAATCGATCTGTCGATCGAATCCTTGTCCATTGTAACATTGGCTCAGTCTGAGTCTAGATTAATTTATACCACAATATTCAAAGCATCCATAGTTGCAAATTTGCCATGTTGGGTATTGAAAAAAAAATCATTTTTTTGCAATAAATTGGTTAAGAAAAACAAAAAAAAAAAATCAAATTTGTGGCACAGAAATTTTCTGACAGTAAATACTCTCGTGACCTTGGGTAAGTGTAGGAATGGAAAGTTGATTCTACAATTCCATGTCCAAAATGGTTTAGCACCCCTCAGAGCTGTTGGATGGAGAGTGAATACCACATTCACTATCCAATAGTTTCTAGGAATGTTCAAGATCCCATATTCAAAACCGTTTGTGGACTGATATATATGGTTTTTCATAAGTGAACTGACGAACATGGTAAGATCCGGTTTCAAAAATTTAGAAACTGGTCTTATATAAAAATAAGGTTCGATTATCATGATTGATACAAGACAACCGGAACCTGACCATCTCTAAGTGCGATGTGAATGAGGTGACTAGAGAGAGCTGGGAGGATGCAGGAGAGCAATTGCTTACCCAGATAAACTGCAGTAGATTTGTAGAGTTGCAGGTCAGGAATTTACAGAGGGCCCCCTCAGACTCGATATTCAGCACATACAAAACAAAAATAAAAATAATAAATAATAACACGTCAGCAAGGATAATCTTTAAGTAGAAAAAAATATCAATAAGCTTAAGGGCAAAAAAAAAAAAAAGAAAATTATCGTGTATAAAAGAATTAGATATTACCATTTAACAGCTTAGATTTTTAAGTGAATATGCGTATGATTTCTTACAAATTTTTTCAGGTGAATATTTTACGAGGAATCTGCAAAGAAATTGTAATTGTTTCATCACCTTGCCTTCCCTTTCTTGTTTGCCCTTCTTTCCTGCAGCTGTTGTCCCAAAGATGTGCCTCATATCTCCCTGTCCACCTATGCCTGAAAAGTACAAAAGGAATATACATATGGTCTAAGAGAATCATAAGACTTTTGCAGGGGAAGGGGCAAGGAAAAACCAAGGGAATTTCAGGAGCTCCACGGACGAGAATCGAACTGAGAATTGGGTTTGCTATTCGATTGTACCAAAACTTATTAATTCCTAATTTCCTTATCGTTTTTCATTTTTCTTTTAGTCATAAAAGACTTCATACGTAGTAGGAAATAGGAGATGAGGGGAATAAAGAGGCCATCGGCCGAATGAGAGTCAAAGTTATCATAGATGATAATACCAATGTACCAAAATAAATTTCTAAACCCTGCCATAGTTAATTGTGCAAAAATAGTTTTTTTAAAATAAAATGGGCATTGTGGTAAAAAAACAAAATGGATATTTTTTTACACAAATGAGATACATAAAACTAGAAGTGAAAAAATATAGAATAAAGGGTATAAGAAGTCCGTTTATGATAATTAAACTCAAGACCTCTTGGTCTCAGATCGAGAGCAGTACTGCTCTTTACCATTGCTGATATTAAATCATACTTAACTAACACCTGAGGTTATTCATATCATCCATGTCCCACCACAACTCAATATAAACGGCCAAAGCAAAACGGGCAACACTTAATTCATGAGAAAATCTTGTTTGTAACGGGTATATTACATGGTACTAATGATGTGATGTCATAATTTGATAAAATTCAATTATTTTTACGATTTTTTTTCATTTTTAGGATTTTATTAGAAAAATCTTAAAATGATTGAATCTTAGTAGTTTGTGACGTCACGTTAGTACTATCACATAATATATCTATTATCCACAACAATGTCTCCCAATTCAGACTTTGATATTTCCACCTAAAAATACATCAAATTTGTTCATCACTTTAAGGATAATTTATAGAACATAATAAGTATTATAAAAATTACCAGATATAATTTTTACGATGATTTAACACTACTATTTAATGCAATGCAAGCGCAACCTTTGGTTGTGAACACTAAATAAGATATGACTATTAGAATAGCACTTCGTAAATTTAGTACAGTCCTCGCCATTACCTTATAACCTATAGATTTTATGTTCGATCTCATCAATAAGACTCCGTGTGCTCATTTATTTCATCTTCCTTCTACTACGATTCAATAACGGAAACATTTGACACCTTAATCCAATGACTTAGAATCAACTTATCAAACTAAAAGTAAGAATCCGATGGTTCATATATTTTTCCCAAACAAAGCATTGGGACTCTCTATACTTTATTTTCTCTTTCTCTATTATTTCTTGTAAAAGAGGAAGGGAAAGAAAACAGAGAGAGTATGGGGAAAAAGAAGACTACCACCTCGTAACCCCGCGGTACTGAGAAGTCCTCTGCCCGAAGGTATCTATAGATTTCCGAGGAACTGCTTCCCTCTCCGACGCTGCCTCCGGAGACTTGTGATCAACCCCACTCCTCTTTTCCCCCACCACCGTCGTCGCCGGGGCCGCCACCGGACCGCCCCAGCTGCCTCCAGCCCCTTGGCTCACCGAGAGCGAGAGAGGCTGGTAGCTGCACCCACCACCGCTGACGGGCATCTCCGCCGGAAACGGCGTCGTCGGCGGGGCCGCCTGGCGCAGCCAAGACTTGAGACACGAGACGGAGGTGATTCCGGCGGCCGGTGGGTGGTAGCACAGCGGGGTGGCGAGGCCGTGGTATGGCTGCTGCGACTGGAGAGAGTGAGTGAGCTGGTTAGCACTTTCCCTGTCGACGGCGGGGAAGCCAAGGACCTGGTTGTTCGCTGTGATGCTGAAATCGGGGCCGGCGCTTTCTTCGTTCTGCGGTGGCTGGGAGTTGAAGAAGTCTTCGAGCTTCGGCGTCTCGCCGCTCGTGGTGGGTGCACCGATCGAGTTCTCGAAGCTCCACTCTAACAAACAATACATACTCATACACGTTCAAATTAATTAACCCATTCATCCGATCCTTCGTGGATCAGGCCGAGCCAAGAAGTTATCTATTTGTATGACCAGCAACAACATGATAATTTAAATTATCTAAATCATTATAAAACAATTAAAAATTCAAATAAACTCCGTAATTAATATATGATATGTGCTTATTATGCAAAACAATCAATTTCCAAGGCGAAAATAGACCCACAACTCGATCTTGTGACTTCTTCCTTTTATTTAGTAAGAAGGAAAAAATAAAAAGAACACTCGAAATAGAATCAAATTGGAGATTTCTTGGTCTAAAGTTGAGTACGATTCCATTCCAACAAACCCTTGTTTTGTTCTTCCTTTTTATTTAACTCCAGGGATTCTAAGGTTAAGTTTACGAATTGAAGGACATGCAAAAGGAAACATTCATACCTTGAACTTGAACCTGATGGGATCCTCCATGGGAGCGCCCAAAGGGATCATCTTCTGCAACACAGAGAGACCCATCAGAACGAAGGGGCATGAGAGGGATGTGATAGTGGTGGTGGTGATGAAGATGGCTAATTTCTTGGTTCTCTGCATCTTCTTCTTCTACGACTATTTCAATTTCTTCTCCTCGTTCTTCGTTGTCATCATCCCTCCTCCTCCTTCCATCGCCTGCTTCCACCCTCAGGTGAGGAGTTAGAGAAAACCCTAGCCAGTTGCTCATCTCTCTCTCTCTCTCTCTCTCTCTCTCTCAAACCAGTGGGCAGCGGGTTCCCCTCTCTCTCTCTCTCTTGCTAACCCTCGCTATGGAGGTTTTTGGGTTTTCCAGCTCTAACTTCGAAGCTTTTTATCTTTTTCTCAGTTATTATTCATATTCTCATTCAACATAGTCGTCTGAGAAAATTTCAAGCGCCCATTTATCACTAAATTAATATGGCCTTTGGTAAATAACGTTAAATTACGATAAACGCTAAAATTACAGGGAAAATGAGCCGAATTACGATATTGCACTGTCCAAAAAAAATGTAAAATTAATTTGGAAATAAATATTTTACTAATTATTTTGTAAAATTTTAATTTATATGATCTAATCGTGTAAAAAAAATGTAATCTCATATTATATTTATAATCAAATATTGTAATATATACTATGTACATCAGCGCACTTTTAAACAATCCTCGAAAGATTACAGGTTGAATTTTACTAATGGAACTCTCTATTCTTTTTAATCCAGCATTCTTCGTATTATTATTTAATACTTTAAATAGTGAGAAAATCAAAACTAGTGCTAGAAATAATGATATATGCTTGATGTGGATGGGACAAGAATGGTTGACATGAAAGGCCCCGTAGAGAGGTATTGTCCATTTTGCATGGCAACGCGACGGTTAGGCTCTCACGGTTTTATCCTAGAAAAGGCAACTCTCGAAAGAAGAGAGGTATGTATGAACTTATGAAGAACACACTTCGTCTTTACCTCTCCAATACAGAATTAGTCCCCATGAATGCTAAAATATTTGTCCTCTCGAGTCATAATCTCAACTTTATAAGTGACTACTGGTCTGCGAGTTTATATTAGAGGCTTCCGAGAGAGCTTGCCGAATTAGCGACAAATAGTATATATTCAATATTATTAATAGGTCTACGAAGTAGACATATGTATCAATATTCATTTAAAAATATAAACTAATTAATAATGGAATCACTTTTTTTTAGATTTAAAGTTTTATTTTATCTATCATAGTAAAACTCGACCGTTTAACTACATGTATGTGCAAAACCCTAAAACTTATATTAGCAGAATATTTGATTGGATATAAAGTAAGTTGTTATCTCCGATTATAATTCACATTACACTATAAATTATAATGTTTGTCTGTAAAATTTACTATAATTAGAAATTACATCGATTAAATTTTAAAGTGAGAGTGGCAAAACCTTTCATAAAAAAAAGCATAGCATTATCATATTACAATCAATTTTATAACCGTTTTAATTATACTCACAAAATATTACAATAAACTTTAAATTTTTTCAAACATCGTAATTTCACATTTCTACTCTTCGAGAAAATCTTACCATAGTTTAAATTTTCACCACAAACATAATTTTCTCCATTATCTAATAATACCGGAACCAAACCACCTGCGTTGAAAATGGATTTGACAAAAGGAGTCTGATGTAATAGTATCGCACTCGATCTGAGACTAAGAAATCAAGAACAATTTTTATAAATGAGACTCTCTATCCCTATTTATTTCTTTTTTTTCATCTTTTTCTTGATTTATGTATCTTATTTACACGTAAATAATGAATTTTTCCCTCAAGGATTATTCAGACGTAAGGGAATGAGGAAATTATAATTATAAAAAGAGGAGGGTAATTTTAGAGTCCTCTATTTTCCGATTCTCTCCATCTCTCGTCAGCATCTCTGATGTCTTTGATTAATTTGTTTGGGGTTCTGTGTCTAATTGGTACGTCGGGCTCAGTGTCCTTTTGGAACAAAATGAAGTGAAAATTTACGGCCAGGATAGTAGAAATGAAAAGATTTTTAAATGTTTTATCAAATATATATTATTAATTATAGATTGTTTAATTAAAAATTTTTCAAAATAAAAAAAATCGAAAGATTTAACATTTATACAACCGTGTAAAGCTATACACACATATATATATATATATATCTAATATTATCCAATAAAAAAACTTTTTAATATAAAATATACCAGTCGACTATTAAAATGATTTTATCATATTAAACACTGAACGTAGATATATCATCACTCCTGTTAAGTGACGAAAACTCGAATCTTTGTTCGTTGGTGGAGCCAATTATTCGAATGGTTAATTTGCTAGTCGATATTTTTTTCACGAAAATTTCACGGATGGTACATTTTCTTTTACCTTTATTTTATGATGGTGCATTTTCTCCTTTATCTCTTTTAAAAATCGTTATATGATGGTATAAACCGTCAGCACTAGCTTCACACTGACATTTAAAAAAAAAAAAAAACTCTTACCAGTAGATATTGCTTATTGCATATCACTTTATAATGCAGACTAGATATCCTGTGTTTTGATAAAGAATATTTGGTCTAATAGTATCGCACTCGACTTGAGATTAAGACGTCCGAGTTTAATTCTCCGCAATGGAACTCTCTGTATCGCTTTAATTCCCTCTTCCTTTCGACCCCTTCTAGGTTCATGTGTCTTCTCTGTTCTTCGAAAAAAAATCTTTCTATATTGAAATGAGCCATGTGAATCGAGAAAATTTAATTTGGGAGGGATTTTCCTCTAATAGTCTTTCCAACTCAAACTGGATTAGTCGGACTGGATGCTAGTGGCTTAGACCGAAAGTCTTAGATACAAATCTTGTGAATGAAAAAAAAAATCACGTTGCAAAAGTTTTATCCCTTGGTAAGCTGATTAGACTTGAATCTAGACTAGTTAGAGTTCACTAGAGTTTTGGGTATCGGATAGTATGTATAGAAAAAATTCAATTTTGTAGTTGCAAACTGTGTATCTGTTCATTTTTTTTCTGTTAAAAGAGAGATGTAAGAGCATAAGCGGATGCAAATGAGGAACTAAAATGATACAGAAGTTTGCTGATAAAAATCGAATTCGTAATCGTTTAATCGCAGATGCCAACATGCAAAATCCTATTTATTTATAATGAATAAATAATTCATATAGGTGGGGTATATGATATCGCCGTATGGTGGGCTGGACTGGCCGAGGAGACGGTGGGAGTTCAATCATTAGTCCATGTTCGTTGGTTGAATATACGGTCATATTTATGATATTGAAGAAATTAAAATTATGCATAGATAAGGCTTTCTTTAAAAAAAAAAAATCAATGTCGACAAGGCTAGATTTAGCTGTTTTGTTTACGCCTTCTTCGCACAATAAGGGTCTCACATTTATATAGTACCGGTTGTTCATGTTTGTCAGATATATTCGCAGTTTAACATAAAAACTTGAAGATTATGTAATGGGGGCGGTTGAGTCGTCACTACTGTTGACGTTACATCCAAATATTCTGAGTAAAAAGTTTTGCCATATAATAAGGTGGTTCGACTCGCATCCTGAATCAGTAAAGGATGTAAAATTTTGATCGCGCTTATAAAATGTTAGGTCCATATCAACCTAAACCTTTTGGTGGTGACATCTTAATTCTCTTTGATTCCAAGTTTTATTCCGTAAGGATTTCACCTTGAAGCCTACCCAGTTGCTTATAAACATGGGATTATTTTCTTATGTTATCATGTTTGATATGTAAATCTTAACATTGGCTCTCAGTGACAATATGTTTAGTCTTGACACGTGCCCTTAAAATACTTTTCTCAATAATTGACCTCGAGTTTCTTCCGTGCTCTGACTTTATCTAGCTGGCGACGTATGAGCCTGCACGATAACCTGACTCTGATACCATGTGAAATATTCACATGAGGGTCTACAAGATGTTGAACTCGTATCTACTTAAAGAAGGCTCAATTCCATTGTAAAATTAGGATTATTATCTTATCCGACCGATATGGGATCTAATTCTCAACACAATCTGTTAACTGTTCGTTATGGAATTTATTCTTCAACAGTAATTCAATTCTCGGATATCAGAGGATTTACACTAAAAAATGATAGAATTCAGCTGAAAATTATATTTACAGGAAAAAGTATGACATTCTACCATGCATCTTCGTGACAAAGATAGAGCTGTGATCTACTCACACATACAGACATCACATACATGACCTTCACCATCTTCTTCGCGCAGAAAATCCACATAAAAATCCGGTCGTTTTAAATGCATTTTTAAATTAAAATAATAGAAAGGATAAGAGCGTCCTTTCGCCATGCAGAGCATTCATCCACTATACACACAAACCCCAGAAGAGATGGATAGAATGAAGAGAAAATGAAGGAGTATGGTGAGTCTCACTGCAAGAATTATAAGATATCTTAATCTTAAGTTGATAATATTATCATTGTACCAAACTCTCTTTCTGTCTAACTTATTTCATTGACTTACTTTTTATTGGTCAATGTATTGACTTGAGACTCAAAACATCAAGCCAAAACGTTCACTCCGATTTGACTTTCATTTGTGTTTCTTTTGTTCGAAGTCACTCGAATTGTGGAAATGCGCTATTTGCATAACTGAGTACAATTTACCGACTGCATCACGGTCGGCGTTTTTCCTTTTTCTTAGATTTGTTGATTTAGTTCATACCCACTTAAATGCATGTATCCATCCATCGTCGTTTTACATTCGCCGTCTTGTTCTTCATCATTGCAATATTAATCTGGAACATTTCATTCTTTTTTTCCAATGGCCGAATTTTCATTTTTGTTTTTCTTAAAAATTTATGCTTTTGTGATGAGGTCGGCCGGCCACTGATACAAACACGGCATTGGGCCGACTTGGGCCTGGCCCATACGGCAGCAAATATTTAGGCCCAAAATGTCAGTCATGTACCCGATTTTTCTCTGTCAATGGAAAGTTTGGGTGATCCAAATGAAATGGATACTTAGCAGATAAGATTATTAGAAAGCCACTACATATGTAAAGGACTGGAAGGACTAGCTAGAAGACTAATTATCGAATGTACAGAATTAATATGTCAAATGAAAACTTATCAAGTTATAGATCCGATGGTGCAAATAACAAAAGAATCAAAGCCTAGTTAGTTGCTCAAACTAATCTCTCTTCATATACCTCCTGTCCGTTTCAGCATTTTACAGTTGGAACTAGAACCGGAATCGGAACAAAAACTGTATTCTGATCGATTCCTTAACTTCTTACTCGTGCCCACCAAAATTTCTTTAACACCCCAAGCAAAAAGAGTCGGATGGATTTGGAAAAGCTGTCCTCCTTTGATGGGCTGAGAAAAACGTAAAGCACTTGGGGCCCAACTCAGGACAAGATGGTCATTCTCCCACTCTATATAAGCAAGTGACCTCTAGAATTTGAAAAAAGTTTATACTTTCTTGTCATTCAACACTTCAATGAGTAAATTGTCAATGTCCCTTTTAACTTTTTTGATCGGTTCTATTTAGATCGTATCGTTTCACATAATAACAATGAAAGTCGAAACTGGTAACCTAGTATGCAGAGGAACATAAATGAAGGGAAGCAGGAAGCTCAATCCCGACCTCTTGAGTCAAGGGGTAAGTCGACCCTGCTCCTTACCCCTTCCTCTCGGAACCAACTTATACTGGATAAGGCCGTTTAGCGTCTCTTCCTTTAAAAAAAAATGTTGGATTCAAGACCCGAGAATGGAAGAAGCCCACTATTAGGAGTGTTTTTGTTGACTGAACCAGCTAGCACGTGGACTATTCAGAGCTGAATGGGTTGTCGTATATCAAGTGATGCTTAACAAGCAATTTGGAGATTAAGAATAAGGAATAATTATTAAATAATCAAATGAAATGCATAACTCTTGTGTAGATTGTCTGGCAAATCATGTGCACAACATGAATGTTGGTTTCCATCCTCTTATTCAAATGTCCAGAGATCTTATGTATCTATTGAACGGAGAGAATCACCTCTGAAGAGTTTTACCCCTTGGTTAACCCCTACTCGAATTTGAATTAGTCAAAACCTGTTGTACTCTTGAATATCAGTGGTTCAGACATTACAAAAAAAAAGTCATTCCTCCATTTTCCAAAAAAATGCATAATTTTCTTTCAAAGTTTTTAGATATATATAGAGAGGATGGAATTGGTGGTTGGCAGAAAATTTAGAATACTGTGTAGCACGTCCAACGAAGTAGGGCGGAAGCAGATAGTGTTGATTAAATTCCGGGCCAATTTCCAACATATATTGAATTTTCATTTTTTAGGGCCATATTATAAAATTCAAATAAATAATTCGGTGGAAATTTGAGATTCGTGCAACAAAATTAGGGTTATGATTTCCAAGTCGGTGCAATGACACGGCCGCAATATAATATATTGGAAAATGTTCATAAAAAATAATATTAGGGAAAATCATTAAAGCCGAGATCTCACCAACTCCTGACTAGCTAACTGATTATTCTGATTTAAAAAAATACCGGTCGATTTTGCCAAATAAAAAAAATAATAATCTTATATATTATTTTTCGGATTTGAACCTTCAGGTATCCAAAATTCTAATAGATTGAGGTTGATTTGGATTCTAGTAATGTTGGTTTGTTAAGGGACATGACTCTCTGATTGTGTAATTATTTTAATTATTTATAAGACTCGAACTCGATATTTTATCTCAGTGAAAGATTTATCGAACCACCGAGCCAAAAATTTGATGTTATTTTATTGAGAGAGGGAACAATCATCTTTGTCAGATGGAATCGTCGCCTTCAAATTTGGCTGTTTATTTTGCATAAGACAGATGGTAGAATTTTTAAGAGATAAACAATTACAGAAATTTGATCAATTAATTTCCTTAATAGTGTTTTTTATACTAACAGATATTGAACATCCAATGGACCGTGCTAAAATAGTTCGGTACTCAGTCCTCTTAATACAGGCATCGAGTTTGAATATTCGTAAATGGAGAAAACACATATTGCAGTACAGTCTTACTGCTTATTGAGCCGATCCAGTTTGAACTAAATTAATCAGAGACTTACAGAATTTCACGTTACCAATGGTAAATATTGAGGATTTAATTCCACATTCGATTGCCTTAAAAATAAACTTGAGTTCATTATAGAATTAGATACCACCACTTAATTGTTTAGACTTTTAAGAGGAAAGAGTTCAAGCTCTTGTAGACCCAAATGAAAATTCACTGTATACACCCCGAAATGGACAATGTTATTAACTAAGTTTGAAATCGGATCATCCCATTAAAGAATAAAACATTATCGATAACAATTTTTCAATCAATATGACTCAGTACTCATACCACCCAACAAAATAATATTAACTTAATATAGCTATTTTTCAGTAAGGCACCAGTCTTTTGAATCTGCACCAAAGAGAATAGGCAGTGTAGTGCCCTAGCAAATCCACATTATGTTACCAGCAAAGAAATTTTCCATTTATTTCCTCTCTTTATTTTCTACCCATCTAATACAGGGAAATGGGAAAACTCGATGAATGATGGCGAATTTTCCTTATTTTTCATTTATTGTGTGTGTGATAAATGAGTGCGAAAAAAAAAGGAGAAAGAGAAATATAAAGGGGTATATTTTATGAGCAACTCAGAAGATTGTAGGATCGAATGTCTCTTGGCACATGTAATCCTTAGTGAGGTCACACGCACATTTATATCCTACCCGTATGCTAATTACTTGAATCGATGAACTTGTGGGGACCTTTATAGGTTAGGGGTAAATAAACTCATTGCCATAAGATATAAGGGTATGATGAGTTTTACTGGTGAGAATTGAATCCATGACTTCTCGATCCAAAATCGAGCGCGACGCTCCATTACACCAAACCTCGTTTCTCAAGATAATTTTTCCTTTAGACGAGATGGTAATCAATATCTCATCTAGGGTTAATGATTAGCTGGATTAGGGTTTGGAGGCTCCATAGTCCTCTTCAAATTATGAAAGACGGATTAACTTTTTGCTTTGTAATTATGAACAACTTTTGCGGCCTGAAGGTATCACTGTCACAGCTTAGTCTTTTCCACTAAGCAAAAATTGAATTTGCATATCAAAGCTTTACAAAAAGATGGACCCAAAAGATCAGGCTTTTCTCCTTTTATAAATTATGCATAATGAAGCCTATCAGAGGGGAAAGTCTTGCATGTAACGGTTACGTGGTGACACCGACCAATTAAATTTAATTATTTATAAAATTAGCATTATTATTATTATTTCTAGAGTTTTATACAAAAATTTAATTGGTTGATGTCACTGCTTAAACACTACTGCGTAGTGAAACAATCACACAAAAACTTACTCCTGGTAGAGGCATTTGTAATCGTCTTAATTCCTTTTCTAAGTGAATTGAGTTGCTTATGATGTAGCTATCATCTCATCGGAGTTCAACTAATAAGATCAAATCTATTTTTTTTACTTATAAAATGAGTGTAACAGTAGTGATGACGTAGCTGCCCCATTATGTAATGTTCGGGTTTTCGTGGTCAATTGTGTATATATTAGATGAATTGAAAAACTAGTACTAATACTAACCTCGTTAGCATAGTTCCACCAATGGCCTAGTATAGTTCAATAAATTGGTGTTCGTCAAGACCCAACTTTAGAGTCTCTTTTAATAATATTGTTTAGAGAAAGATTTAAACCTGAGATCTTGACCTCACCAAGCCGTACGAGAGTGAGTTTTGAACTAATACACCACCACTCTTAGTAGTAGATCGAGTCTATTGTTCATTCAACAATTTATTTTTTTTAATCCCATAGGAGATGAATTAACTTAGAAGTGAACTAGAGGGAGTTAAGAATACAGAGACGTGCGAAATTTCACTGATGACAATCTAATCTATGACTTTTTAGTATCAAATTGAGGGCAATGCTAATTGCACAACGCCCCTGTTTCTGTACTGTGATGAGTTGTGAATCACAAGTATAGAAATTTACTTGAATGATACTGTAATTTTATCTCGTATCTTGTATGTGCCGACAAATGTCGACCCACGAACCCGCAGATCCACATTGGGAAAAAAAAAAGACAAAATATCGAACTAAATGAACCAGACCATTCAAACCGGTTTGCTAATGGTACAATTTTTTTTGTCAAGAACAAGTTGAATTAGTCATAAACTCAATTTGTTATAATAATTGAATTAATCAAATAAAACTGATTTACTATATTATTGAATAAAGTAAAAAAAAAAAAAGAATCTCTATACTAAAAAGACGTGATTTTATTTTACAGTTCGTCAAATACCAATTAAACCAGTTATAATTAAAAAGATAACTTATTAGATGAACTTGAGAGCCTTTTTTTTTATATATATAATTCGATTTTTAATCAATTATATGATTTTCAAACCCTAACGCGATTCGGCTCGGAAAGGTTTTCGTAAACCACCAGCTCCTCGCTGAGCCTTCTTTCTGGACCGGAGACCTTCCCGGTTAGCCCTTTTTTGCGTTTTAATAAATTAATAGAATTAAAGTTTATCAAAAAAATAAAAAGTAAAAAATAAAGGAGGTTAATTATTTCAGATGCATTCGATTTCTAATTTTGTTCTTACGTGCAGAAACTGTCATTCAAATTTGTCCATATATCAAATTCCTTTTGTTAATCAATCCATCAATTTTAATTAATTTATTCATGTTAATGCATCCCGTGTGAAGTTTCATGTAACAGTACTGACGTAATGTTACAAAAATTTTAGAAATAATTAAATTCTATTAGTTTGTGATATCATATCAGTACTGTCACGTGTTACTTCTTTTACTTATACAAGACTTTCCCCCTCATGTGATGCCATTTGACTCTCATCGTGCACTCAGTCGTCCCCCTCATCCTTATATGGAAGAAAAATACTCGACCCGAAATTAATTATTGAGGGAGAGTACTCAATGCACTTTTGAAGTGTAAATACGTTATCATGTGAATGCAAACGTCGAGAAATCCCATATTGAATGACCAGTTGTTTGAAAAATAGAATATAAGAAAATTGATATATCATCATCTATTAGCAGATTGTACTGCTATAACCTATCTGAGACACGTGACCACGAACTCAAGTCACATGTGATGTACTTAATCATATATATATAGATATAGATAATTATAGCAGAGATTCTATATGTTTATCTTTTTTGGCAGTTGAGACCTATGATTTTGAAAATGGTTAGTTCGATTCTATAAAATCAATTCCGTTACACTTTTAATCCAACTCATTAGTATTTTACTTATGTGGACTTCATGGAACAATGATGATTCGGACTGAAAGTGTAACAAAATTAATTTTATAAGACCAAATTAGTCATTTTTAAACTTATACAATTCAATTATAAAAATCGATAAATATATAAGATTTTCAATATTATTTTCTATATATACATACATATATATAATGCCCCATATTTACCTTTAAAAAGAAATAAATAAAAAAAGAATAATGTTATGTACAAACCAAACCAAAGGAATCTACAGGGTTGTTTGGTTCTGAAGCTTATGCTGCCAGTGAGTTTGTGCTTGGTACGAACACTCTTTTGTCCAATTCAAATGGCAGATTTCTCCGACTACCTAATCCATTGGGAAAATAATATCATAAATTAGGTGGGAAATATTTTTAATCTAACCTTTTTTTTTTTTGCAGACGCTGGCATTTGAAAGTTGTTTGGTCTACTGACTAATCCAGTTCGAGTCGGATCAACCCATTAAAGAGTAAAACTCACACAGTATAAGTTTTCTCCATTCATGATAAAGCAATAAGCACATTTTTTAATGCTAAATATAAAAGACAAAGCTCTACATTATCAATATTTGTCGAATCAATCAATTGAAACCTTATTCGCTCTAATTAATTTGAGACTGTGGATTCGGTGGAGGATCTTAAGAAATTACTAATAAATTTACTATAATTACTAATAAATATGGAATTTTCTTGTGATTAACATTCGTTTACACATTAACTATAATTCGACGATATTTTCACGAATTTTCTATCCACAATATTTCGTACTTTCAATTGCGATCTTGAATGTTGATTGTTGTCCACACCTCTCTCGTGCACTAAAACCAACTTCCATCTCAAACACCAAGTCTTTCGGTATTTGAATTTCAGCTTATGGCTTGATATCTCAGCAAATCTATACATTGCCTCGCATAAACCGTGTATGACTAGTCCTTCCTCAATTATTTTACCTCAATCCTTCATGGACTTCACCTCATCTTATGTGCTATACAATTTCTTTGACATACCGGGCTTTGTCCAAACTCTTGCAAGTTTCCTATTAACTTATCAACAAGCCGACTTTGACATTATTTTCACATTCTTCAAGACCACCACCACTTGAAACCGCACTCGCTCAGGCGATCTTGACTATATTTCCTTCCCATTCTTAGCATGTTTTTTCTCTCTTGAAAGTTATTGATCTTCTCACAGCGGGTCTCCTAGACTTACCCAACTCCTATTTTCACAGGCTGAATTTCATGAGTTTTCAGTGACTTTACCATTTCCGCCATTATCAGTGTCGAACTTCTTTTCCTATTGCTCCTTCCAGGTTGTGGAAGAGCAACAAAACCTTCATCTTTACTTGTCATAATATAAAGTCATTGGTCCCATTGAACTTTTCCACCTCGAAACTCGCACCTGACATCTTTCGTTGCTCCAAACCTTGCTCATATCACATGTAAGGCCCTAACCTAAGATGTTCCAAGCAAAATGATGGCATGAGAAATTCAAGAAATGACACCGGATGAACCTGGAATATTTTCAACAAATAAGGAAATGATTACAAGGAAAATAGGAGACTCTTCTAGATTAAAATAGGAGATTGCAACTCTTAGGAATATCTCTCAATCACAAATCCCGTCACAAAGCCCACATAAAAAATTCACAAGTTTGATCTCTGAAATTCTGATTCTTCCGTATTATCGAAAATTTACTATAAAAATCACACATCATCACTATCCTACATTATTTTAGACTCTCTCATCGTGGCCTCAAGGCTCTGGCATTTAGTAGTATCGAGACACTTTCTCAACTCATACAAGATCATATTTATAAGTAAGACCTATTTGAACTCTTAAAATTGATAATGACGACAAGGAAATTCCATTCAAATAAGAAAACAACATCCACAAAATTTTCTGAAAGATTCTATTCAGGATCTCGTGCTTCCAATAGTGATCTCAATCATTGATCATCGTCCACACTTTTGATGTACGTTGAGACCGATTTCCAACTTGATCTTCAAGTTTCATAGTTTTCAAATTTCGGCTTATAACAATACATCCCCAGCAGATGTACATATAACCAACATGGATATTCTCATGTGATTCAATGCAATTTTTGTAAATTTTAATTTAATTATAGTTGAGTCTTATTAATGAAGAAATCATGAAGTTGAAGAGTTTTTTTTTTTTTTGCTAAACCGACTTAACTCGAAATTGAATTACTGTGGTATATAAAATGTAAGGAGCCAATGATGGTCATTCTTCGTGCAGCCACGATGAGCTACTCTTTTCTGCTCTGAAAAGTATAAATATTCCTTTCATGGACAGAACAGCATGGATATTATAAAATTTCATCCCATGTATCCAGCCATTCACACGTATGTAGCTAGCCTCGTTGTCACAGCTTTTCCACCTTTATTTTCATCAATGCTTTGCCTGACCATACGTCCCTGTCCTGACTCTCACATACTTGAATGCAAATGGATCGAATTCACGGGTAACTTACTTTTCCTCGCTCTTTTCTTTTACATGCGTACCGAGTCCCATTTAACGATGGTATTTTTATTAATTATTTTTGTTTGTTTTGGTGTTTTGGATTTAGAATTTTCTAAGGAAGAATGCTCGTATTTATCGATGGGTCGGAATTAATAAATCGATTGCCAATCAAGCTGGAACAGCATGCACGGCTACTGATTTCTAAGATATGCAAATGTAACAGTCTTCATTGCTCAATCATAGAGGCATTGAGCCCACATGAAGTCACTTTACGAGGAAAGACAAAGCAGCTGGCTGTACTGCCCCCAGCAAAGAAGGGGAATCAATTTTTGGAGTTAAATTATAGAATAAAATATTATTCCGATCTCTAAAATTTCCGACATTAATCGTTTTTATTCCTAATTTAATATTGCCATCAAAATCGTCCTCAATGCTTAAAATACCCATAACAACTTGGGTCGTTTTAATCATTTTCGTCCATAATATTTCATACAATCATCATTTTTTCCCTAAACGTGGGGACTATATTGTTAAGATTTTTAAGTATCGGGGATGAAAATAATGGTAATGGACTAAATTGTTAGGATATTTCAAACACTGAGGACGATATTGGTGACAAAATTAGATTGGGGACACAAGTGATATCTGTATGAAACAGTTGGAACATAAATGATAGTTTAGTCTAAATTACATTGAATTAATGTAAAACGTGCGTTGGGTGATTTTTTTTCCGATGTATACCACATCATATACAGAAATTCAAAGGACTCTAATTTATTCAAATTTCGGGGCTGACCTAAAAAGAAAAGTTAGGTTGGCCTGCTAAGGTAGTAGAGCCCTACCAGTATGAATTGTTTTCATTCACAAGACCCGAATTCAATATCTTATTAAGAAAAAATGTCTTATCATATCAACGAAATCATATCGTTTTAGCATTTCATACCCTTCCAAATTAATGTGATGGTCTCGCTGCACAATCTCCATCCTCGAATAGAGACAACACGTGCTTGAAATTAAGATATGGAATAAGGGATCCGTACTCGGACATGCTTGCAAAATTATTGCATGCTTTTGACGATAACCTCAAATCGCACAAATGTGGGCCTCCAGCAGCTAGGGCTTTGGTCGACATCTTATATAGGAATTGTATAGGTAACCAAGGATGGATTTAGAGAGGGCGCGGGCGGCGATCGCCCTCATTGAAACCGGGAAAATCATCAATATATTATGCATATTTTACTTAATTTTATCCAATTTTTTATTGAACTATCATATTTCGTCCCTCATGAATTCGTTATATTAGTGTCGTATAGAGTTTTGCCCCTCTTGAACTAAGTTTTTGGATCCGTGCTCGTAGATAATGGCTCAAACTTGACTCGACTTGTTCACTAGGGATTACTTTTGCGATCTAAGCGCTTTACTCACCATCTAACAATGAAAAAGGGGCCCAACCAAGGTATGCTGCCAGCTAGTTGGCTTTAAGATTTGGCATGAGATGAACACAAATTTTGTAAAGTAAGACAAATTTTTTGAATGACATTAACTGAGGGTAAAACGGTCCTTTCATCCAGCAGGGGCACCCGCATCCTTCCTGCCATCATCCAGGTACAAGTTCGTCCTCTCGTACAATGAGGGTAGCTCGCCATTCTCGCTCGAAAGGAAGGGCAAAACGGTAATTCCATTATGCAAGGACGTGCTATCATTTCCTCGTTAGCGAACGTACGTCACATGTCAGCTAGTTATTGAGAGATTCTCTCAATAACCTTTCGCAGTATCTATGAATAGTCATACATAAAATCAGAGCATCCCCGCCGATCTGACTTCCCTTTGGTGTTTTAGGCCGGTCGACCTAATATCAAAACCATCGGAGAAGTTCACCCTAGCACTCACCCGGGTTGTGCTCTATCTCAAGTTACAACAAAGAATCGACCATAGACAAAGACATACCTGGCCCGATCCGCTTGATCTCTATTCCCAGTTCCATACCACCATCGATTGATACTCTAGTTTAGAGGAAGCGACAAGTAGTTAATCCGTGCTCACTCTCGAACTCAAAAATGTCTTCCTACGCATTGAGCTAATAATTGGTACCGCTGCAATCTCGTATTGGATAAAAGCAATAGTCTCGAGATCCCTATAAGATAATCAAAGAGCATCTCTCTCTCAAATAGACCTATTTAGTGAACAATACCTCTTGAGTAAACTTTTTCATGTACGGAGTTTCGATTCATCTACATTGAGTTGATAGCGTCAAACTCATCATGATCTACGGAGAGATTAAGAAAAGAAAAAGAAAAAGAGAAAGGGAAAGGAAAAAAGCAATAATGGGTGTGCATGATTATATATAAAGCCCCTTTCGACAGGCCACACGGATCAAGCGCATATCTCTTTCGATTTCTCCGATTATAAACGAGAGAGAGAGAGAGAGAGAGTGAGTGAGAGAAGCCAGTACTAAACCCAAGTATCGATGGACTCTTCTGTGACCAATTTGCAGAGGAAGAAGAGAAGCAATAGAGGGGCATGGACTGTGGAAGAAGACAGAAAACTTGCAGAAGCCATTGCTGTTAATGGGCCAAGAAGGTGGAAGAAGATTGCAGCCACTGCAGGTTTCCATCACATAATCTCAAATGTCTCGTGGCAGGCTTTGTTCGACTGATAATTTCTCTGACTCGGTTTTTGACTCGCGGGTTCTCCTTGCAGGCCTGGATCGGTGCGGGAAGAGTTGCAGATTAAGGTGGATGAATTATCTAAGGCCTAATATCAAGAGGGGGAACATATCAGACCAGGAAGAGGATTTGATACTCAGGCTCCATAAACTCCTAGGAAACAGGTACGCATTTTTGTACAATGTCCATTTGCAAGATTTAAGGAGCATATGTCATCTCATCATGTCTTCTGAAACAGTGATGGGATCTTTTCATTTTACATTGCAAGGTGGTCTTTGATTGCTGGAAGATTGCCCGGTCGGACCGATAATGAGATCAAGAACTACTGGAATTCTCATTTGAGCAAAAAGATAAACCAACAGAAGGAGAAGCAAATCCGACTTTCAGGGGATCCGAGCTCCGCGGCCATCAAAACCAAAGAGAAGCTCCACACAGAAGCAGCTGCGACCGGAGGTGAAGAGCCTGGAGTCTGCTTGAATGTGGACAAACTCTTCGACTTCTCGATGCAGAACTGCTGGGATTTCGACTGGATCGACTGGTTCCCGTCAAACGACGAAGGAATGTTACTGGACAAGTTCGATGTGTTTTATCAGTAATTAGGATATTCCGGCAAAGCCAATTATCTATACATATATTCATATATTACTATTAGACTAATACACCGTATCCGATCAGAAACTCGGGAACAAGGTATCTTCTCTCTAGATGAGAAAGTTGGGGATGCAGGGATCTGAGTTTAGGTTGGCTCTAGATAGTGTTGGATCTAAATATCTTATTTCTGTATTGATAACAGATACTTTCTAACTCACATTCTCTGTCCTCTCTATCTTCATGAGTCATGAGACTTTGTTCTGCCTGATGAGGTGCATATTCTACCTTTTTATCTGTCTTGGAATAATTATCCACCTTCATGAATCATGAGTATTTGTTTTGTCTGTTGAGGTGCACATTCTAACCTTTTTATCTGTCCTGAAATAATTATATAAGAAATACATATAAAATTGTATTTTTTATGTTAAAAAAAAGTCCATTAACCTTGAATGATCCAAGGTGAGTCGACTCACTGATATATTAAGCGCTTATGACTATACATTTTCTCCATCTACAATACTCACCTCAACGAGAAAGTCTTGTATATAACGGGTTTGCCACATGGTAGAACTGATGTGGTAATACCAACCGGTAAAATCAAGTCATTTTTAGGTTTTTTTTTTCCTTTTTAGATTTTATTAAAAAAATCCTAAAAATAACTTTATTCTATTTGCTCGTGATACTACATTAACACTATCACGTGGTGTACCGGTTACAGACAAGACTCTCTCCACCTCAACGTACCCATGTTGGTTTGAAATTCTACGGTCATTTCATTTTATCGCGTGACATGAGAAAATACTAAAGAAGTCATTTTACGGTAAATGACTATCAACAACTTGAATAATTATCATAATTATATGAATTAGAGCAATTTTATCAGTATTTTGTGTCGCGTCACTGTGAAATAGTGATTAAATTTTCAAAACATTTCGGTGTACATGATTCTTGAGGTGTATCTATCTACAAAGTGTCATAACCACTACTTTTTGTCTACTTCCCTTTTTGAGGAGTGTGTTACCAAATTTCCTTTCCCTTTTTTAACATCACTATGATTATCACCAACATGAAAGGGGAAACCATAATGATAGGGAATCATGGGATAGCATCCTAAGGAATCAACTAAGATTTACTAGAGCAAATATGTTTTCCTTGTTTCTTTTCAATTGTGGAATCAAGTATTAATTAAATTTATTATTCTAATATCTATTTTTCAAGAAAGAAATCTTAAACTATCCTATCTCAAAATGACGTACTGAGAAAGAACCAATCAAATTATTTTGAAGTATGAATTATGGTAACTGCTTGCTGCTTGGCAATTAATACTAATTTACTTGTTTGTCACATTTTGATGGGTATTTTCTCACGACACGTGATAAGGTAGAATCAACTAAGAATTTCTCATTTTTTAGTGCGTACCATATAAAATTTTGAAATATGATGGATACTGACTAATTCAGATTTGAGCAGGATCACCCACGAAGAGATAAAAGTTTCCCGATATAAATATTATTATTTGAATTAAATTTATTTTTCAAACATCTATTTTGGACTGTAGCTTTTGATTTTACTCAATCAATGTAGATTCCTAGGGAGAAGAAAGGAAATAGGGGTATTTATTGATATGTGCAGCAATGGATATAGAAGAAACGCCATGAGATGAAATTTAAGGAAAGTCAGAATAAGTAAAATAATTAATTTATATAAACGAAATAAGATAAATTAATTAAATTTAAATAAATTTTTGTAATACAAAGACAGATTTTTCGAGTTAAAGGGTAACCGTCCCACCACATTCCTAAAATTCAGGTTGGAAATATATTGTGATAACATATTTAAACTCGAGTTTCAAGTATATTGTATCTTTCGGCATACATTATTAGTGTCCAGAAAATTCACCAGATTCAAACTAATTCAGTTCTAGTCGAGGCAACCTATTAAAGGATAAAACTCATTCGAAGTGAATTTTTTCAATTTATAAATACTCGAATCCGAGACTTTCGCTTAATAAAAAGAGAAGACAAACTATCCCGACCAATACACTTTGGTTCAAATATATTAATTTACATAAATATATTCTAAAACGTTTAATCTATTACACACCTTTGATCTGAATTTCGATCGGATTTTGTCGGAGAAAGTCTTCAGTGGAACGGTCATATTACATGGGCGATACTGATGCGGTATATCTGTATAATTGGAATTCACTATTTATATATTTTCTAATTATTGTTCACTATTTATTATATTTTTTAACTTTTTTACCATTTATATGTTATTTTCAATTGGGATTCACTATTTATTTAAGGTCTTTTATATATTTTTAAAGACTTTTAAAGATTTAATAACCATAACTGTATCATTATTGATTACATGTCAAGTTCAAATTGGACGAGTATACCACATCTGCATCGCCTACATGATATGATCGCTTCGCTGAAGACTTTCTATTTTATCGGGGTAATCACGTAAATGAATATATTTTTTTCAATCAACTTCCGGTTACCAATTTGACAACTTTTATATGTGTCAAAAATTGTCAATATTAATCTAGTAAATCAATATAGTGAAAATGCTATATGTTTACTGTTTTTGGTAATAGAGTACGAAATGTTTGAAAATGACTAATTTATTCTTATAAAATCGATTTCGATAGACTTTCAATCCAAATTGTTACTAGCTTGCTAACATTGTAAATAGAATATTGACTATTCTAGCTTAATGTACAATGGAGGTTTTCATATATAACTGAATTAGTTATTTTTAAACACATATGATTTTATCCGATAAAAAGATAAACATATAGGACTCTATTTGTCATTTTACCTAAATTCAACATACATGGTTTTAATTTTAGGAAAATAATTCAATTAAAATATAAAAATAATAAACAAAATGATAACCAGTTGGAGGGAGGAGTGGTGGTGTCTCATCTCCGATACAGTGAACCGACATTCTGTTGAAAGTTTTTTTTTTGGTTGCAACATGTTGAATTTGTTACTCACTCAAAAGTAAACATAAAAGAAATGTACCATAAAGTTTTTTTTTAGTAAAAAGGAGGGTGGCAGTAGTAACGACTCAGTCATTCCCGTTACATAATGTCCGGATTTTCATGTTCAACTGCAAATATATTAAATGAACTGAATAATTAATACTAACGCATGTTTCATCAATGTAATGTCATCAAAGGCCTAATATAGTATAAGAAATCGGCGTCTGCTAAAGAACAAACTCAAGAGTCTCTTCTGACAATATTATTCAGTGTAAGATTCGAATATATAACATTGATCCCACAAAACACATGAGAATGAGTTTTAAAGTAATAGATCACTACTCTCTATGGTACGGAATATTTGGTTGAGTGATCCTCCTCCGAACCTCTATAGAGGGAGAAAGTCTTCAATGGAGCGGTCATGTGGTATGTCCGTTCAATGAGAATTCACTATTTATATATTGTTTTTCTTTTAACATTCACAATTTATTAGGATTTTTAAATAATTTTTTAATGTTTATATATTTTTCCTTTTAGAATTCACCATTTATTAGTATTTTTTATACTTTTGAAATTTTTTTAGGATTTAATAATAATAACTGTATAATTATGAATTACTGTCAAATTCTAACTGAATGAATATATTACATCAGCATACTTACTTATGTGATATAACCGCTCTATTAAAGATTTTGTCCTATGGAGGGAAAAAAACATAACAGAGAGTGAGAATCTGCGGTGATTGTCGTCAAAGAATTCATAGAGGCGCGAAAAGTGACGAGACACGAGGCAATTCGCGACCTGCCATACGCTTTTCCCCTTTTGTGTATGGGCAGATCCTCTCCAGATTTAGCAGCATATGGGCAAAAAGGGAATTTGATCCAAAAATTTCACAAATTCCTCTTTAACTTCCATTTGTTTTATCTCTATTACTTTAAAAAATTCACAATATTTTTTATCTCATTTTTAAATTCTGAAAATACCCTCAATCAAATTTTTATAATTTCAATATATTTATCTATTTTATTAATATCACATATTCTGTTAACTGTTTTCACAATTCTCTCGATTATTTCACACGATTCTCCTGATCTTGCAATTTTTTTTCACTCTCTTAAAATTCTCAAACTCCTTACAACGTCACAACTTCCACAAAAAATCTACTTTATTTGGTAGAATCTCTCATAACTCCTGGTTCTATTTCATTTTTAATTAATTTAAACTTTTTTATCCGTTCTAAACTTAAATTTTTTTTATCAATTCCATATTCCTTTGGTCGTCAAAATTTTTTATAGTAGAACGAATAATTGACAATTCCGTACGTAACAGGGATCACCATCAAGTTTTTTCTTAAAATAAACCCGTGCCATATGCTAGAATGCATTCACGTTGGTCGAAGAGATTTGATAATTTATTTTTTTAAAATAAGATATAGAAAATATATATTGGGACATTTTTACTCCTTAATAGAATGAATTGGCTAAAATCTAAATAGATTAAAATCATTAAAATTTTGGATATTAAACAAAGAATAAATCAAAACGTTTATCGTTACAAATTAAACCACTCATCGGCTAAATATAAAATATCCTCGAAATATAATATATATATATATATAGAGAGAAGATTAAGTAAAAATAAGTAAAATATTAAAAAATCAAATTGTTATATTACTAATTTATAACACCTTACAATTTAATTTATTTAAAATAAAATTAGATTAACTTATAATAATAGATGCATCATTAAAATTGTCATCTGTACTTGCTCAAGCGTATGATTTTTGGCAAATTACCAATAAAATTAGGCAATGAATTCATGAAAAATACAATAATTTTATATAAAATAAAAAATTCGTAAAAAAAATTTATGTGAAATACGAGAGAAAACGTTATAGTAAAGAAAGATTTGATTGTTGCATATTAATAAATTTACCATCACATTAATATTTTTGTGATCTAATGAATATTAAAATTTAAATCTCATATGTTAGCAGATAGTTTGGAAAACTGGAATAGACGTTTAAGTATCAAATGTTTATATATAATATATATAAATATATATGTATATATATATATATATGCAGAGGCTACTTAACCACTACAGGCTAGTGTTGGTTTTCCACCAAATGCACGTGATACCATATTATTACTAAACCAAGTGGCACTTTTAGATGAAATGGAAAGGATGAACCATTGAAAAAGGAGATTCAGGAAAATCTTTACCTTAAAAATGAGATAAAGATACCTGGAGTCCTATATACTTATCGATTCTTGCATGTGAGTTCTAAATATTTTAAGTGATAAATCAAGTCCTATACATTATTTGCGTTACAGTATCGAGTCATTTTCATCACGTACCGTTACTTATTTTGACGTGTATCGATGTCGCATCAGCTTAAAATAAGAGTAGGTGATAGAAATGACTTGATATTGTAACCTGGGCAGCATATATGACTTAATCTATTATTTTGAAATATTTAAAACTCATTTATAAGAATCGATAAATATATGAAATTTCAATATTTTTCTTTCTTTAAAAAACATGTGATATTCTCATATTATGTCAACTTTACAATTAATTTGTATTTATCAAATTTTACAATCGATTTTATACTTTTTCAAAGACTACATCTCACAATTCGACAGATTACCTGATAAATTTCACTTATTTTAAAAAATTATAATTTTAATATATTCTTAATCTAATAATACTCGAACAAAATGGTTTCCTAAAGAGTCAGAGCAAGTATGCACTTGACCAAGAGTGATCTAATTAATATGGAAGATGCAAGTCATGATAACCGAATATTCCTATGAAATTTTGAGAAGATTATTCCGGAAATCATACAAAATTTAAGGGATAAAAATATTGGGAGTCATATATATTTGTTGATTATTGCAAGTGAGTCCTAAATGTTTGAAAGTGTTAAATCAAGTCCTATATATTATCCGTGTTACAACATTGAGTTCCATCACTTAGTATTACTTCAAGCTAATGTGGTGCTGATATGGCGCTGATACACGTCAGCTTGAAGTAATGGTAGGTGACGGAAATGACTCGATATTATAACGCAAACAACATGCAGGACTTGATTTAACACTTTGAAACATTTAGGACTCAATTTGAAAGAATCGACAGACATATAGGACTCATGGTGCCATTTTCTCCAAAATTTAATCATAGCATATTTCTTTTCAGTGAGTTGTATTCATTTTTTTCATATCAGTTTTTGAAAAAAAAACAATATTTACCGGCTACAAAAGCAATTCATGAATTTAAAATGAGATAGAAGAAAGATCGTAATAAAACCGCATCGAGAGTCTCGCCAATCAGAGTCAAACAAAAGTCTCTTCATTTCATATCAAGAATAATACTATTACATCATGACGACTTTAGCAGTGTTGCGTTATTTATTGCGAGTGGACCGTCAGCTGGTCAGAAACTGGGTCGGGAGAAGACCGTTGATAGTGCGAGTTTATATTAGTGAGGGAATACCGGAAGAAATAAAATATTGAAGATAAAATGGCAGGGACAAATTTTAAAATTGATTATTTATGCACGGCCGGATGAAATAATTATTATAGAGTTTGAAAAGACAAGTCCTCACCGACAAGTGGTGCGAGCTACCATATAAATTATTATTTTATTTTTTTATTTGAAATGGCAATAATTATTTTTCAAGAAAATTTTTGGACACATTATTGAACTCATGGACACACTTTTATGAGAGAAAGAATAAATCTAAGGACTCGCATTTATTTATTTCACTGTTTAAATCAATTTAACGATTTATAATTAAATGTTTACATTTAAAAAATAAATCTAACTACTCATATTCATTTTTCTTACCTTCTTAACCATCAAATAATTTGATGGAAAAATTTTCTTTTCTTATAAGAAAAGGCCCGGAATTCAAGAAGAACTAAAGAATAGCTCGATATCGTAAAAACTTGTGTGGATTATTGATAAGAAAATAATTAAATTCAATTCAAAAATTTAAACTAACTCATGTTCATTTTCACCGCCAACCTAACAGTCTAATAACTGGACAGAAGAAATTTCTTTTTCTATAAGAAAAGGCTCGGAGGATAAAAAGGAACATGAGAATTCAAAAAGAAGAACCAAAGAATAGCTCGTTACTGTTAAAATTTATGTGAATCGTTAAGAAAATTTTTATATCCAATTCAAAAGTTTACACTGATTTATGATAGCGCATATGCAAATTGTCTTTCTACTATTCACTTTATATATATTTTTTCAGGTAGAATCAGTCATGATGACCAACATACACACCCGATCCATGGATGCTCGACTCTGCCCGACTTCCACCTCCTCCTGACAACCGACCGCCTGACTTGCCCTAGCACCCAACCACCTGACATGCCTTCCTTCAGGCAACAGATGCTTGACTTACTCCTAATCCTACCGACGTGACGGGAGTTGGTACTTTAAGATGGTCTATGCCCGCCGTCACCATAGCACATCAACTCACGTGCCGAAAGCTCGGGGACCGTGGAGACGTCATTCGACCATATCAACGATTCTATAAATAAGCCCTCAAGGGGCCAGGTAAAGAAACAAATATTCTACTCTCATCACATACTCTTCTCTCTCATCCTCTCATCCTCCCTCTCTGACTTAGGCATCAGAGGGCTGTTTCAGAGAATCACCTCTGAGTTCGGCTTTGCACAGGTCTCAAGGAGACATCGTTGGAGCAACCCGCCACTAACAGTAGGAAGTCCACCTGATAGGTTACCTGGATCATCTGAAACCACCTATTAGATCCCCTTAAGGCTCTCTTTCGTAAATAGAGAAATATGAAATGAGAAGCGAAAATAGTACATATTCTAGAAGCGAATCAAAACTTGCATACAAAGATCCATAATGCAAGAGTGAAAAGGGGACACGATTGGGCTCGTGATATTCAGAACTCGGCAGGTAACATGATAAACCTATATTAGACATGACTCTGATAATATTTTAAATTTTATTATCTGCTATGCGAGATTAATCTATACCCAATAAAAAGTTTAAATTGATAAGCAATGATTCACGTAGATTTTATCTTTCCTAGGTTTATTTTCTATTTTTCCGATTTGAAATTATGACATCAAAACACATACGAGTGATTCTCATACCAACTTATTTATTTTCTTTTTTTTTCTTTTCAATTAAACAAATCGTGTAAATTTTGATTTTTTAATACCACTAGGTTAAGAAAAGAAAATATGGACGTAAAGGAAAAATAAGTAATATGTAACTATCCAATTTTCATCGACTTCCACTTTTTCTATCTTCTCTCCCTTATTTCACATATATTTTTCTTCCATTTTCTCTCTACTTATTTTGTTACATATACCAAACCAATCAATATTTTTTTTAGATTTATTACTTAAAATTTTTGTCTTTAATTTATCAAAAAATTACTCAATTGGAACATAAAGTACAATTAAAGCTTTATTTAAATCATTACATGTTTGTTTTCTTCAACAATTTTATTAAATAACAAAATAAGTATAGAGCACGAATTGACCTCGGTAGATAGCAGGCATAGAAGAGTAAAAGAATATGGCGAGTCCCACTGATAAGAATCGATCCTGAGATAGGGTGACTAAACAAATCCCCTTCAGTCTCTACTAGCACTTCGAGCCATGTACTAGCAGTTGAGTTCGAGCTAGGGCAGCTTCACTAGAGCGCATAACAATTTAGAATCGAGTTCAAGTAATCATAGACCCTTTCCCGAGCAGCTCAGTTCACTTGCTCCATTACCGACAAGAGATAGAATCCAACCTTATAGCTTTGTCACAGTCTAATGTTGCCCTGTCCCAAACACATTAGCTTTGTAGAAGTTGATAACCTACCCACATATTCTCTATTAATAACTGGTATAGAACCCAAATCCACATGAATCAGGCCCCCATACATACATACACACATATATATATATGTATATGTTTGTGTTTGAAGGTCTACCATAAGGTTGCTAAAATTATGGTTTTTGTTCTTATAGTATTCGCAAATAATAAGCGATACGAGCTAGCTGAACTAATTCAACGATTTTTTTAATTCAAATGGTAACTTGCACTAAAAGTATGTTAATGAGAATATGCAAACGTAGGATTCTAATAGGAGAAGCATATTCTTATTGAATCCGTGAATAGCCAAACATATCTGTGGATCCAATGAAACGAGCAGTTAATAAAGTATGCTGGCTCTCAATTTGGAGTGAAAGGGTTCAGGTGAGACTCTACGTGGTATACACTACTTAATTTTGTAACTGATGTGGCATCACCACATAATCTTTCGTGACTCGATTGAGGTGGTTAGGAATCGTCGTGTCGACTTGACTATAGTTTTCATGCATCAGTTGACTTGCCAATAGCTAGCACACATCTCGCGGCTGGCCTGAAACGACTCGTGCTTAGCAATTGATGATTCATTGATTCACCCAGAGGAACAAAATCTTATATGTAACAGTATATTACTGATACGATATCACAAATCAAAAGAATTCAGTTATTTCTATGATTACCTTTATTATTTTTAGGATTTTATATATAAAAAAAAAGAGTCTTAAAATGGCTAAATCTTATTAATTTGTGACACCACATCAGTATTTCCATAAACACTGTCATGTGATTTACTCATTATACACAATACTCTCTCGTCCAAATGACTATGCAGACCCAAATTTCCTGTAGGTAAAATTTATAAATACCCTAAATTCGAACCTTACTTTGTAAATCGAAAATTAAATAAAAGTTAATAAAGTAATTGTACTATTATCCATCAAGAATCCATATTTTTTTCGTTATATAGATAGTCATATTATTTGTAATTATAAATAGGAATAGTTAAACCTTACAAAAAGAAAAGCGATATGTATTATTGCACAGGGGCTTGGCTTGTAGGGTCAAACCCATAACCTTTGTCCCTTCACAATAATGCATGGATTTAGTATTGTTCACCATGACAACAGAACATCTTTTGTACAAACAATCGAATAAAATCGCCATCACGGACAGATTTTCCTTTTTTTTTTTAAATAAAGTTTCCATTCAATCCCCTAAAGAATTAAAATTGAGCTCCACTTGCATATGATTGTTAGCTATATGAAGCAAAAATTAACACAAGTTGTTCATGCTTCTTTATTGTGATGTTCATTAGGGTTAGTAGCATAAATTTTGTACAAATTATGATCGTTTTTTGATTTTATAACGAACAATTTATTCACTGATTTTATTAAGGATCACGCGCTCATTTTTAGCACGAATGATTACGACTTTTGAAGTAATATTACGATAGAAGGACGAAGGCCGCGATGAACTTGATATACAGAATGATGAGCCAACCAGCCGATCAACTCTTGTTACTTTTTTTAGTCTTTTAATACGATTTGCTCTGCAAAAAGAAAAATGGCCTTTTGAGATACCATATATTATTTTTTTCATGGACCAAAAAAAAAATACATATATATATATATATAAGAATTGCATTATCGAGAGAGAATTTCCGTATCCGAATTTGGAGAAGTCATGTAAAAAAAATATATTTAATAAATTTGGTAAAAAAAGACAGAGTGAATGATTAAATAGAGTCTTCATTACAGTTAATGTTTAAATATGTGATTTTTCGGTAATTAAATATAAAAAATGGTAATAATTTAGAAAAAAAAATTAAATAATTTTATGTAATGAAAATGACATAGAGATGTAGAAAAAGGCACCAACATAAGAAAAAAGGCGAGAGGAAATAATAGCGGAGAAAAAATGAATATTTCTTATTCAGGTAATTAGTAAAAGTGGAAAAAGTACCGAAATCTCATGAATTTTCATATAATCTGTACATAATAATTAAAATTATACAGGTAACTAATACAAAATTATTTATTTATTTTATTTTTATTAATATTTTTGTTGTGACGAATTACTGAAGAATTTTCTTAGTTATTGTTCTTGATCTACGTGTACAATATGGCACCTTAATTTTCATGTCTTTTTTTGAACCTAACCCTTATTTTTAATCGTAATTCCTACTTGAATTCCTCGTCCTCGATCGACAGTTTCTAATCGATTGATATGGTCAAAGACAAAGCCACGTTTTATTCGGAAAATCGTCCACCGAAATCGTACGATCTTTACATATTTTAATTTGCCCGAAAATTTTCTCCCAATCAGAAGAAAGTCTTAAGGGAGCGGACATACGTGTCAACCATGTAAATGATATTAATGTAATATATTTATTTAATCAGAATTTATCATTTATTAGAATTTTTAAATAATTTTTTATTATATATTTTTTAATTCAGATTCACTATTTATTATATTTTTATTTTTTTAGATTTTTTAAAATTTTATAACCATAACTGTATAATTACTGATTACATATTAAGTTATAATTGGACGAATATACTATCAACATTGTTTAAGTGATACAATCGCTCCACTTACAGTTCTCCCAAATAAGGAGCCCTTGAAATAAAATTTCTCGATTATCTGTCATATCAGTATCACTCAAATGATATAATCACTCCACTGATAATTCTCCCAAATAAAACAAGTCCCTCAAATAAAGTGTCTCTATTGTCCGTAATACCCCCCAAAAGATCGATTAGTCTCAATCGAAAACGACAACAAATGAATTTTATATGAACTATCCACAAAAATCAATAAAATATTTATTATACTCTATGATCACGCAATTATGTGGCTAAATTTTTTCAAAAAAAAGGGCATCCCATCAAAGTGGGAAAGAAAAATGTCCACCGTACATCATCACAGCCATCGAAGATGTACCAAACAACAGAAAGAGAATCTAGTACAGAAATATCGTTTTCAATATTAAATTAACAGATTATGAGTTCTATTCTAATTTGTAGGGCTCTCCGGCATTAGTGGCGCTAAAAGTCGGCCTCAGGAGACAAACCTATTAGAGAATTGTGCTCGCTAGTCGTCCACACCGTTGGCTTATCTGGTCCCACACAGCAATCATGGCCACGAGCCGTTACTGAACTGGAACCAGTCAAACCTGAAATCAAGTCTAAACCGGCTCGGAACTTTCAAGGATGCGGCACAGGACCGGTTCCTCCATTACAAGGAACCGGACCGGTGGCTTCGAACCGGAACCAAAAATTTTAAAAGTAAACAACCCATTCATATATCAAATTACATACTTCCAAAAATACAATACATTTAATTTAGTTTTTAACTGAATTTCATTATAATTTATCATAATTTCTAACGATTTATGTATGAATTTATTTTGCAATTTTCGAAGCCAGTTCGTTTTGAACCATGGCCAAGCCTAACGCACGGGTGCCTTCACCTTTTTTCTGTACCCTCCATCTCATTTTACGCTTATGTGCTGTTTTTTGTACACCGAAAAAAAGACAACATCCTTTCCTTGGATTTTGGGTCCTAGCCTTAAACTTTTTTGGGTTGTTTTTAAACCTCCTTAATATTTTTATTCAAATATTCTTTTATTATTGATAATATTTAAAATTGCACAAAAAGGGAAATGGAAAAAAAAACTCAAACAGCACAAGAGAGAGTCGGGGACCGTGGGGGCATCACCAGCGACCTTTCGAATTGGTAAGTACTAAGATAACTAGCAACCCTATTGTGTTGACTGTTGTGGTAGCTTGTTGCTATCGGTGTTCCTTCTAACTGCCCTCTCCCACTTGATTCGAAAATTTTATTTATTTATTTTTTAATTTTCTTTCAAATTCGAGGTGTGATATCTCATCGATGACCGCTATACCCCTCAGGACTGGTCACTGGTTGCTTACCGATGTTGCCGGCGACCCCAGTTGGAAGGCTGGATGACTCACCGGTAGCCGCCACCCCTTTCAGTGCGAATCATCGCCCGGATGGTAGCGGTCGTCGACGAGGACCTTCACAGACCAAGATTAAATGAAAAGAAAAGAGGTATAAAGATGTGAAGGGAGAGGCGGGTGGTTGTCGGGATCTGTTAGCCGCCACCAGCTTTCCAGTCGAGCATAAGTTTCAAACTTGATGTTTGCCGATGACATGCTGCTGTCCACGGAAGTTTCGGTGGAACGATCGCGCGCGTGCGCTATTCGGTAAGTCGCGGAGCTGTTTGAAAAAGGGCTTCGAGTAATATCGATGTCGACGCAAGGACACTGGCTATGATTCGATTACAAATGATCTGGGAAGGTAGTGGACCTTGCTTGGGGTCCCGATCATTCACGGTAGAGTCACGAAATTAACTTATAATTATGAAGTGGGGGAAAAGGTCAAGGCACGTTCAAATGGATGGTCAGCTACGACTCTGTCTACGGTGGGCACGAAATTGGCTCAGCTATCCTCCTGACAAGGCCATCCTTTGGAGGGATTGGATGAGAGACGCTTGTCACACATACAGGGAAGTCTGACACAATTTAAGTCAAAATTTAAACTTAAGAACTTCTTTTCTAAGTTTGAAAAATAATATAATATAATTTCATTTTATTTCCAAATTAAACTAAAATTTTTAAATTTTAAAAATAAACTCGCACGATTTCTTTTTAATTTCAATTTTAAGTTAGATATTTCATATTTAAAAATTCAAATCACATTATTTGATTTTACTATCGAATTAGGCTAATTCATTTAACTTGAAACTATACGCTTAGGTGTCTAATCCTTTATAATATTTTTCTTCACCACGGAATAAAAATATATATAAAAAAAAAGTTTCTTCCAAATTTACACCAATTTCGAATATGTAAAGTTCTATTGATATTTTCTCAAAACTAATATTAGTATTAATTTAGGAGAAAATTTATCAAATTAATTTTAAATAAAACCGTGCTAATCTTGTCGATTCTTAAGGACATGATAAGAAAAGACCAACTAGGATACATAGCGCAAGCATATAACTTTGTATTTTTATTAGTCTAACTTGTCAGTAAATATAACTAAGTGATTTATTTTTCAAACTTGAAATGTTCGATTTAATTTGGGAATAAAATTAAATTGCACATTTTTTTAAAAAAAATTTAAACTATTTAACTTTTTTCAAAAAAAAGGGCAAATAGTATAATTTCTGTGCAATTCACCCTTTCTGTCAAATATTTCAAAGTGATCTTATTACACATCTTTTAAATATATTTCACCATCATGCTTTCAAGATGTATGAAAATTTTGATTTGATGAATTCCTTTACAGCCATGTGATGATCTATCAATTGAACCTTTTCCCATTTGTCATCTTCCTCTTTTCCCTTTCCAATCAAAGAGACAGGGCTTATGCACCCCATGAATAAAACAAAATTAAATTACAATAGATAAAAAAAATATTTCACAAAAGGGCCCAAAGTTTCTTCTTTAATCCCTTCCCTTTTAGCAGTCTTTTTTACTTCAATAGAATATTTGCATGTATCTGGCAGTAGGTTCATCAGGCTTTCTAGACCCTCTCATTGCACAATCATGTAGCCCATGATAAAAGATCTACTTGATTCGAGAAAAATTCTACGGTCCAGTAATTATTGTACCGTTAAGCAAGTGAAGTAAATAATTTACGAGCTGTCATATTCATTTCTTTAATTTGAATTGTTGAACATGAATCTTCAGATTGAACTGTTAAATGGTATAGTGGTTGGAGTTAGAAAGCTTTCCTTGTTTTGATTTGGACTCTGCCAAAGCCACCTTTCATGTGGACATCCAACTTGTGTCTACACTTGCATGTGCAGACACACTTGATAGACTCTACACACACACACACAAAAGAATCAAGGACACTGCCAGAAATCTACATCATCTCTGGAGGGTAAAATTCAGAAGACATATACGTAAAAAACTGAAAGGTGAAATACGTACTGATAGGTTAAGTTAGTTTTAGATCTCGATTGAGCTCGAATCTCTAGGCGGGAATCTGGATCAAGCTCACTCTAGCTAGATGGCTTACTCGATCATCACACAGAAGAACCGAGTCATAAAAGCATTTCTTGAATCCATTATGAAGTACCACAACTCATATCTATGAGTGTGTGTGTATATATATATATGCATATATGTATTTGTGTATGTATGTACAATTTTATATAGAGGGAGGGAAGATGTGTTAGTTGAGGCTTCTTTCTCTTTTCTTCCACTGAGAAGGGTAGATGACACAGTGGGCTCGCCATCATTCATTTATAAGCTTCCTCTTGAGCCTCAGAGATTTCAACACACATCTCTCTCTCTCTCCCCCCCTTCTGTCTGGGTGTTCTTGAAAGAGAAAGAATACCGAGCTCTTCCTCTCTCTATATATACACATATATTTATATATATATATAGAGCTGAAGTGGCTGCTTACAAGTGAACAAAGAGAAAACCGGTCGAGTCGATGGTGGAGATGAACAACGAGAAGGAAACCAACCCCAGGGTTTCTAAGGAGTTCAGCAAAGGAGCCTGGACAGCAGAAGAGGACCAGAAACTTGCCGAGGTTATCGCCATTCATGGTCCGAAGAGGTGGAAGATGGTCGCGACAAAAGCAGGTAAGTTCGATCGCGGACCTTCTCGATTGACTTGATGCAGAAATGGCGACCGACCCGATACTTTCTCTAGCCCTTTCCTCATAGTTCTCCAAAAGAACAAGAACACATGTACGAACAATCGTGTTCCTTTACTAAATCCAGGATCGAGTTTCGAGCATGTGAAGTTATTGTCACTTTCACGGCTGGTAAGATCAGAGATCGGTGTGAAATTCCTTACGCTATGATCTGATTCGCTTGCAGGGCTGAATCGGTGCGGGAAGAGTTGCAGGTTGCGGTGGTTGAATTATCTGAGACCGAACATCAAGAGAGGGAACATAACGGACCAGGAAGAGGATTTGATTCTAAGGCTTCATAAACTGCTCGGAAACAGGTTAAGTACCGGACCCGAAAAACCGACCGAACAGAAGAAAAGGAAACCGAAACCAAAACTGAAACCGAAACCAAAACTGAACGGGAAAGATTACTGTTTGTATATCATTTTTGTTTGCAGAATGGTTGATGTGCTAATTCCGTGTTCCATTTTCTTCTTCAGGTGGTCTTTGATAGCAGGGAGACTGCCGGGTCGAACGGATAACGAGATAAAGAATTACTGGAATTCTCATTTGAGCAAGAAAATAGAGCGGAAACAGAAACCGAGTCCTGCTTCTAGAAAGGGTGGCTCGAGGGTCGAAAAGGCACCGGAATTAGCAGAAAGTGAAGCGACGGCGTTAAAGGATCGGAGAACGACTGTTGCTGGAGGAGGAGGGGAAGATTCTTCACTGAAGGTATCGAACCCGGAGTTCAGCAGCAAGGCTGACGATGATTTCTTCGATTTCTCGAACGAGAGCCCGCTGAACTTGGAGTGGGTCAGCAGGTTTCTCGAGTTCGATCGGCTTCATCGTCAACCCTGATCTCTCTCCCATGTTCTTGTGCTACTTAGTATGAATAGATTACAGATGCCGCCCCGAGTTCGGTTTTCTTTCAAGAATTGGTTTGTCGATGGTAAAAGAAAAAGAAAAACCGAACTAAACTCATCTTCTAGACGATATTATACAGTAACGAATGATCAGGATGGAATCGAGTCCCGTGCATAATCAAACTCCATATTACTAGTCTTCCCGAGCTATAATACACGATTACTTACTGACACTATATCGATGTGATCGACCTTTATTCACCTTCGAGCAATTGCAGTGTATGTGGATATGAGAAGTGAACTCGGGACATAGGACAGGAACATGATTTACAACCAGCTATGGTTGGTGGCCCAGGTTGTCTCTTTCAACAGCACGGCACGTTGATCCCTGACCTGTGATGGAGGAAGAGAAAACAAATACAAGCATTTTCTAGAGGACTGCCAGTCTCCCATTAAAGGAGAAACACTTTAGTGAAGCGGAGGCACCACGTGGCAATGCTACTTGGTGCTTTCGTTCACTAATACACTGACACGTGTTAGTTTGAAAAAATTTATAGTAACCGTCACAATGTGTACGCCACGTCACTGAACTTGCCACTAAAGAGTTTCTCCCATTAAAGAGGATGGTCTACCGGTGTGCTCGAAAGGCCAGTTTTATTAACCGGACCGTACTCGTGCCAGAACCGAGAATGTAAACCATCGTGCTGAGCTCAAGAGACGGGGTCGGAGCTGGGAAATGGAGTAAAAGAGAGAGCAATCTGGCTACAATGAAGATTGCATTTTGAACATGGAAAGGAAAAGAAGGAACAGGAACAAGTATGGCTTGCTATCTCGAACACGTACGGATCCAAAAATCCCGATCAGGTAGACGAAACTCAACAGCTAGCTAGTGGATGGATTTAAGGGCCAAACTAGGGTAATTCACAAAAGATACGGACAAAATCAATAGAATTTATATAGAACATCACACGTTTTTCTGAGTTTTGGGAGACGATCGCTCTGCTAAACCCATCTGTGATCTCTAAGTGTACTAATTCTCAGTAATTCAGCTTTGAGTACGTTGGCTCATTAAATAACAAAATTCTTTTAATCATAAGTTTTCTTTTATTCACAAAAATTGAATACATGATATTACTTTCCACATCAACCAATCACCTTTATTATTTGCGAAGGGTATCAGAGTAGTGATGCGATTACGTGAGTCCAAGATCATGTGACTGAATCACTTTTTACGTATTTGTATCAAAACGATTGTCATAAGTATGCTTTTTAGACTTGGGTTTGAAGGATGCACCGACGTCTAAGAATTATACTAGACATTTCGTATTGCTGTACTGACAAAACCAGCGGTCGCACTGACTGCTTAGCACGAACGGTATGCTCACAGTCGAATACAGAAATTTAAATATTACATCAGCGGGGACGGGAAGATCCTTACTGTTACTGCCATGTCTTTTTTACTTTCTCACTGAGTAAGTTCGCCTTTCTTAGATATTTGGCATTTAGTAAGTTACTTTTTGGGTTGGTGTGTGTGTGTGTATGGTTGAATTTGAAGGGCAAAAGAGGGGGAATTGGGAGACAAAGAAAGTGATCATGAAAAGAAGCTGGGGATGATTAAAGTGTTGAAACGACATGTCTACAATTATTGTTGTGTGTCGTTTCCGTATTTGTTTTTGCGGAACAATTAACGTCCACCACGATCGCACGACAGAACACGAACGGTACGACAACAACACGAATCCGAATACAGTAAAATGCATGAATAACATAGTAACACGTTGATACTGGAAATAAATAAATAAATAAATTTATGTTGAAAAACTTAACCAGTCTTTCTTAAAATATTTAAGATTATACCATTGAGAAAAAGGCGGTCCCATTTTGAAAAACTAATAAAAAGGATAATTACAAGCCACTTCATCTACAATAATTAATTTAATTTAAGTATAAATTAAGTTAGAGACTTTCCAATGGTAAATTTTCTTTATTTATAAAATTCGTATCCGAGATTTTTATTTATACTAATATTTAATGAGAAATTCTTAAAAGATTTTATCTCACCGCGTGATGTGACGAGATATCAATCAAATAGTGATATACTAGTAAATTAGTGTTGATCACTTATTCGATCGGTTATATTAATTATTACTAATCAGAGCAATACGTCACGTACAGTCATTTAAAATTTTTTTAATATTTAATATGCTAATAGTAAGTTCGGAGGGCAAATAATTTAACATGATGTCAGGATTAGAGGAAATCCCTTAACATTGCATCCCTTCCAACAGGTTCAGATATGCGTGAGACGGAGTGTTAAATGATTCACCTCTGCATCACCCAGATAAAAGTAGAGATTCCACGTTTATAAGAAAGTTAATTATTACATCTACAAATTTAAATTTTTAGATAGAAGTTCTTTGATAATCCTATATTATTAGGTGGTGTGAGGAAGTACTAATGATGCTGTGACAAACGAGCAAATCAGTGTCAATCATCATAGCAGTTGCCTTAATTGCTACTAATCAGAGCAATTTTATTAATCCTTTCTCACCATGCTACAGTAAGGTAGGTCAAACTGACATTTTCTTCCACCAAGGGCCCAAGTTTTGGCAACTCCTGATAACTTTGCAAGTAAAACATTCGACGTGTAATATGCACAGCGAGTTTATTATTTAAAACTCTCTCCTATCTTGACAAGTGTAAAGTCTTCACAATAATTATCGATGATCAACTTTATACGCGTCAAGATCTGAATGGTGATTTACACAATAAACTCGTTATGTATTACACACTGAATATTTAATTAAACTTTGAGACGCAACTTTATGAGTGTCAAGACCGGAATGGTGATTTGTACAACGAACTCGTTATGTTTTATACACTGAATATTTAATTTAACTCTAAGAAACAGGGCGCCACGTCACGATGGTACCACAGAGGAGCGGCCAATGAGGACGAATAATTTAACAATTTACATTTAGACCAAAAAAAAATTTAACAATTTACATACCCACACGTGATTAAGTGATATACCATACCCCTCAAGATTTCCTTAACTGCAATAATACAGCACCCACTTTTTCCCCTTTGCCGCCGCTACTTTCGCCACTTTCTGGTTTAATTGCACTAATGGCCCCGCCAAAATGCTTATATTTAAATATTGATCCATTTCTAAAGCAAGATCATGTCAGGGGCCCATCCGTACGTTGCAATTTGGCTAAAAGTATAGGGGCAAACTGTTCATTTAACCTTACTGAGAGTCCTCAAAATTCAAATTCATAATTCTTCAGAATCGTATGAGGTCTACACTGACCTTCCAGAGGTCTCAGCAGAGGCTGTTACCCTGGTGAATATATAGGGACCCATGACAAATGGCTTGCAAATCAAATACTTACCAGTTCACTACAACTCGAGGTTCGTGATTCTCACCCGAACCCATTCTATTACTGCTCCTGTTAATCAGCAGTCACCAGCCCCGCCCATTTCGAGACAGCCAAGGTCGCCGAAAACGAGAACTGCAGTACTCTATCTGCTGTCAACAATATTACATCAGTTGACAATCAATTTCTTGTAAACTGCCACTGCCCACATACCTTACTTTGTGTTTCAACCCTCTGGCGCGAAGAGAGAACCGCATTCTCGAAGAATCCAAGCAGCCGGTATACAGTAAGCGGAGTAAATTTCTTTTGTTTTTCCTATTTTCGTACATGTTTTTTTGGTTTTACACGTGAATTGTCCAGGAGTTTTAGCTGGTTAGACAGGGCCAGAATTGAACAGTACACAATCTCTCCCCCGTCCGGTAATCAATAAATGGCAGTAACTTACGGAGTTTTGCCACGGATGGATTCTGACCAAAACTTTGTCTTTCTATGCCACTTGCTATCTAGAAACCTGATAAGACTAATCTAAAGCGAAGTAAGGTTGGACCCGCCAAAAGATAGAACCCTCCCAGTCATGAATTTTTTCAATTTATAAGACTCCGATGCTATGACTAGCTAAAAGTGAAGATATTCTGAGCCATATCAACCAACCTATGCTGGTATTCTAGCCAGAACTTTATGGATCAGTCCTGTTACCAACAGAGCCCCGCTAGCAAACAACCGAAACCTTCCCAACCGATTTCATTCAATTCCCCAATTGAAATGTCTATACAGATACATAATGAATTCAGTGGTTCCTCTAACCTCTGAGTTGGATACTTGAATTCATTATCTAGCTAAAAGGACATTCTTCCAGGAAACGGATGGAACATGACTTCCTCCTCCTCCTTTCACCTTTGGAGTCATCTTCACATTTGCTGGGCTGCAAGGACAAAACAGCACACTTGTTGACGCTTTAAATGCATCCAATAAACAGGCATGGAAGCCCAGAGAGGAGACCACATAAGAGAGAGAGGGTGGACAGGGAGGGAGAAGTCTCCTAGCAGCATATAATAGTTGACCCCCTACTTCCGAAGGTATTGGTAATGGCATGAATGTAAAATCTCTTAAAGGAGAAGGGTATGTTTGGGACCAATTAGGAATTCTTGAGATTGAATGTGAACATCATCTCCTTGAGATAATCAGGGTGACATCACCTTCCAATTATTGCAGCCTAAACAGTGATAACATTCTCTTCTCTTGTGATGGATATTCAAACGTGTTCTAATAGATATCAAAGAACTTGAGTCAAAAGGAAACATGGAAATAATGTTTTGGATTTTTCAGGAGAAGCCTTGCTAGTGACAAGAAATAACATTGATTACTAAATTTTATGGTGCATGAATCTTGTCAATCAAGACTGTAGATGCTCAAATCAGCGTGTGACACTACAGGAAAGAAATGCATTGCATTGAGTGAGTGAGTGAGTGAGAGAGAGAGTGTGATGTAACACATCACTGTTTAATGCCAGTATAACACATTATATCCACAGTTGGTTGACGATGATCTCACTGATATTTAGCCCCATGCCATCGAACACGCGTAATTGAGGATGAGCTTCCCATCAAAACCAAAATTCTGGCACAAGCAGGTTAAGGTAGTTAACATCTGCAGAACGATAAATACCTGTGACTAGCAGTATGCAAATGCCATGTGTTGAGGTTTCAAAAATAGTTTGAAAGCCAAAGGAAGAAAACAGGTTGAAAAGGAGCTATGCACAGGATGGTTGAAGGAAATCTTTGTTTCATTTGTAATAAGTCTAGGCAAGCCTACAGTCTGAACTATCTTCCGCTACTTTGATAGAGCTCAAGGAGGCTGGGAACTAAATACTAAAAGCGATCCCTGGCACAAACGGTTTCAAGTAGTTCAACGTACGAGAACAAAGAATCAGAAAGGCTTAGACAAAATGGCCTGGGATCTAGAATAAATTCACACTCAATTATATCAGTGAACGGTATTTATAACATGTGCTGGCAGAAACTGCAAGGAAAATGACAATCACAGTTTATTCAATCATTTTTTGCATTCAAGTCAGAATTCCTGTGAAAGGATGCCAAACTCAGAGAAAACAAACATTCTTGGAGGGCCCTGCAAACCTAGGTCACATAACATGAGAATTTCTTAGCAACTCAAGTCCTAAAGTAATTGACATTACTCACGACACGTTTGAAGTATGAAAAAAACGCTGTGGTAAATCGAAAGGCATTTCAAACAGATGGTTCATTTTACCTAACAACAAATAGGGAATAAACAGAAGGAGAAAATAACGACATAATGAAGACTTACATTATACAAGTCAATTACCAATTCATCCGGATTGGGTGAAAAAGCACTGTTGACATATACGAACTGAAAAAAGAGAGGGTGGGTGGAGAAAAGCTTCAGTCTTCCCGATGCTGTAAATTGGCATTTAAAGCAATAAGAACTAATATAAGCTACCAACCAATGTCTCACGATGAAGCTGGCGCCGCAGAAAGTCAATCACTTTAGCAAACTTGTCAGCTCCAGATATCTGCCATCACGATACATTTCAACCATTGAGGCAACCAGAGCCAAAACCAAGTGGAACAATGACAGATTTTCATACGAAAAACTGGGGCTTTTCATGTAAGACAAAACCATAATGACCTCAAAGTGCCGATATACTCCAAAACTGATACCCCACAGTTTGTGAAAGATGCGCTAGCTCTGGCCATAGAGGCATTCACAAAACTAAAATGCCCTTTCAGGCATGAAAGCTTAGAAATGCTCGTCGTTATTGAACTTAAATCACGGGGAAAAGAGGATAGAACTCCGAGATATCACACACTAATTCATCGATCATTCAGTACCAACGCTCAAAAGTCCCATCGTGAATCGAATTCAGTAAAAGGGATGAATCTTGTGGATCGTTAAGAAAACACTGCTGTATCAACCAGTCCAATAGAAACTCAATACATCATTTTTAATCAACTACGGTCTCTCTGATTTGGCCTCATATTTTTGGTCCTAGCAATCTCACTGCGCAGATAGCAGGGCAAGCAGACAACCTTGCTTTTTTCCTTTTCTTGTTTTGATTATATGCAATCTAATGTCCACAATTGAGCCTGACGTTACCCTAAAACAACACCAAGTTGAAGTCTATATCTCCGGACAATTCAAGCAATTACCTTGAACTTGACTTGCTTCAGAATCGGAGCATCGCCGGTGGCTCTCAAGTGAACGACAACTGCCGCATAATCAAAACAGAAAAAATCGATGATTTGCAATAGAAAACTCGCCAAAACAAATCAATCAAGGGTCTCGAATCTGAATTGGCTCCAACAGACGGCTTCCGATAACTCACCTTTTCGAGCTGAACTCGGAGACTCCGTCGCCATTGTTCTACCGAAATCGGAAAACCTTCTCGACCAAACTACGGGAGGATCGACGGAGATGGCTGATCACCGGACGGCAGAGCTGTGGTTTCGGCGATCGGAACCGTTTCCCATTTACTATATGAAGGCATCCTCTTTCCACAATCAACCCAAGGCCCATTCAAGCCCATCGGCCCGGACAAGGTTGATGGAATTTTCTTGAGAAATTAGTAAGCGTAGTCTATTGATGACGTGGCACCTGAGAATGTGATACATTATTTTTAAAAAGTGAATATTTTTACAATAAATTATCTAAAAAATTATTATTTTTGACAAAATTTTCTATTTTGTCATAACATTTAAAATTTAAAATGACAAACATTGTCACGTAGTTTCGGTTTTCCCTTAAATGTCATGAATTTACCGTTCCTCGATTTTTCCATTAATTGTGGATGTGCTGTGCTAATGTGGCATGTTTTACTGTTGATGTTACGGATTATAAATTTATAGAGAAATTGTTAAGAATTAAACTCGTATCGGATAGAAAATAACAAAGAATTCTATAATAAATAGGATTAAAACAATCATTTTACTCAGTTATGCAAACACATGCCTGGTCTAACACAGTAACAAAACTTAATCACATTCTACAACATTAACAAATCTGATCTTATTTAGTTAAATTATCCTACTTCTCTGCATGTGTTTACATAGAAATGACATAAAAGCAATAAAAGTGACATGTCGGTATGCCAAGTCAGCAATTTAACGAAAAATCCTAATGGCGTTAAGTCCTTGATATTTTATGGAGAAAACGAAAACGCTTAACAATCTATAGTATTGTTGAAGGTCATGATAAAATAAGGAATTTCGTCAAGTCACCTCTTTTTATCCATATGAGATTTTGTTCAATTCAATGGTTGAAGTGCAAGCTGGCAGCAGGGGCGTGGAAAGTTCTACTTGTGGGATCGCATCTAAATCTCTAGATGACAGGTCGAGAGCAGTACTAACTATACAAAACTCTCTTTCTCCATGCACCTCCATTTTCATCTATTACGGGACATGGCTATAAGCATTATAATTGAAAACACATTTTCGGTACCAATATGATTGATTAAGCGAATTTAACCTTTATTTCCTCTGGATAATATTTCGATTTTGAATTTTATGAATAAAAAAATGAACAATTTGGTTAGTTTATCACTTAAAAGATTGACCTTATCCTAACTTGAAATTAAATTAGTCACAATTAATTTAATTTCTGGAATCAATTGTACTCATAGGGAAGAAAAGAAACACATGGCTAGTTTTGATGGGTTGGGTACTTCAGGGTGTGAAATGAACTAAACGTCAAACTTCAGGGAGTGAAATGAATTTAATTTCTAACTTCAGAGTGCAAATTTGTATTTCACTTTTCTAGTTTATCTCCTATCCGAGCGGGTAACGAAAACGGTTGGACGGGCAGGAGAAAGAGGAGGGTCCGAAGCTCCATCAATGGCGATCCATCTTCCTGCTCTGCAAGCTTCGTTCCTCCCCAGATCAACGAAACCCTTGGAAGTCTTCCACTCGGTGGCCGATTCCCGAAAGCAGAGGAGAGCTCTCGTCGGCTGCTCCGCAAAGAAGAAAATCAGCTTCATGGACCAAATCCTCGACTACATCGAAGGTGCTCCGCCACTAGGATTACCAATTGAGTCTCTGCGATTCATCTCTTCTCCCTGTACTTCTCCATTCTACAGTCTGCGCTTGGATTCTCGCCGACTTCCCTGAGTCCTGATTCTGTCGTTCTCGTGTCAGGAGGACCAAAATTGAGGAAATGGTATGGCGCGCCTGATCTTCTTCCTAAGGATGGATCCTCCACAGACGAAGAGACAGATTACTCAGGTTATAATTAACTTAATTCTTCCAATGGAAAAAATTTAGATATCCTATTGCACAAGGTTGTGGTGAAGAACAGCTAATCAAATTGTTTTTATTAGTACTTGGGTGATTAATATTAATTTATTCATTTATCACATTTTGCTTAGTGTTTTCCCACATTGCAACCTAAGAATTTCTACTTCATATAACATGTAGAAACGGAGTCTACCTTTTTTCATTCCTGAAAACTAATTGCTTTTCCCCTAATTTCCTAATTCAGAAGAGGCCAGGGATGCAGTTTTAGTTACAGACGGGGATAGTGACATTGGTCAGGTGTGTTGCCGTTCAGTACTCATTTAACTGATGAAACTACTGTTGAATTTCTGTGGGTTTGGAGACTTGGGTGAGATTCTGAGCTTTGTGATCTCTAGCTTCTGTAGATGGTGATTCTCTCATTAATCGTGAAACGGACACGGGTAAAAACCCTGGTGAAGGACAAGCGAGGTGCTTCTGAGGCCTTTGGGGATTATGTCGAGGTGAGCAAACACAAGATGCTTTCTAACTTTTCTTCGGAATTATGTGTATACCTGATCTGAATCCAAAGGTACTGATGCAATGTATAACCAACCTTCACAATGGCTGAAGTTGATATCTGGAGATACAAGTAACCAGCAGTTCCTGAGCAAAGCTCTTAGAGGTGTCCGCACCATTATATGCCCGAGTGTATGCCTCCGAACTAGCTGATCTTTTCCCTTCTCTCTTAAGTCTTTTTGTTGCCCAAGATTTCATCGAACTATCTAGGCTCATTTATATATGGAGCCTAAGATAAGATGTTGTTGCTGCAGTTGTTTAGGTCAAAACGTAGTTTCCCAATACTCCATATGCAATTAGCATGAAATGGATTCACTGTTGAAAATCGGTAGCCTATTGATGAAGGTTTACCTGGGATCTTTCATTACCTCGTTGTTGATGAAAAGTAATGGTACTTGACAGTGCACTTTTCAAGGCAATTGATGTGCATGGAGGTCAGAAGCTGGTAGCTTACGCTCCATGACTGTTGTAACTGTGTAGTTGATAATTGATCTACAGATTGAGCTTTTTGACTGTTAGATTGTTGCTTGAATGTAAAGAGCTAGAGTTACCAAATTTGAAATTTTTCGCTGGTTCGATAGCACAAGGAAAGAAGTTTCTGTTACTTTAATTCAATTCATCTCTCTGTCTCCAGTTTGTTGAAACCCTTTTGCTGATCTTGCCAGGAGGGTTTCTTGTCCGGCATTAGCGCCTTGAAAGGAGTTGAGCATGTGATTCTTTTAACGCAGGTATCTCTCTCCTTTCCTAATCATGCTCCTCTCTCTCTCTCTCTCTCGGTAGGCCATATGTGTGGGTTAACAAGGCCGCAGTTGTCTGCTTATAAAGGTATAGTTGGCATCCAAGCTTTCTTAAAAGGGAACACGAAGAAGTTGGCAGAGCAAGATGAGTCAAAGCTTCTGGCTTCAGGGATCCCTCACACCATCATCAGGGCTGGAACATTAGAAGATACACCCGGTGGACAGCAAGGCTTTTGTTTCGATGAGGTATTACTGTCTACTAATTTGATTTTTGGCATTTATAATTTGTTAACAGTACCATTTTTGGACAGATGATTCGGTATATATATCACGCTGGAATCAAATGGTCTAGTTAATAGCATACTAATCGGAGATTACACATTGTCTTTTCCATTCAAAGAATTAGAGGTTGTCCCAAATGGAGGAATTGTTTTCCTTTACTGTAAGTCACTGACAGGAGATTGCACACTGCCTGTTTCTCTTGGCCCGAGACCAATCAATCCTCCTTTTCATCGTAGTAAATGTAGAAAAGCATTACTCTGAACCCTGCCGAATGCTTGGAGCTACGAGTAAGAGAATCAATGTCATGGAAAATATTGACTTCTATAACTATGAGCTCATTCCATGTGGAAGTCAGTCTCTTGTTAACTTAGAATCATAGAAGGGAATTGGGATGCTGTCATGTACTTACTAAACTTGATGAACCCACTGTTCTCAACAGAATATCTGAATGCTCGATCTGGACTCCGATGATTTTCCATAACATGAACATGTTTTTTGTGCAATGTGGTTTCTTTACAAATACAGGGCATTGCAGCAAAGGGAAGTCTAAGCAAGGAGGATGCTGCTCTGATCTGCGTGGAAGCACTCAATGCGGTCCCAAGAACGGGGTTCGTTTTCGAGGTCAGAAAGTTTATCCATTTCTTTCTTTCCTTTGTCTGCAACTTGGTTCAGTAATCAGATCACCGGGACTAGTCTGGTCTCTTCGATTTCAGGTTGCAAATGGAGATGAGAAGGTCTCAGACTGGAAGGAGCGGCTGTACCAGTTAATGGAGAGGGCAGGGCAGGAGCTACCTTAAAAGCCCAAGAGCAACAGAGTAAGTATTCAGTGGGTAATATATAATGAGTTAGTTGTTATTTCTTTCGGATCTTGGCACGTTGACACTTAAAAATTGTGAAAACCTTATATTTGTCGAGATCTGAAAGAGATATACACAAGGAGCTCGTTATATATCACACACCAGCTCCTCTTGCAGTATTTGGTGTTTTAAAACTGTTTCATTTCTCACGTACAGACACGACACTTTCATTTTTGCTTCTCATTCTGGAAAGGGAAAGCTTTGCCATATGTTTATGGAAGAGAAATCATCGGTGCTGGAATCAGCTGCTTGCCTTTCAAAGTGTGGGCATATGAATGGAGAAATTCGTTATTAGTTCAGTAGATTGGTTTTACTAGAATCTGAATTAGTTGGTTCCATTATTTTTCGATATCAAGCTGTACACGATGAAAAAAAGTGGTATCGGGTTGTTGATTCTTAAGGCCCACCACATATTAATCCGAGAATAGACTGAACCAATTGATTCAATCCCACTAGGTCGACCTTGCACCGGATCAACAGAGAAAGGGAACACTTTTTTGAGCGTCGAGTAGGTGAGGGATCGATAAGCCCTCTACTGCGAGGGATTACTCGACGGTGCCCCCACTCCGAGCAATGCTCCATGGAATAGTAGGGCCATTATTTATAAACTCTATACAAAAATTGTTTAGGACAGGATACCTACTAAAAAAACTAAATAACACTTTTGTCACCCTAATCCCAAAAAAACAAGGGGCGAACTCGTTTAATGAATTTAGACCCATTAACCTCAACAATGTCACGTACAAAGTCATATCGAAGATCATAGCAAATAGACTGAAACCATTTTTAGGAAAAATAATTTTGCCAAATCAAACGGTGTTTTTTGAAGGTAGATGGATAAATGAAAATGGTTTTTTTTAGCACAAGAAATAATTCACACTATGAAGCACACTAGAGCTAGAAGAGGATGGATAGGTCCAAAGATTGATTTTTCGAAAGTCTTTGATAGAATAGAGTGGAATCTCATTTTAAAAATTATTAAAAAAAAAAACCATGGCTTTCACGATGCCTTCATCACTTGGATTCAACAATGTATCTCGACCACCTCTATGTTAGTTCTAATGAATGGTTCCCCCATGGCCTTCTTTCAACCTACAAGAGGTCTAGGACAGGGTGATCCCTTGTCACCCTAATTATTTATATTAAGTATGAAAATTTTGTTGAGACTCCTATACAAGGCCGAAAATGAAGGGAAGATTAGAGGAATTAGTATAAGGGGAGGACCAAAACTTTCGAATTTAATGTTTGTTGACGACCTATTATGAACTTTGAGGGCTTCACAAATAGAAATTAGATACTGTAAACAGATAATAGAGAAATATTGCAAGTGGAGTGGCCAACAAATAAACCAAGCAAAATCTAGTTCCTTCTTCTCTAGGAACGTACCAGTACAGATCAGAAAGGAAATTAAGTAGTTGTCAAATATCAAAAAACTAAGGCAAGACACAATGTATCTAGGAAACCCACTTTTTAATAAAAGAAGAAAAACTGATAGTTTTGCTTTCTTAGTTGATAAAATAAAAAGCAAGTTACAGGCTTGGAAATCAAAGACTTTATCCTAGGCTAATAGAGCTACATTAGTTACATCAGTTGTTAATAGCATATCGATATAAACCATATCTCTCTTTAAGATCCCAACGAAAATTTGCCACAAGATAGATCAAGTGACTAGAAACTATTGGTGGGGTAAGACAAATAAAGCAGGTTCTTATTATACATACATACAGTGTGATAGGATCTGCCAGCCAAAAGCAGCAGGTAGACTTAATTTTAGAAAGGTTGAAGATTCAAATAGAGCAATGATGTCTAAGACAACTTGGGCACTTACCCCAAAATTCTAAGGGATTAGCAGCTAGGGCAATTAAAAAAAAGTATAGTAACTTCTTAACAACGAATAATAGAAGCATTACAAGTGCATCGCCGGTATGGAGGGGATTGAATATTTGTAAGGAGACTTTATTAAAAGGAGCATGCAAATGGATGGGAAATGAATTAAATACAAAAGTATGATTGGACCATGGATTCCAAAGAATACGAAAACTAACTATCATCCAATCTCTGCACCCAATAGACAAATAAATCCAGATTTATTGGTTGTTGATTTGATGCTTTCATCACCAAAGAGTTGGAACATTCCCCTCCTAAACACACTTTTTTGATTTAAGAACCGCATCCAATATTTCAAGTATCAAACTAACACAGGAGGATATTGAAAATAAATTTGTATGGTTGCTAAGTAAGGAAGGTTGTCACACTATTAAAGATTTCTACCTGACCAATCAAGAGCACATATTTGATTATAGTAACACTCAATTTTGGAAAAGTTTGTGGAAAACAAATGTGCATGAAAGACTCAAAATCCATCTTTAGAGTTTAGCGACAAACATCCTCCCCTGATTCTCAAATGAAGGATATTCTTGTTCCTTATGTAGAACTAGCTCCGATAACTTTAGGCATCTTTTCGAGGAATGTCTATTTTATCATGTTACTTGGAGGGAGTCGTCATGGAAGATTTGTAACTTCCCAAGCAGTAACCTCACTTCTATAGAGTTGGTAAAAATGCCAATAAGTCCTCCACAAGCTCTCTTGGGTGTGATAATTAAGAAAGATAATTTACACTTTATGGAGCTTTGCTTTTCTATCGATTATGGGAAGTAAGGATTAAAGCAAAAGATGCAGAAGAAAAACCTGAGATTTGAAATTTCTTAAATCAACTTAATACTAATTTTTTGGAACACGAAAGCAAAGCTAGTTTTTCTAAAAACAAATCAAGGAAAGGAAAACGCCATAATATCAAGATGGATGGATTTATATCAATACGGACACTGCATTTTTGCTTAATCACTCTTGTCTTGCAGGGTGGCATCCGACAAAGCTGGTATCCATTTGTCTTGGTTTATTAAAGTAAGACATGAATTTGTTATTCAAGCAAAAGCTTATGCCATATTGGTAGCTTTGAGATTGGAGTAAGAGAAGGGATGGACAAAGATACAAATCTTGTTTGATGCCTTGCAAGCTACTGAAGCAATTTCCTACCCTAGCAAAGCACCATGGGAGATAAAAGCAATCATTGTGGATATTGTTAAAATATTATCCTTGTTCCAATGCTGGGAGTATTGTTGGATCAGCCGTGAGTTGAATACATGCTCATGATGTTGGTCAATTGGGAATGAAATCCATGGCTGAAGGTCTGTGCATTTTTGAAGGGTTTCCCCCTATGCAGACAACCGGTTAGGGATGAACATATTATGTTGTCACTCTATTAGTAATACATAATATATGATTTGCTAAAAAAAATAATTTGGAATAAATCGATAACTATTTTGCAATCATATTTTGGTATGAGAAATGAGATCTGCACTCACGTTTTTAAGACAAAAAAAAAAAGGCAAATAGATAGAGCATCTTTTACACCCTTTACTTGGAGAAATTTTTAGTGTCACGTTATGTGAAAAAATATTAATTGGATTGTAATTAGGATAATTTTATCGATGCTTTCTAATCATCTCATTAGCTGCCACAATGGCTGCTAAATTTCAGCCCTTTATTTTCTTTTATGATAAGTGATGGCATAAACAATCTCAGAAAAATATAATAAAAAACTCTATTATATTAATAATTTCTTACATTGCACACGTGTAAGTCTTTGGTAACCCTATTTTCCTGAAAAAATCTTATATATAGCTAGTAATCGATTGACATATATCACAAATTAACGAATGTTTGAAAAAAAAAGTAATACGACGAGTAAGATAGCAATAATGCGTACATCAGACGACCCTCGCACGTGTGTGGAGCCTTCAAATTTATCTCATGGGCCTGACTATGTTGGCCCATATTATTTTCCAGCCCATTTAACTGCCCATGTCCTGGCTACTTTATATCCAAGGTACATTCATATTATAGATGGGATTTGATCGGGGATGGATTTAGTAGGTGCACAGTAGGCGATCGCTATGTGAACTCGAGAAAATTTACATTGTATAAATTTCACTTAATTTCATCAATTTTTTTTATTGTCAATTCACTTATCTCTCCCCCCTAAACTTGTCTTTTTACTCTTCTACTGAATTTTGTTCGCCTTGGGTAAATTCTGTCCCTTAATTTTAATACAATATCATCATCAATATAAGGTCAAGAGTTCTTAAATTTGATTTTTACCAGTGGGACTCATCGCATCCTTTCGTTCTCTACTTTTTCTAGCCCCTAACCTGCAGCAGAGCCATCTACGTAACGAGTAAATGACGTGACAGTACGCACGTGTGTTAAGAACCAATAAAATTCAACCATTTTAGAATTTTTTGTATAAAAGTCTAAAAACAAATAAAACAATCATAAAAATAACTGAATTTTATCGGTTTGTTATATCACGTAAGTACTGTCACGTGATATGCTCGTTACACACACGACTTTCTCCTAACATGCCATCTATCGACAAAGGAAGTTCTTAAAAACCCTAAATGACACCCGCATTGTGCGTACGGTTGCTCGGGGATCGATACGAATCTCGAATGCGGATTAGTGATGGGAACGACGTGCTTTAAAAAGTCGTAAAGGGGTTGTAATCATGAAAAAGAAGGCTACGGGATCACGTGTGATCGAATTAACCAAACCCTAGCATGGTCCTACGATTTGATGGATCCAATTGGGATTGTCTAGGGTTTTTTGATTTATAGATTAGATGCATGGGTGGGTGGGTGACACTCCAAAGGCTACGTTGGCCCCCACCAAACCCTTGGCTTTAACAAAAATCTTCCATATGAGATTTACTTTTTGATCGCACGCCACGTAATAATCAGAAATCTAATATATTCAGATTATTTTAAACCATCACCCTCCCTTCGATTTAGGAGGTGCGAGGGCAATCGCCCCCTTAAATTCAGGAAAACCGTTGATGTTCTATCTAAATTTTATTGATTTTCTCTGTATTTTTATTAAATTATCTTATTTCGCTCCTCTTGAAATCGGGTGTTTAACCATCCATTGAATTTTGCTCCCGTGATTAAGTCTTTTAGATCCGTCCTTATTCCAAGCTCCAGTCAGGTCGATCCATCAAGAAATAACTAACTATGAATGTTTTTTCAATTCACAATATTTGAACCCGATACCATACTCAACATTATTGATTTTTGGACGACACGCTACTTAATATTCAAAAATCTAACAAAATCTTGACTAATCCAAGTTCGAGCTTTTAGGGGTAACTAACTGTAATTTTTTTTATTTGTAGAATTTTGAACATGAGACTTTATATAACAGAAAGAGATGTCAAATTACTCCAATCGAATCCGACACTCAACCAAACCAAAATTGGTTTCAAACTAAATAATAATAAGTCATATAAGTATGTGGTTACATACAACAATATGGTATATAAATAATATTTTTGTATTTAAAAATAACATAAATATTACTATATTTAATTTACTAGTCAACAGAGCTGAGCTACGTCCACACTTATTTCACATTGAAGATAAATCAAATTCTTCCCGCTTTAGAAACTCAATATTTATTCTCTTGGTCCCATACTCAGGTCGAGAGCAGTGTTAATTGTACCAACTATATTGTCAGTATGATTTTTCTCAATATTAATGTACGAGAAAAATTAATACCAAAAAAAAAAGAAAAAGATAAAATCCTCTAATTTACAGCTGGATTTCGATTATAAAATAATGTGTGTATGATACTTTTGAGATTGTGTTGATAGCCTTTTTTTATTATTAAATTTGTGGATAATTTAATAAGCTTATTATATTATTGTAGGTTTTATTTTTGTATTTAAAATTGTTCCATGCAAGGATATGCAATGATTAGAACTTAATTAGCATATCACGCTCATATGATTTTGTGGTCCTAAGCCACCAATTTTTAGGATAAATACACTGTTGAGTGGGGACTGATTTAAAGGGACGCGGATTGCGGTCGTGTCGCTCCCCTTCAACTCGATAAAATTGTAAAATATTAAATAATTTAAGCTTATTTTATCCCTTTTTTTAAATAATTATATCTTGCACATCTTTCTCTGCTCATTTACTTTAAGTTTCACCCCCACCTCACTCAATTTCTGAATAGGTCTGGGCAGAATATCGAGATTTTATAAGATTGTCAAATTGGTCACGATTGAAATAATTTAGCATGGCGCGCACAAAAGATGGCCTGAATTGAGCATGACGAATTTTCCGTAGTTTTATTTCAGATGGAGAGAAATGCCAGAACTTAAAAGTGTTCGTAAATCAAATATATTCAAACATGAAGCATGTTAGTATTTTGAACGTTCTACTCCCAAGTAATCCTTGGAAGCCAAGGAGGTGATGTCAATTTCGTCATGATGTGTTGAGATCAAGGAGTTACGAGTGATATAAGTCATAAAGAAAATTCAAAATTTGATATTGGATACATGCGAAAAATTATCAATTGAAGGAAAAATAACTATCGGCAAAATAAGAATTTTTACCAGATCAAAAAAAAAATTAAAGGGTTACAGTTTCCGATATCGCAATCACAAACCTAAGTTACATTACATTTTACATCATTGAGAAGAGACAAAAACGACATCCCAATCCTCTCACCTTTCTCACAGTGATCCACAAGTGTTACGAAAAAAAAAGTGTCCCAAGAGAGTTTCAAAACATTCAAATCCCCTGACCCGACAACCAGGTTCAAATGTATGTCCTTGATATACATTTATAGGCACAAGCTCTAATTATATTTGATATAAATATTATCTAAACAGATAGATTAGGGAATTACAAGACACTGAAAAGAGAAAAATTTACGAAGATTATGTCCAAAATATAACGTTTTTATAACCCCGATCTCAATCGTTACCGTGATTTACAACATTCTTATTCATTGAAATCGATTTCCAACTCACGCTAGGCCTTCAAATCTCCAAATTTTGCCAGTTAACAATCTCCACCTTTAACATGAATAAGTCAAACACCACTAGTCACATTCTACTAAAAGAAATTTTAAAAAGTCCTATCTCATAAGGACATGATGGGAAATAACCAATTAAATTACTCTGATTAGTAATAATTATGATAACTGCTCAAGTGATTAATATCAATTTACTTACCAAGAGGGGTTGGGCCGAGTGGTAAGCAGCTCGGTGCCGCTTAAGGAGGTCTCAGGTTCGAGACCTCACGTACGCAGACCCCCCTCTTGGGAGCCTCACCCGCCATTGCCAGGCGTGCGACCCGGGGCGACCAACGGATTAGTCAAGTATGGTTGGCTGAAAGATGCCATCTCACCGCTGGTGGGGCCTGCTTGGATACCGTGGCTGGCGACCAAAAAAAAAAAATATCAATTTACTTATTTAATATAATTATTTTAATATTTCTCATGCCACGTAGCAGGGTGGAGCCTATAAATTTAATTAGAAAAACATAATACACCCAAATAGTTAACCAGCATGCTATGAAATTGAAAATATTGAGATAGCTAATTTCGAGGTAACCCATATAATCCGATATTAATTTTATATCATGTCATGTAGATTGGCCCAGACTGACTAACACTGCTCGACATGATTTACCAACCCTATGAAGGACTCCAAGACAGTGTGATAGATAATCACTTTTTTTTTTAACATTACGAAATATTTTGATTTCATCTGATTAATCACCACAACCAAGTAAGAACGCCAACAAATGCATATGGATAAGATAAATTTAAAGGTGTTCATTGGTTTTAAGGGTATTTGAATCTCGGATCGAGATGTTTTGGAGTTGATAGATAATCGATGGGAAGTAAATGGAGCATTGGAGCTTAATTAATTTGCTACAAAAGAAAATTAGAGAATTTTTGTTTGAAAATTAAAAAAAAATTAAGAAAAGGGATTAGGGTTTTGTGAGAGAGAGGACAACTTTTAAGGCATGTTCAGTTTCGGATTGGAAGCCAGCCAACCGGATTTGACAACTGAGGCCAAAAGGATCAAAGATTAGATCTTGCCTGTCTATTGCTTTAGCGACCGCCACGATTTTCCTTGCTCCTCCTCCTTTGTCTCTTCCAATTATTAACTTCAAGGACCCTTCAAGGAAATAAATTAATTAGTCCTAATAATTCATGCAAATTTAGCCTTATCTATTTATTATTTTTATGCATATTCCTCTTATTCTCTAATTTTTTTTCATTTACGCTTTCTGATATTTAAAAATTTTGATATAAGAATTTCATGTATTTTAGTTTTTTAGTAGACTTAACGTGAGTAGCCTCTCGTAGTCCCAAAGGCAAATTTGTGCCTTTTTTTTTTTTTAATTTACTGTCTGATCATACGTTGTGCTAGTTAGGTAAGTTAGATAAAAAAAAAGTGGATAAATTGTTTGAAAAATTATGATATTTAACAAAATTTTCTAATTTATTGTGGCCATTAATAATAGATAAAATTGGCATGTGTGTTCCTTTTTTTTTTGCGAAATATCACCGAGTTAATTTCATTAGATTTTTCTGTTAAATGTTGACGGGGCATGCTGACATGGCATTTTTGTTGCTAAGGTGGAAATTTTTATTACGTAAAGGTGAAGAAACTACTGAGAATTAAACTGTATTGGATAAATGATTAAAAAATCTAAAATAAGTGATGCGGTGACAACCAACTGTCATTTTAGGTAGTTATGCAAATATGAGTTGAGTCTCTCACAATCAACTAACAAATCTTACCCGGTTTTGGAGTAAATTTGCTGTAACAAATCTGATCTCATTCTATAACAGTAATGAATCAAACATTACTTGGTCGAATTCCTTTATTTCTATGTCTGTGTGTAAATAAAAATAACACATCAATAATTTAACGAAAAATTTTAACGGAGTTAACTCTATAAAATTTCACAAAAAAAGTGACAGCACGTGATAATTTTTAGTTTTATTAATGGTCATGACAAGTAGGAAACGTTGTAATTTAATAGGTAATTTACCCTTAAACAACACAATTTACCTTCTTTTTTTTTTGCCTTTCAATATGGTTAATCATTCCAATTTTCACTTGGAAAATCACAACGTTTCAAACTTTGTCATTAAAAACACAGATGTCCGATAAATAATGAATATCCTTACGTACCAACGAAGGTTGGCGCAAGTGGAAGGGGCTTGTGTCGCTTAAGCAGAGGTGCCGGGTTCGAGCCCCTGTGAACGCAGCAGACCTTCTTGGGAGGGGTCCCCGGGAAACCGCCCGACAGTACCCCGAATCCGGATTAGTCGGCCAGCCTTCGGGTACCGGACACCGGGTGGGAAACCAAAAAAAAAAAAAAAAAAAAATGAATATCCTTACGTGACACGACCTTTTGACCGGTGGAAAAGACGACAATCATCTGGTTATGCTGGCAATAAATCAAATTTGGAGTTCTCTTCCAAAAACAAATTGAAAAAAAAATTCGATTTTTTTTTGGTTAAAAAATGGAGGGGACGCTTGCAAGACATGCTGTGGGCAGTTAATATGGCCCATGTCAAGCAAAGCTTTTTGCTTTATCTTCCAATGAATGATGATGAGATAGGAACATTTACTCATTTTTTTCTAATGTACAATGGACGCATATAGAATTATATATAAATCGATAAAAAAAAATTGTGTACGAAAAGTTTCACGGGTAAATTTTGAATTCATGACCTACTAATCTAAAATCGAGAATGATACTAACTGCACAAACTCATTTTTCACTTGGGGCGTGCATTTGTATGTCATCGGAATGTATTCAATAGAATAAGATCCGCATAAATCCCGATAAAATTTGAGTAAAATTCTCGTAATAAATTAACCGGTTGGGAATCAGATCCGGTTCAGGGTACTCAAAATCTAAACCAAGTACGTAGAAGAAAATTGATTTATCTGACTGATTTAGATCGGTCACAATATCTCTTTCCTCCTTCAATTTCCGTTTGTAATTACTAAATTTCTGACTCCACAAACTATCATTCAGTGTGATAATAATGCATATTTATTGAATTTATCATAGTCAAAATATCAAGAAAGTTTAAAAATTAATAACCAATAATAATGAAACATGATGAACACACACATAACATTAATCAAAATCCACTAAATTCCGATAATAACTATCTCTATACTGTTGTAAACTAATAAAAACTTAAAAATTATTATAAACTTAGTAATTAAATCTCTAAAATTGTTAAAATAACTATATATCCGTAAAATTATCGTCATAGAAAGGAAAAAATGCATGTTCTGACATAGTACCCGATTCCTAAATTCAATCAAGTTAGGTTCCAAACCTTCGAAATCGATCATATACTACATATGGTACAGTGCTATAAAAAATATAGAATATTCGAATCCGATGTCTGCTGCCTTTTGGTACATTGCAACCTACATTCGTCCACTCGCTCCCTTTACTTTATCTCTTTTCCTTTTGGCCCTTTCATGCGTGTGAACGCGATTTGAGAATCCATCGTTACGTGTTCTTTAGCACACTCATTTGCCTTGTGGACATGTCTAATTAATATCTCCTTTTCTTTTTATCGCATATACTCGCTCGTATTCAAAAATGATATGATTATAATTAATTTAATTTTGAGTCGAACTAATACACTAAAAGGGCAAAATTCTCGCAATTCTAGGAGAAAGTCTTTTGAATAATAATACTTGTATAGTAACACCAATTAATAAAATTAATCAAATATTAAGATGTTTTTATAAAATTATAAAAAAATAAAAATAATCCTTAAATTCGATGAATTTATTGATTGGTATCACCACGTAAACACTATCACATGTGGAGAAAGTATTGTATGTAACGAATATACTACATGGTAGTGTCGACATAGTATCACGAACTAATCAAATCAAACTATTTTTAGGGCTATTTTTTCCTTTAGATTTTATTTAAAAAATTACAAAAATAACTTAATCCAATTTACCGGTGACACCACGTTCGCATTGTCATATGATATACCCATTACACTCACAAGACTCTCTTCATGTGGTGACACCATTGCATGAGCATACAAGACTTAACCAATTCTAATTATTCACGTTTAATCGGCATCTCATATAAGTTACGAGAGTTTCATCTTTTAGTATATCAATTAATTCATTAAATTACTGTATGAAAAAAAAAAATCAAAATCTATTAGTTATTCTTTAAGGAAAAGAAGATAGTTAAGAAGAAGAACATAATAGAATCACGTGGAAAACACTCATATAATTAAACAAGGAAAAATAGATAATACAAGGGAATAATAATTTTAGAGAAAAATCTAGTGGTTTCTCATGTATACCCCAACCCCCTTTCATTCATTAATATGTAAAATTTTCTATCTCAAGAACTCACACGTCAGGATTAAGTCCAAATATAGCCCTCAAACTTGTACTTCTTTACAACTTCACCCCTCGTTCAATCGACTTTCGGGACGACTTTGGCTTGCAGTTCCTCAAGTACGCCCTTCCTTCATCGATTGACCGAAAATTGTGATGATGACAAAGCAATTACATCCCATCTGAGGTTGAACCACTTCACGGAATCAAACCGCTAGCTATGGCTCGATTGGTATTGATGTGGGTTGTCTCGTAAACAGGCAGCTCTTCCCTGAACCGGTCGATCCCGATCTCCAACAGGTTATCCAACTCGAAGAGATCCGAACTTGAACAACTCTCCCTATGATCGATGTCTTCATCCTCATCATCACTGAGATCGTCACCCCGATCTTTCAAGCCGTCGTAACTAGATTTCGTCCTTCGATAACTCTCCAACAACTTACTTGCGGCCTCGGCTACTCTCCTGTCCTCCTCCATCATATGGATCTTCAGCTTATCTTCCTCTCTAAGGTTCTTCCGCCCACAAGGCCGGGAATCTTCATCGACGATCACGCTAACAGGGTCGAATCTCACCGACCTTTTGCCGCTGCTGTTGTTGTTGCTGCCTGCCTTCCCACCCGAGGAAGGTGCTAGGGTTTTGCTGAGGCACGATCTCGTATACGAAGAGGCTGATGAAGGGTATGAGGCCGGGGTCGAGTTCGATTTCGTGTACTTAACCCTACTTATCTCATCGCACTTCCTTCCAAATGGTTCCGAGACAGTCTTCGTCGTCATCTTCGACTTCGTCTTCTTCTTTGTGTCCGTGAAGAGAGAGTTGAGGAAGCTCGCAAGCCTGTTGCCCGGCGAGATCGGCTGCTTCGACTTTGCCTTCTTCAGCTCTGCATAAATCTTCAATGCCTTCGATTTCACTGTTTTGGCGAGGACTTCCTCATGATCGTGATGCTTCTTCGGTTTCTGAGACGATGAGGCCTTCGAATCCCTCTCTGTTCGAACTGGCTTTGGCCTTTGCCACGAAGAAGAGGAAGAGGAAGAAGTCGATTTCGGACAGTAGAAGGATTCCGACTCCGAGGAAGACGAGCCTCCTGACCAGAAGCTCGAGTCAGATGAAGAGCTCGAGCTAGAGTTCGAGTTCGAGCTCAAAAGCACCGCTGAGGAGGATTTTCGACCAGTGGTGGCAGCCCCCTTCTCGGCTGATCTCCTCCAATACTCCATCATCCGTTTCTCAACCACTTCTTCATCTTCTCCATTACCTTTCTCCCGAAAAGGAGAACCGGGTCGATTCTTTCTCGAGCTCACAGTTAGTCCCTTATAGAACACCATTTCTTCGGGCACCTTCACACCGCCTTCCTTGTCAATGGAGCGGTAGATTGAGTCGAGAAGGGAGGAAGAGAAGGAAGGGTTATGGGGGACCGGTGATGATGATTTGTGATAAACAGTCTTCCTCTCCATTATAACACATACATATATATGCGTGTGTGCAAGATCTTTATATCATGTATGTGTTACGGTCTTGATGGGTAAAGTGACCACCAGACAAGGATTGAACCCAGTGGAAGGAAGAAGGAGAGTGTTGATGGAGAAGAGGTAATTAAGAACATGGTGTTTGGAAGACAGGAGAGTGTGTGTGTTTCGCAGACAGAGATGTTCTCTGTGAGAAGAGTGAGGTATTATGAGAAGCAAACAAAGAAGTTGACATTCTCATTGATGTGTGAGTGTGTGTGGGTGTGTTTGGTTGGGAGGGCAATGAAAGCTATAAGGCACGCTTATGGGAGAGGGTGGGAGGGGGGCTTTGTGCACTGTCTGAGTTCTCAGCCTTGGCTGGCTCTCTTCAATTATAATAAAAATGGGAAAGCCGAAATAAATGAATTAATATAGTAATACCACTTTCGATCTTAAATAAGAGGTTTCAGATTGATTCCCACCGATATAATTCTTTGTGCCCTTTTATTCTAGCTTTCTTTTATACATTTTAAGGTTTATATTTCTCTTTTATACACCGGAAATATGAGGAAAGCGATCTAGGTGAGGACCTAATGCAGTAACCTGCTAGAATTGTAATGCAAATATTGATATGTGATATTGTGAGTGGACTTTTCGGGAAGTAGGGATTAGGCATAAATGAAACTGTCATGTTTGCGGGCTCACATCAGTTGGAATACTATAAGAGATGGGTCCGGGTTTATGTCAGATATTATAATAGTCAAACGCTAATATATTATATTATTATTAGTGGGTCTTAAAAGAGTTTAAGTCTGTTTTTACATAAAAGTCTAAGTTATCGAGTGATAGTGCTTATTTCTTTTATAAATCCATTATTATTTTTATGTGATCGGTGCATAATCTAATAGCATCTGTACATTTAAAATATCTCAATTCATTTTTAAAATTTAAACTGTGATAGACAATGAAATTAGTAAATGAATTGGAGCGCGATAGGCCCCATGTGTGTCCCAACAGCTATCAAAGACTTGTACTCCCTCAAAAATCTTAAAACCCTAATAAAATACGGATGCAGACAAAAATGAACAAAAGTAATGGGATGACAATTAATCTCCGACAACAAGGCCATGTTACCATTTTCCAGCGTGCAAAGAAGACCTCTAAACTTATAAGTTATTGATGTACTTCGGTTTCGATCCTGTATTTCACCGAAAAAATACTGGAAGAGGAAATAAAGAGAGCACGTAAGTCCTATTGGTGAGATTGAACCTATGAATATAACGGTCATTTATGTCAGTTTAATTATGATGTGGCAGTGATTTAGAGATAAAGCGAATGATAATAAAGCATGTACTTGTTAATCGTGTCTGCATCAGCGTTCACGATGAAACATGCGGGATTCCGGTTATCGAAGAATCAGAAGAGACGTCTAGTAAATCATGTTACATCGCAGTAACGAGGCACGCACGAAAAACGAAGATGATATGGGGTCGATGATGGTGTCTTTAAATTCCCCCACTTCCTCTTTAATATTGCATAAAGAAGAGAATTTTGTGACTTTTAATCGATTGTGTATGGTAATGTACAGGCAATGCTTCGGAGGCTTTGCAAGGAAAGAGTACCAATGGACTCACTGAGAGGAAATAATTCTTTTTTAATTAAAAAAATAAAATATTATATGGTAAAGATAATCCATTGACAGTGGAGACGTGCATTCATTATTGCAATCGAGACACTTTTGGACTATCTCACTGTTTGCACAGTTAAATGGTGCGGCTGACAGGAGAGGGAGAAAAAAAAGTAAAAGCCCGGTCGGTCGGGACTCGAACTTGCATGGGATCTCGGTTTTCGTTTCATAGGCTCGTTATATAAGTGGACTCGGAGATGGATTCGGATGGAACTGAGCCACTATCAAGGTTGTTCTGATGATCTCTTACTATGTAACTAGACAGTGTTGACAAAATATACCTGCTACAAATGGAATTCATTCACGGCTTAACATTACTCTTAACATATAATCCTGAGATTCTGGTTTGGATTTTCGGTAGGACTTCTAATACCATTCCTTCTATCTTCCTCGTGTTTGCTTCTAAGCTTATGGGTAAATTTTATCATCTAATGAAATTAATTAGAATGATCTCGTAAATAATTAAATAAAATATAATTTTAATTTATAAAATTAATTTTATTATGCTTTATTTTTCTTAATTTCATAAATATTTAAAAATAAAATTTACATGCAATGGGTATTGATGAAGAAGAAGTGGTGATTTAATTAAATTAGTAAACCCAATTAAATGGAATATCATGATTATTGCAATTAGGGCTACAAGTGGTTTTTAGAAGGCGAAAGAATGTTTGATTAAGCCTACACTAACATGCACTAGGGAAAAAGAAAAGGTCACAACGAAGTACTAAAAATATGCATGCATACGTGTATCAATATTCCTTTTTTTTTTTATCTTACACAATTTTTTTTAAATTTTTTTTGGTATATAAAGAAGGCACATAAACTTATAATAGTATACAAAGAAAGGGGATAAACGGGCTTATGCATTCCCAATTGTGAGAATTGAACTCGAGACCTAATATTCCCAAGTTAAACACGGTGCACTGTATCAAGTGCTCATTTTCTTTTTCTTTTTTTGAAATTTTATCTATAATATATATGAACTCTCTGGACCAAGATTTTTCTTTTGGCTCCAAATCACCATAAATAATTCAAGATAAAGTTGAATCATCCAATTAAGTGGCAGAACTCTTTCAATCATGAATTTGCTTCATTCAGAATGCTCAAACCCAAGATCATATTAAAAAATAGATATAGTAAACTGTCTCAACCAATTCATGTCGATTTTACTAAGATTTGATTGATATGTATTACATTACTTTTGACCCCCAATTCGTGGGACCTTTCTCATTCCCTACCTTCTGTCCTCCTTCTTCCTCTCCTTTAGGTAAAGTGTGTATATATGATATTCTCTTCAAGCTTAAGGAAGCCCCTTTACCACATTACTCAATACTTGCATACATTTGCCCTACACACATGACCCACTATACTTATACCTGAATCAAACTCAATGCAAGGCGTGAGCATGAGGAAGGAGAGATCCACGACATGATTCTGGGTACCCCGGTATATATGTTTGAGACAGTGAATCTACTACCTCCTCCAAAATTACATATTAAATGACGATATTTATCTAGTTTGAACTTCGCTCTGTCACACATATGGTTCGTTTTAGGGAGTGATTAGATCGTACACATGCTTGTGATGTTGTGAAAAGCACTTGGATTGTTATGAGAGCATTCTTGATATTTTAAGGGAAAGATGCCAAGGGATAGATAAAGAGAGGTTTGGCCTTGAGATGGCAAAGACTTATCGGTCTAGAGTGTGGTCATGAGAAATAAAGAAAGTAAGAACATGACTAATTCCACATATGACTATCAAACAAGAATCTCTTATTCCCGAAAAAGTCTCGTATGTAACGATATCACCATGTGGTAGTGCCTACATGGTAATACCGACCAATAAAATCACATCATTTTTAGAATTATTTTTTTCCTTTTAAATTTTATAAAAAAATTCCTCAAAAATTGGCTTAATATTGTTTATTCGTGACTCTACGTAGGCATTATCACATGGTGACATTGTTACACACAAGACTCTCTCCTTTTTCCCACTTCTAAAGCAATATAACTACTTTAAATTTGCATTTCTCCTGTAGTGATAGGATTTAGATGTGTAATGTAGAGGTTAGATTGGTCAAAAAATCTTTACGGCTCAGCAATTGAATTGTTTCATGAAAATTTATGCGAATATTCGACTAGTTGAACAATATAAACTTCCTTGAGAGATATTTGCTAAAGTTGTTTCCAAATCATGGCAAAGGATATTCTTTGAAGGGAGAGTGAGTGTAGTGTAGAAATTGAGAAAAAGAGAGATGGGGCAAGAGAGAGATTCCATTAAGATCATAGAAAGGAGTTCCCATTTGGGACCCCTACAAAATCAAACCCTAGTTGTGCCCATTGACAAGGCCTAAACCTAGAAGACCATGCACAAGATAAAAGGAAATCAAAACATAATTCTTTAAAAAAAAAGTACAAGAAAAAAGGAAAGAAGAAAAAGAGGAAGTTCCCCCTTCTCATATTCATTGCCACCAAGATTCCACCCATCAAGAAGAGGGGTGCCATCAATGTGATGTAGACCCCTCAATGGCCACTAATCTATGCACCAATTAGAACAAGACATCAGTTTCATTAAGGTTGATGGCAGCTTACATTTAATCATAAAAGTTTTGACATGTGATATGCATGGATGAATTTTTCTTTAAAAAAGAGATACATTTGTACTTGGAGATAAATTAGAACAGTGTTGTAACCGTTGGCATCGAAATGCTTAACAGATTCAGATCTTCAATGAATGTGAGACTTTCTGAACCTAACACTTAATGTTTCTTTTTTACATATATAATGAACCATTCAAGTAAGGCAAAATGTACTGAAGTGGTACCTATCGTTTAAATCATATCGAGATTGCTGTAAAAGAGCCCATCATATCTGGAGGAGACGTACGTTTATTCTAACCCAATCAAGTCTGTTCTTCCTTTCAAGTCCACCTCCATTTTGTGATATCAAATAAGACGGTATCTTATGTCACAATGTCATCATATAATAATACTTATATGATAACACCAATTAATAATATTTAATTTTTTGTATTTTCTATCAAATCTAAAAAAATTAACCCAAAAATACTGAAATTTTATCGGTTGGTGTGTTATTATGTAATGTTGTCACGTGATAATATCGTTGCGTAAAATACTTACTCCCACGAAATGGGCACCACCAAAAGACTCTCTCATTCCCTATATGCTATTTTACTTCGAAGAATTATACTTCTTTTTGGTTGTCCTTTCTTGATCAACAACCCCTCCCCCCATCTCCCACGGTAGGGCCTTTGGATGGCAGAAATGCAACATCTTTTCTATGACCATTCCCTACAACAACGTGCCATCCACTAGTGATAGAACCACCGTTTCACACTGAACAATGATAGAACCGTTCACACCGAAAACCCGAACCTAAACTCAATGCATATCATACTACTGGTTACCACCGTTCCTATGAAATCCTTCCCTTTACCCGATGATTCGTATTGAAACCAATGATTAACAAGGAAAGCGTGAAAATCTTCCCTTCATTTTTCAACTTTTGCCAAGGGAAAAAAATCAACAGAGAAGCTCAAAAGATCCTCAAGAGGACCAAGAAAGGCCAGATTAAACCCAATTAGTCCAATTTCAACTCTGGATCAAATTCAACATTCTTGACACAAGACAATTGACTCTGAGCCAGTTCGGGGCCAAGTTGATTCGCACAGTTATAATATCGAAACCCGAGCACCCGAACACGTAACCAATAGCACGGAATCTACTTGGTTTGACAAAAGGGACAAAGCTCAGAAGAAAAGGGGAGCTGTTGATGATCCCCAGGGGAAGTCTCCTCCCTTCCTAATGTAAAGAGAACAAAGACAGCAAACAACATGGCATCCCTTTAGCTTTTTCTACCTTCCTCTTTACAAAGAGGAGACAACTGCTCTCCCACATCCTTAAAGAACCAAAGCTATCCTCCTTCAGTTCTGTCCCTTATATTCCTCGTCGACTGAGCATTCAAATTCTGCAGACAGGTGGCCTACCACAAGGACTACAGTAAGTAACCCTACTACTTTGTTTTTTTCTTTCTAAATTCGTACTACGGACTTATAAAAAAAAAAAGAATACAGTATGTAATGACAATAGGATTTGGCCGAGTAATCTGATTCTGTTGTGAGTCGTTTCCATGAAGCAAGAAACAATTAAACGTAATATACCCATTCCCAATTTACATGAGGAATAATGGAAAGTTGTGTAATACATAGATCGAAACTAGTGCTGGCTGTTACTGTCCGTTATGCCCGCAAGCGCATTGGAGCTGGCATGACATTGAGCTCGAATCAAAATAACAGAAAACGAGAGCTAGATAGTCCTTTGGTCAGGCAATTAGTAAGTTGTTCGCCAGTACTAATACAACGAATGAATAATTGCTTGTGCAGAACACGTTCACAAAGAAAGTTGTAGTCGATTTTGATGTCCTTGGTCCGAGCATGGAAAACCCGATTAGCCGTTAGATGAAAGGCCCGAGATATTGTTGCACCGTAAGAATGGTGAGCAGGATACATGAATGCCAAGGCCTTGCAATAGAGACTGAAGCCAGATAATCTCCACAACAGCATTGACAAGACTCTTGTACTTTGATTCCGTGCTGGACCTAGAGATTGTACGCTGCTTCTTTGAATTCTACAACATTAGTTTTTTGGACGGAGAAGGATGGCATGCCTTAATATGGTGGGGGTACGTACGGCGATTCTGCTCCGACCGACGTGCACTCTTAGAAGCTTAAGTCCGGTTCTGAGAACAATGGATGAGACATTCACACATCGATTAAAATGTTACACGCAGATAAGGACATTGTTGAAAACCAGATGTGAGCACAGCAAGGTGAATTGCATTGGCTGAAAAATAATGGGGTCGTCTGATTCACTGAAAGTTTCTTGCTTTCGACATCTACTGCTTCATCCGTTTGCTTATACGGAAAGGTGTGGTCAGAAAAGTATTAGCAAGCTCGGATCGGAAGTTCGTCGTCCGATTATACCTCATCCCATTGCCATCCCTACACGTTATCCAAATCCGGCATCCATGGAACGATCGGCAGCTGGTCTTCACTTGCTTTTGAACGTTGGATTTCAAACACGTGCACATATCACATATGAGAAATTCACACATATATAAAATAAAGTACCGAGAAGACTTCCGGTATACCTTTACCATTTTGATATGAAATTCCGGATCGATGTGCGGAATAATTGAATCATGTACCGAGCGCCTACACGAACACACTGGCTATGGGCCCATTAAGGAGTAAAATTCTTCTAGCATGTGATTTCTCCATTCGCAAATACCTGAACCCGAGACCTTTGCTTAAGGAGAATGAGCATATTACCACTTAAACCAACATATTGGTGGTTTACTGATTTTCTCCAGGCCCGCATGCCGCCATTTTGGAGAGAGTATTGTGTGTAACTGGTATATCACGTGATAATACTATTGATTTGTGATGTCATATCTGCCACATAATATATTCGTTACATACGAGACTTTCTCGGCCTGTGAGCCTACTCAATCCTCTTTTGTCGAATGCTTCTCCTTTTGTCTATGGGCATACCGTGTCCTTCCTTTGTTTTGGGGCCTTTGGGTCTAGATAAGGCCATAACCAAACCTCTCTTCTCATCTGGGGCTTGTAAGCCTCCTTTGGCTAGTTCAGCATTAATTCAACGAATATAAGAGCACAGCTGACTGATTTCGTCAAAAAAAAAAAGGAAGAAATCACATAATTTTTTTTATTCGTGTTGGGATTCAGATCATGCAGAGGGTGAAGCGAAAGAGTGAAGAAATTGCACATGATATACGTTATTCGAGATAGCGATAGAGTGCTATCCGCACATCCACACCAAAATAAGACTCGACAGTATCTTCATTACTGAGCAGTAATGCGACGAGTATAAGACGGGGCAACTCAACAGATATTCAGTCCAACACAGAAGAGGAATCCCAAAAATTCCTAAAAACAAGACTCGCAACATCTATTGGGCACGTCAACCGTACCTTATGTGAAAGCTCTTGATCCATATATATACTCATATAAAATCTATCCAGAATCTCTATTTACAATATCATAAAATACAATATATCAAGATATAGAGAATTTTTAAATCTAAAAAAAATGAAACAGAATTAGGATCAACTACCTTCAAAATTCAAGACCAACCCAGCAATATGAAACATTAAGAGAATCCGTAATAATTAGGATTTTCATCAACTAATTCTATTCCGCTTTTCAATGGGTGTTCTAAACTCAGTACAATTTTGTTGATCGTTAGGAAGCCATTGAATTCCCAAAGAAGTGCAGGCAAACTGATCGGCTTCTTTAATTTAGAAAACTGTAAAAAAAAAAAATTCAAATAAATCTTACCGATTCCATCCAATTTTATTAAATTTGTTTTATTCTGCTCTTCACTTCTATTCTTTTAACGCTCTTTTAATTTCTTTTGAATTTCTGGCCCCGGATAAAATCTCCAAATTTCTCGATCCACCCTTTGCTGTAAATCGAGTCGGGGCAAGAAGAAGATACCTTTGGATGCAGAAAGCCTCCAGTGGAGCGTCAGCATCACTTATGTAATATATTTGTTCAACAGAACTTGACATATAATCAATAATTATACAATTATGATTGTTAAATCCTAAAAAATCTTTAAAAAATATTAAAAAATGGTGAACCATAGTTGAAAATAAATGACAAAAATATTTAAAAATCTAATAAATTGTGAACTCTAATTAAAAATAATATATAAATAGTGAATTTTTATTGGATGAATATACCACGTAAGTAATATTGACGTGATATGACCACTGAAAATTTGTTCCTTTAGAGATGATCATGGAAGAACTTTCCATCCATGAATATTTGGATCCTCAAGGAATAAATTCCACCGCTTACGGACTGTTTGGTTACCAGAAATAGGCAATTCGGTTCATGATCCTTTACATAAGAAAAGCCCAATTCATTGTTTATTGATATTCGGATTCGGGCCCAATTACAACCAATTCCGGAAAGACATTTACATATGGGCCGATTCTCATGGCCGTAATAAGCTAAATAAGCTAAAAGTCAAAACTAGCCCTTAAACTAATTATGTGGTTGGTGCCTCCTTTGTCCATGACCGATCAGGAGGATATTTATTATTTATTACTTTTTAATTTATATATTCCAGTGGTTAAATTAATTCTAAGTCTCAATTAAACATATTTACCTCCAAGCATATTTATGTAATTTATATTATATTACTTATGAATTCCATATACCATTCTCGAATACAAAACTATGTATCACAATTTCCTATTCACTCGTTATATTATCTATTAATTGGATTCCTTATAAATTATGATACATGGTCAATTCGATTCATCGTTATCAAACGTGGGATCAGTTCTGTTACGGTTAGAAAAATCTGCTCTTCCGTGTAGAGGTCCTCGTATGTGGGGAGTTCTCTATATATAATGGCCATATCAACTGACCGTTGTAACCGTCTGTAATCGCCTTAGCAACTATTCCCGTCTACGATGATTTTGAACTTTCAGAGCCAGTTAGGCCTTCGGGCTATCTCTAAACTTTTGGCCCTTGGCCTCACATTTGCCCCCCAGCCCCTTCACTGCCTATAGGAGCGGTGAATGGGGTACAATGTCTTCTTTTACCTAGATATGACGGAGGTATGGGAGGCTTACCCACAGATCCCTTAAATTTTTCCACAACTATGTTGGTGACTCTAAGAACAGGACACAAGCACTTGAGAACTAGGGAAGGAACGATGCTACTACCCTATGCAAGCAATCTAAGCAAGAAAATCGAAATGCACTGATGGTGGAAGATGGGAGTGTGGCCGTTGCTTTTATGAAACCCAAAGGAGGCGACGGCTTAAAGGATTTAACGCCTAATGATGCCTAGGGAAGCTGTAGATTTGCACCCAAAATGAGAAGATGAAGGGTCGTGTCCTGGGGAAGAAGATCTAAGGTGGCATCTGCAAGCTAAAAAGGATCTAGGGCCAAAAGAGCGATGTGTCACAGGCTGAGAGCCCATAAGCCCATCTCCGGCCCACAAAGGTCACCCTCCAGGCGGGAGAAGTTGGAGAATTGAAAAACGGCAGTTTGGGGCCGAGAACTGCGAGGGGCAACTGCAATGGATAGAGGACCTAGGGTAGAAGACAGAAGGCGACCTCCCGAGGGACTCCATTCCAGATTTCCGCAATAGGTTTTCTTGCTAGCTTGTGAGAAATCATATTTTCTTTTCCTTCCACTTCTCTAATTTTCTGAAAGGGAAAATTACTTTTTGTGTTATTAACAAGGTAAAAAAAATTTTCCATATTGCAACCAAAAATGATCACAAGGATGTTTATTAAGAAAGAGATGTCCTTTAATAGAGTGATCATACCACATAGATAATGCTAATGTGGTATATCTATCCAATTACAACTCACTACTTATATACTTATCTAATTAGGGTTCAACATTTATTAGGTTTTTTTTTTATATTTTTAGGAAGTTTAGGATTTAATAAATATGCATGTATAATTATTAATTACATGTTAAGTTCTGATAGAAAGACTACCACGTCATCATTAACACATCGTATGACCGCTTCACCGTAAAATTTCTAGCTGAGAAGGTCCCTCTGGTGATGACCACTTCACCGTAGATTTTCTCGTTGAGAGGGTTCCTCTGGTGATGACCGCTTCACCGTAGATATTCTCGCTAAGAAGCTCCATTTGTTAAATTAAATTAGAGGTTGTCCCTCCATTAGCGGTAATATCACGGCATGTAGTGATACATTCCCCCGCGCTTTCTCATACGCTGTTAATGTAAATGTATCTCACCCATATCTCCTCAAGCCCCGGCACCTTCACGCGATGGGGAGTGCAAAGAGGATCCGGCGTGCGGTTTATCTCCTCAGAGCAGCTACAAGAAGAATCAAGCAAGCCCGCCTCAACTTTTGAAGAATCGAACACCAGAGACATCCATTCACTCATTGATCGACAGGGATACGGGCTTAGCTGAGAATACATTACCCGATATCCCAACTCGAGGTTCTTGGGTTATGCAGGTGGGTCTTCAATGAATGACTCGAAGCAGTCACTGCGACGTGAGCGTTCCCGGGCAGGTTCAGTTCGGGGTGGAACTGATGCCGGTGATCGCTGGGAAGTCATCCTTGGCTCTTGTTATTTCCCTAGCTCCAGTGCTACTTCGTAATGTGTCATCCCCATTGGAGATTTTCAAGCACATGCGCTTGGAAACAGAGGAAATGCTTTGTGGTCTGAGTAGGGTAGATTCAATTTCAGGCCTGTTTGATTTCATGCATTTCTGAGGCTTTTGTTAGCAAAATATTGTTAGCTTCTACCCCTGAATCGTGTACTGATCCTCGGATGTGATGATAGCGAGAATTAGCCGATCATCTTTGTTGTTTCTCGGTGTAGATTGTTGGTCGGAACTCGAGTTGCCCATCATCAAACGGATCGAAAGGATCGTGCTCGAATCTGTAACCTTGAATTGTCCACTGATCCTCGGGTGTGATAACAAGAATTTATCGATCCTCTTCGTTATTTCTCATTGTTAGGCAGTTGGTTGGGACCCAAGTTAGTTGCTTATCGTCAAATGGATCAAAAGGGTCATGCTCAAATCTCTAACCTTGAATTGTCCACCGATCCTCAGATGTTATAACGAGAATTTGTCGATCTTCTTTGTTATTTCTCAATGTTACACGATTGGTTGGGATCAAGTTAGTTGCAACTTGTCAAATGGATCAAAAGGGTTGTACTCAAATCTATAACCCCGAATTGTCCACTGATCATTGAAAGTGATAGCAAAAAATTATCGATCTTCTTTGTTGTTTCTCAGTGTTACATGGTTGGTCGGGAACCGAGTTGCAGATCATCAAACATGTCCAAGAGGTTGTGCTCGAATCTGTAAACTCTGCCTTGGAAGAGCAGATTTAGATTGATGCAAGTAATCGGACAAGACATGGAAAGTGCAGAAAAGCTAAGTTCCAAATCAAGACAGAGTGACATACATACTGACAAGCAAAGATTAAGTTCTTATTTGTCATTCCTCAAAGAATCAATACCACATCTCAGAAACTACAAGAAACTGAGATCTCCATTTTATGCAAATAACCTCCGCTCATCCTACTTTCTGTCATCCAGAAACCCTAGACATTAAAATCCATACATACCTTAATCTCCCCAAAAAACAAAAGAGAAAATCAATGTCGATCGACCCATGTCGTATCTTGAGCAGTCGAGAAGACTATACACCGATAACCGGTTCTCGAGTAAGAGTGTACATACTATATGAGTGTGGAAATTGACACCTATTCCGTAGAAGAACACTTATCAGATTTCTCTATAGCCTTCCCAGAAGATTTTGAAGTGGGAAGACGAGCCGGGTTTTTCAAGATTCTGGGGCCAGGTTCGGGTCCGGACCCAAGTTGGATCGGGTCCTCCGCTGCACAGAGTTCATCCTCTCCATCCGCAAGCCCGCCCTAAACCTTGCGATGAAGTTGTCCGCCTTCGTGTCCACGTCGGGACTCGGGCAGAAGATTGCCGGTGAGCCCGGCTCTGACACGTCTCCGACAGACACCGCCGACAGGCTCGATGGGCTTATCTCTCCTCCTGGAGAGGCCTGTCCATCTTCCATCGGGTCCGGCGAGCTGCCCCTCGAGGCACTGCTGCTGCTCCTGATCCTCACGTATCCGCCCCGCACGGGGAACTTCCAGTCGGGAACCCGGAAAGGCGGTGGTGGAGGAGGTGGGATCGGGATTAGTGGCGATCTGTTTCCTAGGTCCACGGAATCGGTGTAGCAGATTGGGTTTGCTGGCGCCGGAGGTCTCCCAGCGGCAGCTGTTGGTTTCGGGCGTGGCTGCAAGGTCACATCCTGCGATCTCACCTTCGTGGCTCGGGATGGCGGAGCCGGTGGAGGAGGTGGCGGTTTGCTCTTTCCTTTCTTGTAAGAGAACAGGTTGTGGAACCCAAACGGCGGCGGAGGAGGCGGTGGAGGTGGGGGCGGCTGGGATGGCCGCGGCAGGCCAGACTGAGGCTGGGAGGAGCCAGGGAGGAGCGTTTCGAAGTTCTCGACACTCTTCTGCCTCTGCTTCTTCCTCTTCCTCCCCAGCGATTTGATGAAATCCCTCGTCGCCGATCCTCCTCTCTTCTTCTCATTCTTGTCACTCTTCGTCGGAGTCGCGTAGTAATCAAAGACCGGTGGCGGCGGCGGAGGCGGAGGCGGAGGCGGCGGAAGCTTGTAAGTATCGATGATTTTGGTATATTCTTCCTTGGGCTTATGAACCGGAGCTGTTCGAAAAACAGGACCAAAAACTGAATTTCAATACGAAGAACGGAAAATCCCGACAGAAATATGAAATTGTCAGCTTCTGATACAGGTACTCACCATGAGTTTCGACCAGAGCTGCGCTGGTTCTCTTGGGCTTCCGCTTAGCTGATCTAGGTGGCGCAGAAGAAGTGCTCGGCCGTGACGGGGGAGAGGATTCCGGCGCCTGCTGTGGCGGAGGAGTAGGCTGAGGCGGAGAAGGAGGCTCCGTCAGCGGCGACCGTGAAACTGAGACTTCCTTTTCATGAACTTCTACTCTATCCACCTGAATGGTCTTGATCTCATTCGTCCTACCATGGCCATAGACGCCATTTCCTTTCCTCACTTCTTCTTCTTCATCTCTCCAACTTCTGCTCCGGTAGATCTGATCAATCCACCAAGTAATGTCATCATTCACAGAGACTGGTCTATGAAATTAAGGGGTTGGAGGAAAATGTCAAATTTAACAAAATGCAACTTAACAGAAATATAAACAAAATTAATCAAATTTATATAAATTTTTATATATTTTATCAAATTTAGGGGCGATTGAACGCGCCCCTGAAATCCATCCCTGATCACTCGTCAACTTCATTCGATCAGAGTTCTATCAGAAACATTGCCAAACAAGTTAGAATTCCCGAAATGGCTCACATGGGTATCATCGAAAAACCGGCTCCGATCATCAGCCTGCGACCATAAGGGCTCCTGCCTCAGATCCGGATACGAGCTGCTGCTCCTCAGCCTATTGAACGACGACGGCCGATCGTAGGCCACCTGATCGGGATACCCGAGCCACTGATCTCGTTGCATTGACTCGTTTGACTTGGGGGAAGCTCTGGAGTTGAAGCTCCGCGACTCGCCGTTCGAGGTCTCGTCGCCACCGGCATTCCTGCTGAGTAACCCACAGAAGATCGCGAAGAGGACGAGCACCAGGTTCAGAGAGTCCCAGCTCTTCTTCACTACGTTGGGCCGGAAGATCCGAGAGGCGGCTGAGAGGACAGAGGGGACGACGATGAACACGAGAGCCAGCGCAGCCGCCATCAGGAGCAACAGCAAGGCGCCGGACCCGATGGCCGCTACCGATGACCCGCGGCTGCGGGACCGACGGAAGGAACCACCGGGCCGGAGCCAGAATGGGGGCGCGTCCTCGTCGTCTTCCATTGAAATGAGGCTGTCGTGGCTTTTGAGAGAAACTTTCGCTGCGCTTTTCCTGCTTTTCCTTTTGCTTCGATTATTCTGATTGAGACGATGAATGAGGTGTGCGAGCGTGTGTATCCATATATATATATATATATATACACACACACATATTAATAAATAAAAGAATGACAGTATAATAGCGACCTAACCATCCGTGCTATTATCATGTAATATTTGAGTTTCTGTATTCAATCATAAATATATTAAACGAATTGAACAATCAGTGCTAATACGACACTATCAATGCTAAACACCCAGTATAATTTAAGTAACCAGTATCTGTCAAGACAAGACTCGTGAGTCTTTTCTATTAATATTGCTCAGGACAAAACTTAATAAATCATACGAGAGTGAGTTTTAAATTGTTAGACTAGTGATATTTGTGGTAAATTGTATGCATATATGTATGAGAAAACAACTCCGGGAGTCTTATATATTTGTCGATTCTTATAAGTGAATCCTAAATTTTTCAAAATGATAAATCAGGTCACCTATGTTACCCGCATTATAACATTGAGTCCTTTCTTTCACCTACCGTTACTTTGAACTAACGTGGCATTGACGTGACGCTGACGCAACATTAATACATGTCAGCTTAAAATAACGATAGGTGATGGATAGCATTCAATATTATAACGTGCGTAATATATAGGACATGTTTATCACTTTATAAGAATTGATAAACATATATGTCTTACTTATAATAATTAATAAATCTATATAATTTCTGATATCATTCTTTCATTATATTATATATTCATAATTATGCGTGTGTGAACGGTGTGCGAAAGTGAGTTGGCAATCATTATTCAATACTTAACATACGGTCAACATTAGGCCATTTTCCTTACTTCGTGCGAAGCCGAATCCATAGATCACGCTACAAGAGAAATATTGTTATGGTACGAGCAAACGTCCTCCGCATAGGTTTTCAAGTAAACTGTCATTTTGGTCCCGAATATTATATCCGATTAACAGTTCAGTCGTTTCATTTGTTGTCTCTAATTTGACCCAAAAACCTATCTATTGCCACCGCGCTGGTCTAGCCATTAAATTGTCGTCTAAAAATTCATATGTGACATCCATGTGATAATAACAGTGTTAGTTTATAATTTGTTATTGACCAGACACTAAAATGACATTGTTTTACTGGAAGATACATCTACAATTTTACCCCCCACTATTTATTAAATTTCCAATAAAGGAACGGATTCATAAAATCGATAAAGAGGGGCAGAGTGATCATGGATTTTAGGGATCGAAATAAGATAATTTAGTCAAAATATGGATAAAAATCATTAAAATGTGCTCACGCCATTGAAAATTTTCCCGAGTTTAAGGTGGCGATCAACCCTGGTTCCCCAGCTTCCTTCGATGCTCAGCAAATTTGAGAAATTCTTAATTGATCCGACCATATCTCGTAACGTTAAAAAAATACTAATTAAATTATAACAAACGAGTAAATTAAAATCAATCGCTTGACTGATTGTCAAATTTACGACTTATAATCATAGCAATTTAATTAGTGTTAAAAGTAGAACCATTTAAGATTTTCTTAGCCAATCTATCTCGGATAATTATTTGCAGTCGAGGTAATATAGGTTCGGGGTCTGCATCAGGACGGTCGATTTCTTATATCCAGTTCAAGCGAAGATCCATCTAGTTACTGATATATTTGATCGAAGGAAACAAAAACGTACACAGGAGGTGAATTAAGACTATGATATCATTTGTCCACGGAGCAAGCAATGAACTGTACTTGATCTAATAACCTTCCTTGCAGGGCTGCGGTGGCTGAATTCGACTGGATTGCTTCTAATTTGGACATCTTCTCTGAACGGTTCGGTGAGTTCAAAGTCTTAAATTTAAATCATCTTTACATATTTGTGCCAAAATATCCGTTAAATACGTGCTATTCAGTCTTGGACATGGAGGGTAGTGGCTTCTGTGAATTATAATAGGACTTTGGTGGTAATGCGCTGACAAAGCCAATGCTTATGGTGCTGACAGAGCCAATTCACCTGTCCTTCCATAGAAATACATAATTAAAAAAAAATAAAGATAGCCGAGCAACCGGTTTTGGTACAGTGGCACGGAACTTTAACTCATAATTAAGAGGTCCTGAGTTTGATTTTTACTGTTAAAATTATATATTCATTTATTTTTCTTTATTTTTATTATTGTATTAGACTATGATCATTCATTATCATTAAAAGAAAAAAAGAAAAAGGAAAAATCAAGGCAGTCACGGTCACGTCGTCCATGATCCATACATCGTTCAAAGTCTGTAGAAGGGTGACAAGAAAACATCATATTATCTTCAAAAAGTGCGCATTATTAATAGTAGGAAACTAATGAAAAAAAAACCAACCACCAAAAAGGAAGAAATTAATAATAAAAAAAAAAGGTTGCTTGAAAACATTTGTTGGTGTGTAGAAAATCCATTAATCAAAGCCGTGTGCCTGTTCTAATACTAATTGATTGAGATGATAAAAAATTTCTATTTTATAGATAATTTTTTAAGTTTGAATTTTACAAATAAAAAATTTATTATGAAAGAGTTTATTCTTTTAATAAATTAATTGGCTAGAATTTAAATTAATTAAGTTTTTTAAAATTTTTAGATATCAGATTATTTGTGACAGAAGAGAAAAGTCCGTAGGCCTCTGTCTCGCATCAAAACAACTGTCAACTGTGTGCCATGGATCATGTGCTGAAATTCTTTTTCCTTTTCTTTTTTTTTAATTGATGCTTGCCTTGCAAGTTCTAGCAAAACTTAAGCTGACCGAATTAAAGCTTACTAGACGCGGGCACGTAAAATAAAAATAGATAAATGTGAATTCTTGAAATGAGGTTGTATAATTATGCTATTTATTTATAATTTATTTAAAATTCATTAATTTACATTAATATTCTTAGTTTTTATTAGCATAATAGTTAATTTTATCTTTTTAATTTACTATTACGTGATATTTTTATAATTAAAATTGTTGATATTGAGTGAGATGATGGAATCTAAATAGTTAAAAAAATTTATCATGAAGAACATAAATATGGAATAAGAGAAAAATTATTAAAATTATTATTTTATCCATAATATAAAAATCAGATGTATGTCATAAAGTTTAATATATAAATTAGATTGATGGTAAATATGGAAAATAAAAAAGATACCAAATTTATGAAACGTTTGCATATAATAATGTAGATAGAAGATAGATAAATGTCCATTATTTATGTTCCCTCGCCCGAAACAAGTTTTGTAATTAACTTGGTCCTTAAACTCCTCGAATCATCTAAATTGTGTCCTTTACATCATCTAAAATGATCTCTATACTTTCACTCTTTTGGTTTTCAAGCCCTTCTCTCTATCCCCGAAAATATTTCCGAATAACCAAAAAGCCCAAGTAGAAAGGGCGATTTAACGCATTAACGTCCCTTAATCAGGTACCTTGAGATTACGATTTCGAGTCTCTATTCAATTTCACATTTCGTTTACTTCTCTCTTTTTCCGATCTTTTCTTACAGTCATACATAACACGTAATACATTCATTTGGTTTTTAAGCCCTTCTCTCCATTCCCACAAATCTTTCCAAATAAACAAAAGGACCAAGCAGAAAGGTGACTTAACGCATTGACACCCCTTAATCCGGTACTCCGAGGGGTACGATTTCGAGTCTTATACATTCAATTTTCCATTTCTTTATCTCTCTCTTTCTCCGATCTTTTGTCATGGTCATGCATAACGCGTAACATAATCGAATAAATAACAAAACAAGGAACCCTTGTGTCTTGAAATGTGCGTGTCGTGTTGATTGTAACCAATCAGGGAAAACGACATCAGCGAAATTTTAAATTAGAAATATTTGTGCGCGGGGAAAGGGGGAAACCGCGTCACTGGTTTGTTACAGGTCTCCATCGTCGGACATCTAATTTCGTCATTTATCATTTATTAATAATCCCTACTTTAATTCATTTTTTTTATGTGCATCCAATTATTTAGAAGACTAACATGTTGTACAATTAATATAAGCACACGCAGGAAACAAAAAGTTCTGTTTCGTGTTTATTATTTCTCTTTATTTATAAGATACGAGATCTGATTTAATAACAGACATTGAACTACTTCAGTTGGCCCAAATCAGGAGAAGCTTCAGTGAAATGATTGTATTACGTGTCAATGATGACGCAGTATATCCTCTCATTCAGAATTTCACGTGCAATCAATAATTATACACATATAATTATTAAATCTAAAAATTTTCTTAAAAAACATTTTAAAAACCCCTAACAATTAGTGAGTCGTAATTGAATAAAGACATAAATGGTAGATTCTGATTAAATAGATATATCGCATCGGTATTATCTACATGGTATAACTGTTCTATTAAGGATTTTCTCTAAAATCGGAGTTAGTTAATCGTTTGGCATGACTTTTTTTAGTCGTACGGCCTCTTTTGACTGTCCCTTTTTTTTTTTTTAAGATGCAAGGCTGGAGTCCAAGATGCATCAAGAGAAATCAGACAGTCAGTTAAGGCACGGTGGACCGAACATGAATTACGCATGAATTTTCGATCACAGTGGAGACCCCTCAATGTCCCGAAGAACAGATTCATTCATGTAATGGAGTGGGATTTGCATGACCGCAAATGCCATCCAATTTCTAGGCAAGAACCAGAACCACCCGTAACTCGATCGTCACGGATGCCTTCCTTCAATGCAGAGCTCCTATTCAGTGTGTCGAAAAAAAAAAAAGGAATGTAAACGAGAAGTTGGATCTTATGAAATTGAAGAAAATTACACGGTCTAAATGAATCTTTATGGGGTCGGCTTATATGAATCCGAACAAGAGATGTGGATTAAGAGGAAATCCAAACATGGGACGGCAGGGGATCATACCACTACAAGAAAATTTACTTTTACCAATAAATAATTCCCGATAAATATATTGTCAGACAAATTTTCCGAAGCAGTATCGTCAAATTTCCCACAGTAAAGGAACTTTTCACTGGTTAAAAATAATTACATTATTATATTGACAAATTACTGACGAAATACCAACAAAAAGTGTTAGCCGCTAATTATACTACAATATTCGATTACAGTATTCCTACATAGTTTAATGATAGAACATAGTTTAATGATAGAAGATTGTTGTCACTAATGAGATGGATTTAGGAGCGCGTACGGTTAATCCCTTAATTCAGAAAAATCTATAGAATTGTACAAATTTTACAGATATTATCTGTATCCATTGAAATTCGTTCTCTAACTCTCTGCTTGGATTTCTGCCTTGATTAGGTCTTCTAGATCCAGGCTTTAGAGCGGAGCTGACGACTCATTAGGTGGCGGACAACAGTCTCTCGGAGCTTCTTAAAATCCAGATTCGAACCAAATCAGCTCATTAAACAGTAAAACTCTCAAAATTATCGACATCGGCATTGATTAAATCTGAGAATAAAACTCCATTTAAAAAGAGAAGTCCAGCGTACGCCATCACATAATATGCAAAGAATATATATGGAAATCATTACCTTTTTAATCAGTTTGAATACTTCAACAATGTGGGGCGCAGCCCGACTCGAGGGAGCAACCTGTGGAGATCTATTATTGAATCAATAACTTCCTTGGGAAGCTTATCGATCAAATAAGCTATCACTTTTCTTTTCTTTGACTATGGTGGTCAAATAATATCAGGGTTAAACCGTACGTATCTCATTCGATCCGTCTCCCGAAAAGAATCGAAAGTCCGTCGGTCGTGCAAAGGAGAAAGTCTTCAGTAAAACGGTCATATCGTGTAGGTGATACTGAATTGGTATATCAGTTCAATCAAAATTTATCATTTACACATTTTTCTAATTAGAATTCACAATTTATTAGATTTTTTAAATATTTTTTATTATTTATATATTATTTCTAGTTATGGTTCACTATTTATTTAAGATTTTTATATATTTTTAAAGATTTTTTAGAATTTAATAACTATAACTGTATAATTATTAACAACATGTCAAGTCTCGATTGGACGGTTATACCACGTCAACATCATATACGTAATATAACCGCTTCACTCAAAACTTTCTCGGTTTGGAGGTTTACAAGAATAAATCCTTACTGCTTAAGTTTTGGTCCTCGATCCTTATTTTTCTCGACAGTGTACCAGGGTTATCCCGATACTTATCTCAACCGATCCATCTCCCGAAATGAGTAGAAAATCGCTCGATCATGATCGGCTTGAAGACTTATAGGAACTAGAGTTTGACCCGTGATACACACGGACCTTATTATTTAATAAAAGTGGTCGGAATATATGATTTTTCGATAAATTAAATGTGAAAAATAAGTAATAAATTTGTGAAAGCATGAGTGATAAGGGTAGGAACGGAGTATAACGAAGATGACGGTAAAACTAAAGATGAGAGAGAGTGAAAGTAAATCAGGCAATTATTTATTAGTAAACTTACTATTATATTTAAATTTTTTCTAATTTAATGATTACTGAAAATTGAATTTAATATGTGAATGGATAATCCAGAAAAGTGTAAAGACATCAAAGATGGAATGCGGAAATTTTCGATCTTCCCGAAAAATTTTCTGAAAAATGAGAAATGCAAAAAGAAAAAGTTCACTTAGACAAGGAATATTTTTTTCTTGAACTTTATCAACTTTTCATATTTATATATAATTTTTTTAAAGAAATCTTTTTTAATTCTCCACTTTTCCATTACTTTTTTTCCATCACCTTTTCAATGAAAAGTGTGCAGAAAACCGGTTCGGGGACGAACTGGTTTCGAACCGAACCGAACCGAACCAAAGAACCAGTTCGGTTTGGTTCGGGACATTAGGTAAAGAACCGAACCAATTTATGTTAAAAAACCGTATTGTTTTAAACCAATTCGGTTAACCGGTTCTAACCGAACTTATTTTAAAATGATTCGGCTCTGTTCGGTTCGGTTTAAAATCGGTTCGAACATAACTGAATTGGTTTTGAAAGGGTTTGGTCCGGTTCAAACCGAATTGAATTGGTTTTAAAACGGTTCAATTTCGGTTCGAACAGAATTGAATCTGTTTTTAAAGTAAAACCAGTTCGGTTCGAACCGGTTAACAGCATCAATTACACTTAGAAATTAACAGAACTGCTTTTTGTCTAAAAAATAGCACTAAAATAGAACCGGTTCAAACCAGTTCGGTTCCAGTTCGATTCTCCCCGAACTGGCTCGGTTGCACACCCCTACTTTTCATTACGTTAGTGAAACCCCGCGTTACGCTACAGGACGTGCAAAAACATTTCGAAATTTTCTTCATACTTATTTTAACAGAATCGATGAAATGAATGACATACTGTGGAAAGTATCAAATCTGCAATAGCCAATTTTGTTCACTCGTTGCTTATCAATCAGTCATACAGAGCTCTTTAAATAAAAATATCATATATTAATTTTTAATCAGAACCGTGCAAGTCCTTGCTGGAAGAGGGCTGCATATGTGCGGATTATGCTCTCTGCACTCATCCTATGAAGTAAGAAAGGAAGCGAGACTCAATGTGTTTAGAAATAACAATTTCTCTAATCCTATAGATTTTGACGTACTGGCCGTCATATGTTTCCAATATCGCAGCATCTATTATTATGTCTTCATATGCGAAATTTTTTCGGGACCTCTGAGTACTATTTCAGATGGATAGGGAGTGTGCGTATTCTTCAGAAGTAGTTCACGAGATCGTAATTTTATTTCAGATTAATAAAATAAGTAAATAAGGATAAGAACGTGGACGAAAATCATGAAAGTTCATTAAAACTTTGAAAAACAAATAATAAGAGTCGAGAAAATGATGCGGAAAGGGGGAATGTTGAAGAAGTTGTGGGAGTAGGAAATGCATTTGTAGTCGCTCCCTCAATGCAAAGAGGGACGAGTTTTAATTATATTAATTAATTAAAGGTTTTTTTATTTTTGTTTATAACTATTTTATCATATATAAAGTTTTTTATTATTTAAATAATTTAATTTTTAGCATTTTAATTTATGACGTTTTTGACCTTTTAGTTGTACTATTATGCTCCAACCTAAATCATGATTCATTGGGACTTGTAGATATTATTAGAAAAGAATGCCGGAAGAGTCTATTTCTATATGTGATAATTAGATTACAGATAAACGAAAGTATTTTTGACTTAATTTTTCCTATGGGTCTTTTTATTCGATTATCGGAATTGAGATTTGGAAGGAAATTGAAGGAAAAAAAATTAAGGGGCATGTGAGGTCTCACAATTAAGAATTGAATACAATATTTCATGATGTACCAAATTCCTTGATTGGAAAAAGAAAATGGGTGTTTCATTCGGGTGCTCAATGAAGGGATCTTTTATAAGATTGAACGAAACTCTAAGGGCTGTTTTGATGAAAAGGGTTTTGTGAGGGACTAACTTGGAAAGTTCCCCAAACTATAGGACTCGAAATCAAAGCCTGCTCAACAAAATCACCCATTCGACATGCGAACCCTTACGAGGTCATTGCCGGGCGAGTCCGACCTTAAACCCTCACAGATTCCGCTCTCCGGCACTTGGATAAACACCTTCCAGCCATGGAGACTGAGCCCCGGATCGACGGCCCTGACACCGCCGCCGCCCCCTCCAAGAAGTCCGAGAGGAGCAAGAAGCGGAAGAAGGACAAGCTCACCGCCTCGATTCAAGTCATTCATGACCAGCCTGAGCAGACCGCTCCCCTCGTCGGCTACTTCCCCTCCGGCTTCGACCCCGTTGGCCACACTGGCGAACAGCCTCCTGGAGTACGCGTGTACAGGAAGAAATCCCGGCCCAACAGGATGGAGCTCACAGTGAGCCCTCCCGGCTCCGGCTTGGTGTTCGCGGGGTCCAGCTTCGATGGCGAGCCAACCGCCGTGCAGCCCTGCACATATGCGCTCGGAGTTCTTGACAAGGAATCGGGTTCTCTTAAGATTGTCCCTATTGCTTCCAATAAGGTTAAGGATCTCTGAGCCAATAATCATGCGTTTCGCATAGTTAACAGGTTACTCGAAATTTGTCTTAGGCGTCCATTTCATGGTTGGCATAAGCCTGCGAGATAGCTTCTGTATTCCTAGGAATTATCCAACTTGCTTCTGTGTGATTGCAATCAATATAATAGCTTGGGAAGTGAGCAAGAAGATAATGTTCTGCGTTGGCTATGAAAGATCGGTTTTTTCATCTGTTCATTTTATTGTTGTCTGGTAGTAACGATGAAGTGAAATTTTAACCTGGCTTCTGCTCCTTCACACATACATTAGCTTGCTAGTCAACAATATTTCGTACTAGTCATATCGGGAGCATAAATCCTAACCTTTTGCGGTGCATCATTTGTAGATATTTAGATTGGAACCGAGAGTCAAGTCCGATCATGCGGAAGATGAGAGGTCAGAGTTGAAGGGAGAACTTTCAGCCAAGGAGAAGGCGGACAAAGTTCGGGTGCTTACAAATCTTTATGGAACAAAGAAATCGATAACCCAGGTACATAAGCTTCTCAACTAAGAATCTTTGATAATATAAAAGAACTATAATTTCTTATCTTCTGTATTTGCTCGTGATTGTAATGTTCCCCTTCCCGGTCTGATATCCTCCATGTAGCTCACTGATCACATTCATAGCTATTCTTGTAGTTCTGCAGCTTCTGCTTCCTAACATTTTGTTCAAAAACACGCATAAAATATTTATGTAACATGGCATTGTCTGGGTTATAGAGTATATATCTTTGGTCAAGATCACCCCTGCTAATTGGAATCAATGAATTACCAGATATGTTCTGCTGAGTGTTAGAATAGGATATGGTTTTGAACTGATAATGTATAATCTAACAATCAAATTCATTGTTTGATTGATTGGCAATTCACGTCGCTCCCTATATGCAAGGTGATGATGAGGAATTTGAAACCCTTCAATCCTGTTGAGAGAACCTTCACTACTACTCTAACTCTTAATACACATTAAGTGGCTCCATGATGGTTGACAGTTCTTAGGTGTTAAGAATCCTGTGGAAGCTGCTAAAAATAACCCATGTAAATTCTGAGAAAGTCTTGATATTGGAATTCTGTAAAGTCCTTAAAAAGTTTGATTGAAGGCGTACAACAGAGTAATCATCTATCCTTGTGCTTTATGATTGATCTTGAGAGGGAGAAACATTAAACAACATCATGCTGCTCTTCTTTCTGATATTTCCTTCAGAACTTTGAACAGTTGGGTGAGAGGAGTAATAGATGGAATCTGAAAACTTCGATGAAACAGCAAATTTTGTGGATAGCTTCATTAATTATCTTCACTGTTTGCTTCACCAATTCTTTCATGTTTGCAGTATAGAAGGTGCACCTTCTTGCTGCTGGTTGATGAGAGTTTTATCTACTGGACAATCAAAATCAGTTTGATTAAAAGAAAGGCCCTTTTTACTGAAAATCAACTAATTGTTGATTGATTTGGACAACGAGTCTGGCAATGTTTTCTAGTAAATTCTATGCACGTCGCTCATTCAAATAATGATCTTTGCTTATTCAGTGATAATATCATTGTCTTTGCAGGCTAAGAAGTTGCAATCTCTAAGACAAGAAGATGATCCCAATTCTCAGAATGATCTAGACAAGAAGATCAAAGAAGTAGAAATAAACAAGGAGGCCCTTGAAAATACTGGTGCTGAAATTGCTCGGAACATTCCTCCGTATAACTCTGCTGCCACTGATCCCAGGGAGGCATATCCCTTGGAGAAAATCATACTTAGTGGCGAGTGGAATTACATTACAGATATTATTGAACTCTTCGAACAGGGAGAAAAATTACCCGCTGATGTATACCCATCGTTCGTCTGCAATAGAGTCTATAAACTTGAGGAGACTAAGGTATGATTGTTCTTTGGTTTTTTTTGTTTTTTCCTTTGGCTGAAAACATTCAAAAATTTAGTTCGCTGCTGCAACAAATTTATGAGCTCAGTTTTGCGGGAGAGCAATATTTGATAACTGGATAGCTCAGCTCATTGTTCTATATCTTCACATCTTGCGTAACCGTGGATGATATTTTATTTTATTTATCTCTATAGGAAAAAGATGAGAAGGACACGCTTGGGTGCATACTCTCTTATTTAACGCATCTCATAAAGTTCAAGGATCGGCATTCTGCTGATGGGTTCAAATCTGCAAAGAAGCACTATTTTCCACCCATAATCCAACAGAGATTCTCAGCTCTCTTCATGGTCCCTGAAGCCAAGTTTATGCCTGCCGAAAGGATCGATCTGCTAATAAGCCACATCCTCGTCCTCTGTCTGTTTGTGGACAACTTCCAGACTGATCCCACAGACATAGCCAATGATTTGAGGATGAGCCCTGTCGAGCTGAGACGGCATTTTGAGAACTTGGGGTGCAAGTTCTCCATGCAGAAAAAGATTTCATATGCTAAGCTTCCTGTCCCTCTCAAATTCCCGGAGTTGAGGCGGCGGCGGAGGCGATGAATTTAGAGAACTGCTGAAGAGTTTCTGCATCAAGCAAGTTATTGTCTCTTATCATATATCCTAGTGGATATAACTGCTAGAATCCTAAGTTTCATCTTTTTCTAAGATTGGAACTTCATTGTCAGCAAAATCTGTCAACTTTATCCCAAAATATGCCAGATGTTGCTAGTCAGATCTCGTCAATACTTGGGAATCACTCATGATGTTTGTTGCCTCTGTATTTGATACACAGAAAATGGGGTCTTAATTATGCAAACTTACTGTAACAATTTTGAGTGACTACTGCTGAAATTTAACTAGTTAAGCTTGTACCTTAACGGACACTTTTTTTAAAAAATTATATTAGACATTCGGTGGTGTTACATTGAGGAAATCAATGTACTGGTTGTTTAGTTCGTTTGATATATTCGTGATTGAACACGAAAAACCTAAACATTACATAGCGAGGTGGCTAGTTCATCATTACTACTGCCCTACTTGTAATTGGCCAAAAAAAAAAGGACTTAATTCGAGCATACCAACTTTAGTTGGTTCATGTAGTTTTGTACCTTTTCCACAAGCTCTTGGTCTTTAAGAAAAATCATGGTTGAGAAAATTTTATGCTTTTACAAAAAAATTCATACTCCAGTCTCAGTAACTGCATCATGATCTTATTAAGGTAGTCTTACAGAAAGATGGTTTGAGGATTTGGAATCACCTAGAATGATAAGATTCGAAAGCCGATATCTCTTTCCATTCTAATTCTCATTACATTCACGAGGAGCTTTCACTGCATTGTATCGCTTGACACAACAATGATTCTATTCCGATCCATTGACAATCCGGTTCAATTCCAATAATGGCCGATCTGACTCTATAAAGTGCCCAGACATGGACAATCCATAAACCGGGAGAAGAAGATGGTAAATTGGTAATGAGTCTGACCTCAAACATTATCAGTATCTGGAAACACTAAGGGGCTGCTCAGCTATACAACAGCACAACACCACCATCATCCTAAGTTTCTCACCTTCTCCCTATGAAAACCTTGCACATTTCCTTGAAGCCCACCACAAAAAATTCAATGGGCGAAGCTGTGTTCACCATTACAAGTGCCTATGTCACTGTAAACAAAACAAAGCTATCGATCGATCTTTTTGGTGAGCTAGCGATCGATCACTCATTCTGTACGAGGTATGAGTGTCGCTGGCCAGTGACGGGTAGACAATTTTCCCACTCGTCTTCCCTCAGGACTTGGTCTTGAACCTCCTCTGGGCCTTGAGGTCTACAACGATCACGGAGATGTTATCCTCACTCCCCTTCTCAAGGGCCAGCATCGAGAGGTACTCAGCAGCGGACTGTGCAGCAGGGTCCACCCCCTCACCGCGAATAACGGGGAAGGATTGGGATGAGGAACCGGCATTCCTCTTATGCCACAGGAGGATCCGCCTCCGGGCAACCTCACAAGCCTCCTGGTTCGTCATCACATCCCACAGCCCATCGCTTGCTAGGACGAGGCACTCGTCATCCTTGGCCCGTGGGACGAACATCACTTCTGGTTCCGGAATAATCCATGGCTTAAGGTACTGATCGCCTGTCAGAGGGATAATTCAAGGTAACATTGCACCAATAAGGGGTAGTTTTCAGTTGTCTCGAGTAAAAACAGAGCTGTTTTACAATGCTACATGTCCATTCCATCCAATAATCAATGGCGAGACATAGGTGGAAGAGGCTCCAACAGATGTTTACTGTTGGTGCCGGATAAGTTTTCAAGATTGGTGTGTTTCATTTTCCTTTTATCAAAAAGAATGAAAAAAGAGAAACAGAGGAATATATGGGAAAGACACATGGCGTATATTGAAGAGACATGTCCAACTATTAAAAGTATGATGAAGTTCATGTTACTTCTTTTTGGTTCTCTATTTTGCAGAAAAATTGAAATTTCAAGACAAAACAATATATATTCTTCGATAGATGTCCATAACCAGACAGGGCAGAGCAGGTAAATTCCTACCGAGTGATCTCGACATTGCAAGAACCCCGAAAACACGATAGCCCCTCCACTGAATGACCTTGCCTCCAGCAGCCTCAATCCTTGCATACTCTCTCTCCAAGTCAGGCTAATAGCAGAAGAACGACAACAGAAAAAGAAGAAATTATGAATAAAACATCTACGAGTGATACGAGAACAACAGTTGAAGATAAAAGTTACACAACTCACTTTGTGATCTACCGATAACGCCATGGATTCTTTACCCCGCAACAGGACAGCCCTTGAGTCACCACAGTTTGCGACTATAATGTGTGAGGAACAAACCAGAGCAACCACAGCAGTTGACCCCACAGTCTCAGGGGCAATGGGCTTCAAAAATGTGCCAGAAGACCATTCCCATCTCTCATCCTCAAGGCTTCCGCTGATTTTTCCTCCAATCTCATCATCCACTCTTTGGAAGCAGCTTTTGAAAGCCCCCTCCCACTGCACTTGCCTCATGTCCCCGGCAATCCCATTGCCTAAGTTCAGATGCTCCTTGGCAAGCCCAGTCTCTTCCGCCAGGGCCAAGTGGATGCGTTTGCTACAGTAGTTTGCTACCTGGATATGCCCCATTCAATAGATTCAGCTAGGTTTCATTCATTCATCGATGGGGGAGATCCTTTTGTTCATCAGCCCCATGGACCCATAGGTTAAAGGCAACTCTGACCCTCATCATGAGCCATGTGCACTTGGGTCATGCAGTACCGAATGAGTATGAGTAGAATGCATCAGTTTACCCTATGACCAGTTGACTAACATGCAACGGTTTATCAGCTGCAAGATCTCACCATGGGCATAGTGTAAAAGGTCAACTTCCAGGCACAGAAAACATATTCAATGAGGAGAATTACACTGACCCTTAACCTTGTGACATACACTTTACAGTATATCTTCATATAAACATAGAAAATATCAGCAAGCTAAGAGCTAGAAACGGATTGAAAATCAATCTCAAGTTGATAACACTCAAAGCAAACAAAGAATATCAGGAGTAGGTCAATAAATAAAAATACCTGTGAGCCTCCATGACCGTCATAGACTCCAAAGAAATGACCGGTCACATGTGTCAGACTAGGGTTAAACTCATTAATGGCATGGTCACACATAAGCATCTTGATCGGGATTCTCATGAACCGAGGCACGGCTGCAACAGCATCTTCCATCTCACGTCTCTTTCCACAGATAGACACCGAGCCCCATAAGGGAATGCAGTCAAGCTCGAAGACACCTCTGATTCCTCCCTTACCAAGCATTTTGCCCTTCGGGAGTTGACAATCAACATCAGCTGGATTCAAACAGGAATTGTTCAAACCCTCCAACTTCGAGCTAAGGGCTGTGATGAGCTCTCCTTTGGGGTCCTCAACCGACGCCCCCAAAATAATGGCCTGAGCCAAAATAGGGTCAGCCTGAACTGGTTTTACCATGTCCAGATTGGACAAGCCTATTGTGGACCCAACATCAAGGGATATCAACTCCTCCAAAATGACCAAATTAGTCTCGTCCCCAAAAGACAAAACTTCTTCTTTCTCCTTCTCAACCTTCTCCTCACTTCCACTTCCTCTTCCACTGGATTTCAGATTCTCTGTAACAACTTCACTACTGGAATCATTCGGCATAATGTGCTCTGAGGGGTTTGATAGCAAGCTCACAGCATCGGTCACAAGCTTGAGCCTCGTGATTTCCATGGGGGACGAAATTCCTGAGTTATCGCACAGTGAGTTGCTCAAACTAAGAGTCACTGCAACAGATGAAAACATATCTTCCATATAGATATCTCTCCCCCACCCTCTTGCCTACAACCAGTCAAAAGCTAACCCAGAATCCCTTACTAGTCTACCATCAAACCCAGCCCCTCAAATTCCTCACTAAATACCAAAAAATCCCGGAAAACCTACTTCTCGGACATCAGAGGATCACCACGAGAAAGAATTGCACTTCCAAGCTCAATTACCCGGCCAAAACAGAGGAATACCAGAGATGCAATACGATCTAGAGATTGAATGGATCTGAAGATTTAGTCAGCCTGGCAAAATTCAACAAATCCCACTAATTTCGTCTTCCCATCCTGCAGAATAGGAGAGCATGCCCACGAAGGTGTACCAATACAATTCCCTCCACCAACCTTTAAATAGAAACCAAGAACGAAAACAACTGATACCAAACTCTTATCTAAAACCAGAGAACAGGAAGTAAAGTTGGGCTTCATCATAATAAATTGGCAGGAAAACCTCGGAAAAGGTGAGCCCTCGAGCTTCACGTGTAAAACCTAAAAGGACGAAGCCTTTTCGCATAGAAACCATGACTTCCCTGAATCTGAGGCAACCCAGCAAAGCCAATCCAGAAAGGACGAGTCATTCCCCTTTCAAGTCTCCGCTAATTACCCCATCCAACAACGACACGACAGGAAACCACTGACGTTGCCACGAATTACACCTTACATCACGTGCAAAACCAGAGAAAATGTCAAGAAACCAGGCTGAAGTGCTCTGGGTTGAATGACTTACCCTGATGAAACAGGACTCGGGAGGGGAAAGAGCAAGAAGCAGGCAGAATCAAGAATCATTAAGAGAAAAAGAAAAACAACAGATGGGCCAGATTGTCTCTCCCACTCAGACATTAATTTTCTCCCTTTGAGAGAGGATGGAAAAACACTGTAGACTGTAGAGAGAAGAGTCGTCTTTGTGGGGAAAATTCCATTCTTTTCTAGCTTTTCCTTATTTTTTGCAAATAAGAAAAACAGAGGAGACCGCTTTTCCTGGGACACGTATACAACCAACCATGGAGGAAACTTTCCTTGTTTTTTACGAGATCATAATCATCAAACCCACCTGTCAATTACCAAGGGGTTGAGCCGAGTGGTAAGCAGTTCGGTGCCGCTTAAGGAGGTCTCGAGTTCGAGACCTCACCTACGCAGACACCCCCCTTGGGAGCCTCACCCGCCATTGCTAGGCGTGCGACCCGGGCGACCAACGGATTAGTCAAGTATGGTTGACTGAAAGATGCCATCTCACCGCTGGTGGGGCCTGCTTGGATACCGTGGCTGGCGACCAAAAAAAAAAAAAACCACCTATCAATTCAATTTTGTGCATGAATCTATGAAAAATTAGTTTCATGGGATAATATATATCGTGTGTAACACGAATTTCATATCGAGTATTATTTATGCATGGCAAATGAGTAGGAATATGTTAAAATTGATTTAAGTTGGATTTGTGCATCTTAAAGAGATCAATTTTTCACTTGTATCAATTTTAATTAGTTCTTACACATTCGTACGGATGAGTAATCTGCATCTAATATTTGGTCACTTTGTGTGTTTCTATCTTTTTTGTTTGCACTACGCAGTATTTTCGAACCAATTGAAGCACACCTCGAGACTAATTTACAGTTGGACCAGGATCCCTGGAAAAATCCCGTCACACAATGTTCAGGCTCTCGTATTTAACAGTGAGTATATCAGACAAATTAGATAATCAGTACTAGTACTTGACCCGTCAATATAACACCAATAAAGATCTAATATAATTCAAGAAGCTTATATCTACCAATACCTAAAATCAAATAACCTCTTTTAGCAAATTTAGCATGGAAGAGATTTCAAGATGAGATCTCAACCGTACCAAACTACACTGAAGTATGCTTTGGACCAAAATATTATTAAAGATATCATAGATTTAATTTTCGTTAACAAAATTTTTCTAGAGATTTAATTTTCTCACAATTTTTCCAAACATACAAGGTAATATCCAAAGCCAAATGTGCCTTGTCCGATCTAAGTTAGAGCCGGGTGAACCTACTAAGAGTTAAAAATCTCAAAATATAATTTTTCTCAATTTAAAATATTTGAATTTCATACATTTATTTAAAAAAGAGTTGCCAAATTACTTAATTTTTTCTCTCCCTTTAGCCCAACAGGAAAATAGAAAGGTTATAGAATGATAAATGAATGAACAGAGACACGAAAGTCCGAGGAACAAGTCTCGGTACAATGATACAAGACTCTGTCTAAGGACTTAGAAGTTGGGAGTCAATTCTCACCATTAAAATTATGTGTCTGTGTTATTTATATTTATTTTCTATTATTTTTATATTAGACTTGTAACTCCTAATTGTAGAAAAAATAAAATAAAAAAAAGAAGGGGGGAGAGAGAGGGGGGGGAGCCCCCCACCACACGGATTTTTCATGAGGACAGAAAGGGAAAAGAAGAGCTTTGCTGGTGGACACGTGGCCACTCCGACTCAATCACGGTCAATCGCTCTTAGACTTTCGAGACAGAGACCTAAGACCCAATAATTTGCCTACAAGTTGTTTCCCATTAAAAGTGTAGCAATTAATTTTTATTTTTATTGAATTACTTCCCAACAATCATTTTTGGAAGTTTCTTTGGATTAGGACTTAAATCGTTCAGTCGCATAATTTAATGTTTTATTATTAATTATTTAAATTAAGAAAAATAATTAAATAAGATACAATAACTCTTTTCATCTAATTAATAGTGTAAATTTAAAGACACATTATTAATTATTTAAATTAAAAATAATTAAATAATTCAGAATCATTTTCTCATCCGTGACGATTGGATTATTAAATTTCCTATCCTGGTGTCAAATTAAGTCATTATTTATTGTTAAATTATAGAAAAATGTGGTTTAGAGATTAGCATAAGTAAAATAGTTTTAGAGTTGATTGCGATCTAAAACTTGTACGTGCTGTGATGTAAAAATTTGATCAATCACATTTAAAAATTTTTAACTCGTATAATTTAATATTACAGTAAATTCCATAAATAAATACCTTAGTTAAGATTCCAATGAAAAAGGATTCCATCAATCCAACCACCGCCTAAGATTGCGACTCTCTTACACATCTTATCCGAAACTAATGGCCAGGTCGGACTGATTGGCAATAAAATCTCTTTTCGGTCAATAAAAAAGATATATACATATATATATACATATTATTATACGCAGACATGTGAGAAGTTTAATGTCCTTTTTATTTTTCATATTCATTTTTTATATAATTTACATATTAAAATTTATGACAAATATCTGATTTATAGATTATTGACAAAATAATTTCATTTATTTCCCTCCACCTTATATGTACGATCCTAAGAGTAAAAATCTTTTATTAACTGTTCAGATTTCCATATCTATAATTTTACTAGTAAAAAATTGTCACGTTTTTTTAATAATTAATTTAAAATTATGAAAATAAAAAGTAAAGTTGACAAGTTATAAGGATAAAAATTGAAAATACTCCACTTATTACTATAAGTTAACGAATTTTAAAAGGAATTAAATTCTAAGAAGTTATAAATAAATTATATTATTATACGAATTTGTCACAGTATTTCACATTTATTTATTTTTATCTTTTTCATGCGTAGTACGGGTTCGTGTCTAGTGTGTGTGTATATATATAGAAGAAGATATCAACCAAAAAAATATAAAGAAAGAGAGAATAAAACGGTACAAAGAGTCCACTGATAAGAATTTAAGTCAAAATCTATTGATCTCAAGTCGAGAATGATATCACTGTATTAAACTCATTTCTCAATAGTAAGATCTTGAAATTTCAAAATCGAAATTTCTCGGTGAGTCATAAGGGATTGTTAGACGGTTAATATGGATCAAAGAAAAAAAAAACCTTTAAATATACAAAAATGATTGATTTTCTTCTTTTATCCTTAGATATGAAAATTTTAAATAATTGAGAAATTATTAACCCGACTAGTTTTTATGAATAATACCTTACATTAACCAAACGATAGAACATGAAAGACATCCCTAGAAAATGTATAATCCTTCTTTGTCCGATCCCATTTGGAGCTAGACTATGAGCCTTCGTATTTTCTTCCCGGCTTGTCAGTCCATACAACACTAAGTCCAGCACAGCTCCAAACGGGAGTGCACACCGCACCCGGGTCGGATTCGCCTTCATGTTTGTCATAGCCCATATCTAAATTGAGTAAGTACTTGTGACGGAAGATGGAGATGGGAGCTTTGACTAAAATAGGGTGAAAAGATGACAGATCGTACTCTGAGATAATTACCTTACTATAGCAGATGTGAGACGGTGGATCTTGGCGTAACATGATCAGACCAGTTAGTGATATATATTAATTATCTTGTTTAATTTAGACTTGCTATCGATGTTGTAGTCGGTTATTATCGGTCTGTTCGAGTTGAGTGGTTTAAAGTAGGCCTGGCCACACGGTTCCTGAACCGGATGGTTCAAGTTCCGTGGCCCCTTGGAACCGGCCATGAACCTTCCTTTGGACAATTCCGTCGGGTTCCGAACCGACTGGTTCTATTTCTACTAAAATTTAATCTAATAACGAGTTTGTTATATAAATTAAAGTTAAATTCTTGACATGTGTAAAATTTTTATAATTATTAATGGCTAACTCTTCAAGTTTGAAGATTTAAATAGTGATTTACACAACGAACTTATTTGTATTTTATATCAATAAAACAAATATCTACTCTAAATTAAAAAAAAAAAAATAAAAAGAAAACGTACAAAGGCTATGGGTGGCTGGGTAGTAGCCTACTGGGGTGATGGGCGACTGCAATGATTGTGGCGGGGTGGGGGCTGCAGAGTTGTTGATGGGAAATTTGAATTTCAATTTTTTTTAAAAAAAAAACTTTTTCGGCAGTTCTAGTTTAAGGGACTACGGGAACCGGACCTTAATGTTAGCCTTCACGATTCGAGGACAGTTCCGGGCTGGTTCCGATTTTGACCGGATTCGGTCTGGTTTTGATCGGGCTGGTTCCGGACTCAAACCGGCCTGTATCCAGCACTAGTTTAAAGTTATGTCAAATAATTTCTGTCCACCTCAGTTATCCCCTCAACTCCATGGCACTAAGTCGATTGTCCCCTTAAGTAAGATAGGTGACTGTCCCTCGAGTGGGGATAATCGATTGGTTGGCCTTGAGTTCTTTTGGAGGTGCTTGGTTGAAGATTTTGATTGAATGATTCTGGCTGTGAAGAAGCAGATTGATGAAATCCGACCTCGAGTGTTGATTTACTGTCATACCTCAAACCTTAGGAATCAAGTAGAGGATATTGGAGACCCCAAGCAAGGATGTCTTGATCCTTGTATGAATGGAGATTCCAGACGGGGATGTCTCGAACCTGCTATTGTCTTTAGACGAGAATTTTCCAGCCTATCACTAATGAAGGTACGAGGCGTGGGTTTCTCGAGCCTATTGCTGGTGAAGATAGTACGCGAGGATGTCTCGAGCTTGTTTGTTAATCTTATGTGAGGATTTCTCGAGTCTATTATCGATGAAGGTGTCTGGGGAGGATTTGTCAAGCCTATTGCTGGTGGAGATGTTACGTAAGGATATGTCGAGCCTATTCGCTATTAGTGGGTCAAACGACCTAAGCATCTTATGAATCTAACCTGTATGGGGGTTTACACCGAGCTCCCTGTGGTCACGAGGTCGAGGCCCAGGTGACCCTAATTTTTTGTGTACGTTTGTTCTAGAGATCAAGAGTCGAGAGGCTTTAACCTATACACAAGCCTTGAACCCACAAGGTCGAGAGTCGAGAGACTCTAACAAACACAAGGATCTTGCTCGGGCAGGAGCCTCTAGTGGCCAAGAGGCCAATGGCAGAGTGACCCTATCTTGTATCTGCGAGGTCGAGAGCCAAGAGCTGGGTGGTCCTCAACCTCATGATCCATGTACGGGTTAGAGTCACTCGGTTCTCGACCTCGTGGTACAAGACCCATGTAGAGGTTAGAGCCTCTTGACTCTCGACCTCATAGAACAAGCCCACACACATGGTACGGTTTCTCGGCCTTCAACCTTGTGCACATAGGAGGCTCCGACTCGAGCGAGAATCGTATATATAAAATTCAAGTTGATTTTAAATATGAAGTTTAAGTCATATCAATATTACCTCAAAATAATCAAATCACAAAGAATTGGTTCTTGTAGTTCGATCAACTAACTAACCATTTTATACAAAATAAATCTACATGAGGGGTTCGAAAATTCTATGTAGGGGAGCGGAAATTCAATAAAGAGTGAAATAATAAATTTTAGGGCAAACGATCAACCAATACACGAACTTTACTTCAATTCCTAACTGTACTGCAAACTTCAATTTTTGATTGAAATGGCTATTAACTTTCAAATTTTTGCCACTTTTACCATCCGTCTAATTTTCCATCAAGTTTCTTAATAGAAGTGAGACATGTCCGTTAAAATTGGGTGACAAGTCAATCTTACCCTTCTCTTGTTGTAATATTCCATCCTTACCCTCAACGAAATTACTTAATTACCGTTATTTTTTCCTTCTCTTTCCCATGTCTGAGAAGAAGCAAAATGAAATGTCAGCCAAGAAGAGATAGCGGAGAAAAATCCATGCGAAACAAGAGACAAAGTGAAGGTAGGAAAAAATTTGGTAGTTAAATATTTGTAAATTTACCACCTCACCCATACTTTTCTTGATCTAATGAATGTTAACGTCACACTCATATTTGTAAGTCTGTGCGAAATATTTGTTTGTTTTACAGATTCCTCCAATTTGTTTGTTTTGTGCCCTAATTTTAAGTGGGCGCTCATGCTCGTTACGTGCAATCAGAACAATAAGGGTAAATTTATCCATTTACAAATGGTCATCCACCTTTTTGTGACGGAAAATTAGACGGATGACAGAAGTGGAAAAAATTTGAAAGTTGGTGATCATTTCAATCAAAAATTAAAATTCGTGGTAAAGTTAAGGATTGAGATAAAATTCATGCATCAGCGGATCATTTACGCTAAATTTTATGGAAAGTGAAATTTGATAACTTAATCAAAATATAGATAAAATTAGTAAAATTTACATACAAATTCAAAGGTTTCTAGAGTTCAAGAAGGCGATCATTCCCTGTGCTCTCCTTAAATTTCATCCTTGTAAATATAGTTAAATCAATCAAATGTATTTGATTTGGTTCAATTTGAAATTAACCCAAACCGAAAAAATTACGAATTTTGGATAAAACAAGATCTATGTAGAATTTCCCCGTACGTGTATGGATCCTCAAGCTTTTCCAAAAGAACAAAGATGGATGCCCTTAAGGTATTCTCTTTCTGGTCCTTTTTCAGTTTTTGCCTTCCAGAAAATTGGTCAATACATGTAGGAGTTTTGTCATTTTATTCCATTTAAAAAGAGGGCTCCAACATTGATTGTCTAGATGATTCGACACCTTATCTCTTTAAGTAAATCTGGGGTTTGAGTCCTATGAATGAACGTAATTCATATTGGAAGAGTTTTACTCACTTAATGAGCTGACTCTAGGGCTGTTAAAAAAAAACAAACCAAACAAAAAATAACCGAACCATTTAAATCAATTCGCTAATGATTCAATTTTTTGCCGAGAAGAAATTCGGTTAATTATTTGATTAATTGGTTCGGTTAATTGCGATTAACTGAACTAAACCGCTTTCTAATTAATAATTAAATAAAATAATACAATTAAAATATATATTTCGATTAGATTTTGCAGCTCGGTTCGGTTAATTTTGAATTGGACCGAACTGATTGTGTTTTATATAGTGAATTTTATTTATTTATATAAAAAACGGCTAAACGATTAACTAGTTAATCGAATCGTTTGAATCAGTTTTAAACAATTTAATTTCTCCTTTCTCAAATGGTTATGGTCTGGCTCTTATACCACCGAACCAAACTGAACCAAGAACAGCCCTAGCTGACTCGGCTCGAACTTGTGTCAATCATTGCCTATTTGACGTCTTGATTCCAGGTTGGACCTATGCTTGAAACACCAAGTTGGGCCCGGCCCATTGAGATTTGAACCTCTGTTGTTGGGCTTGGCCCATGATCTAATATTGGGCTCATTGAGCCCAATGATTTATGAAACAATATACTATTCGTAATTGTTTGATTGCTAATTTTATTTTATTTTTGCTTAATCTAATTTTCTTTTATTTGCTGAAAATAATAGTGGATCCTTGAACGAAACCATCTTTTTTCCCATGACGTGGGTTTTCTCACTGATTTTCTGCGCATTTTCGTTATTTTTTGAATTTTCTCGGGAAAAATATTTTTTGACTCTTCACCTTTTACTCTTTTACAATACCCATCCTACAAGTTTATTTATTATTATTATTATACTTAATTTTCAATACTTTTACACTATAATTTCTTTTTAAAACTATTTTATCAAAAAATCGGTTTTTTAAATATATTTTAAAAATTAAGAAAGAAAAAAGTCTGGAAAAAATTATAAGTGAAAAGGAAGGTGAAAGGGTCCATCTCCTGCTTCCATCACCCAGTCAGGATGATTGTCCCACCAATCAATAAAATTTTAATTATTTTATATTAATTTTAAATTTTATTAAAACTTAAAAATAACTGATTTTTATTAATTAGTATTACTATATAATACTGTTATGTGACGATACAGTAACACAAATTATGGAAGAAGTATATGTTTTTTTGTGGAACATAGGATTTGAGACTAACAATAGGGGGATTGGACTAAAGTTACCAAAAAATGTAGAAAATTGAGAATAAGAATGAGAATTAATAATGACTTATATGGATTAAAATAATAATTTATTGATAATTTTTATCTATTTTTTATATGAGATGGTCTATGAGAAATTCTTAGTTGATTATATCTCATCATATGATGTAAGAAAATACAAATTAAATTGCGACAAACGAGTAAATTAATGTTAATCACTTAAATAATTGAGATAATTATTACCAATTAGAATAATTTAACTAATATTTTTTTTCACACCATGCACACCTTTAAAATTATGTTTATCTTTCGTTACACACTACCTTGTATTTGGAAACTTAATATAATTATTTTAAGTAATTCACTTCGAGTAGGTTTGATCATTGAGGGGTAAAACTCTTTTATGATAGATTTTTTCTATTCACTGATCTTGAACAAGAAAGAAATACTGAATTAACTCTATACTTGGCATATATCTGCTAAAAATAAGAAATATAAATTAGTGTGAAATTAAGTAATGAATATGTAAACAATTATATAAAAAATTTATTATAATTAATATTCATAGTGTGCGATTTTCTTATAAATTAAATAATATAGGTGAAATTATGGAATGATTTTTTAAAAAATTGAGTAATTTTTTATAAGATAAAATTAGTAAACATGTAGTTGAAGAAAAATCCATGTGAAATTATAGAGAATGATTTTGTACTTTTTTTGATAATCGAGATATCGAGAGCCTGTCGGGCATGGTTGCAACATCTCATTCTCGAGGCACATGCAATAGCCTGTAAATCACGTGTGCCGGGTAAATCAGGCGAACTTGACGAGTTCGAAAGTTATAAAGCTCCCACCCTCAATAGAATACCTTTGGCATTGCACCTACTGGGAATTGAACTTGGGAAGCATGAGACCCCAAGATGCCTACCAGTTTGGCTAATCCCTCGAGGGCGATTTTGTAATTATATATTAATGAATTTATATTACCCTTTTTTATCTAATAGATATTAAAAATTAAATTTTTTACATCAATGACTACTTTAAGAAATTTAAAAATACACTAAATTCTCTAAAAATTTTCATGTATAATATAGATATAGGTGAAAATATAAATAATATATCAACTAAAAATAGGAAATATAAAAGAAAAAAAGGAAATAATAATTAGTAGGGTAATAAAGGGGACTGACTGAGGGCATAATGGGAAGTTCAAGTTTCAGGGTGGCGGCGACGAGCACAAAAACCTAATCCATCGCTTCCTTGGGAAGTATATATCTCAGAGACTTGCAAACGCTCTCTCTCCTCAGTATCCCTTCAAACTCCACGGCGCAGATCCGAGGAGTCTGAGAAAACCCTAGCTCCGTCGTCGGCAATCAGATCAGCGTCCTCTCCGCTCTCCACTTCTTCGATCGTCGCCGCCAATCATCTTCAATCAATAGGTTGATTTCCTTCTCCGTCACTGTACCCGTGCGTTTGTTTATCGTTCATCGCGAATTAACGAGCGTGTCGGCGATTGTGTGCCTGTTTTGCTCAGTCTCGTCTTGCACAGTTTTCCGATGGGTTGATTTTCTAGCTGGTTTATCGGTTTGTTGAATTTCTTGTCGTTCTTGAATAGATACGATTATATGGAAATCTAGTTTTGTGGAATCTCTTTTAGTGGGTCTGTCTTTGATAAAGTTAATCTGCCTGATTCATGCGTGAATTTGCAGGATTGAGAAGCGTTTTCATCGTTTCCGATCCCAAAGTAGGGCCTTTTTGGCCTCGTAAACGAGCGGGTCGATGCCTGGAAAAGCATGGAGGCTGTAAAAAAGTGTTAAATCTTAGTTTTTTGCTCTCTTTTTTTCCCTTTCTTTCTTTTTTCCCCTCTCTGTTAGAGACTTGATTGAGTCTTAGACGTCTGGACAGTTTGTTCGCTAAGCGCCCTTATTAGGAACTTTAAAGAATCAATTTTGTCCTGGAACTCAGTATTTGCCAGATCATCTTGCAGACCAACACCTATGCATCCCATGTTCAAGTAGCTCCTCTTTTGATCGAGCTACTTGGTCATATTTGCTGGCTCTAATAAATTTCTCTCCTACTTTATTGAACATTTGAGTTTATTTAATGCTCAATTTGTTGTTGCGTTTAAACATGGTACTTTAAGCCTCCTGTTTTATGGGGTGTGCGCAAAGTGATTTCTGGTGCTCAAATTTAGTTATCAGACAACCAGCTGAGCTTGCTTTATGGATAACCTCCTCCCCTGAAACTGAAACAGAAGATAATGCCTGTATTCCATTCTTCATGGGTTGCAAGTTTGCCTTTTCTGTTACATTTTTCTTGCCTAACATTTGGAATGAGTTGAAAGCTGAAAGACTGGTCCTTATCAGTTGTGATTGTCTGTTGTAGTTCCTTGTACTGGTTTATGGGTTTGGTTCATCAGTGATATCGAAAGTTGTGCTATGCAGTATGGCAGGTCTGGCTCCAGAAGGCTCCCAATTTGACCCACGTCAGTATGATGCTAAAATGAATGAATTGTAAGTTTTTTCATTCTTCATCCGATGCTCTGAATTTTTGGGACCTAACTTGTTATCTAAACAATTATTAGTTGACACTATTGACTTGCTCTTCCATGGTTGCAGGGTGTCCACTGATGGGCAAGATTTTTTCACCTCCTATGATGAGGTTTATGAGAGTTTTGATTCAATGGGACTCCAAGAGAACCTTTTGAGGGGCATTTATGCTTACGGTATGTCTAGACTAGCTTTGGAAACGTTGGCTTACAACCTCTATTTACAAAATTTGTCTTTTTGTAGCTTCTTAATTCGTTACATGCATGGGGAGCAGAACTCATCTTCAACAGATTTTAAAGAGTCTGAATAATTCTACAGGTTTTGAGAAGCCTTCGGCGATTCAGCAGAGGGGTATTGTTCCTTTCTGCAAGGGTCTCGATGTGATTCAACAGGCTCAGTCTGGGACTGGAAAAACTGCGACCTTCTGCTCTGGGATTCTGCAGCAGCTTGATTATGGGCTTGTTCAGTGCCAGGCTTTGGTTTTGGCTCCTACAAGGGAGCTGGCCCAGCAGATTGAGAAGGTCATGCGGGCTCTTGGTGACTACCTTGGAGTGAAAGTCCATGCTTGTGTTGGTGGAACAAGTGTGCGTGAGGATCAGCGTATTCTTCAGAGTGGAGTTCACGTGGTAGTTGGAACTCCTGGTCGGGTCTTTGACATGTTGCGGAGGCAGTCCCTTCGACCAGATTACATCAGAATGTTTGTACTTGATGAGGCTGATGAAATGCTTTCAAGAGGTTTCAAAGATCAGGTTTGTTCTTTTTCTTTTAGTAACATCTGTTGAGTACGTTATGGTTTGTGCCTGCTATGGAGGTATATTGCAAATAATGAGCAGGCACTCGGGGGTCTTGTTTAACTTCATATGTGCTGTTTATCTCTGAGCTCTGAATGCTCTCACCCAACTGAGAGCAATGTCTTTTTCTACAGATCTATGACATTTTCCAGCTCCTGCCATCAAAGATTCAAGTGGGAGTTTTCTCTGCCACAATGCCCCCTGAGGCCCTCGAGATCACTAGGAAGTTCATGAACAAGCCTGTTAGGATTCTGGTGAAGCGTGATGAGCTCACACTTGAGGGTATCAAGCAGTTCCATGTCAATGTTGAGAAGGAGGAGTGGAAGCTGGAGACTCTGTGTGATCTGTATGAGACTCTGGCAATTACCCAGAGTGTCATATTCGTCAACACCAGGCGCAAGGTCGACTGGCTCACTGACAAGATGAGGAGCCGAGACCACACGGTGTCTGCTACTCATGGAGACATGGACCAGAACACTCGTGACATCATCATGCGCGAGTTCCGCTCTGGATCATCTAGGGTTCTCATCACCACTGACCTCCTTGCTCGTGGGATTGATGTGCAGCAAGTGTCGCTGGTGATAAACTATGACCTGCCGACTCAACCAGAGAATTACCTCCACCGTATAGGTCGAAGTGGGCGTTTTGGAAGGAAGGGTGTGGCCATCAATTTTGTGACCAGGGACGATGACAGGATGCTTTTTGACATTCAGAAGTTCTACAATGTGGTCATCGAGGAGCTGCCCTCAAATGTCGCCGATCTGCTCTGAAGAGTTCCTCTGTCGTGTAAGGTAAGGGTGAAGCTTTCCCCTTTTCCCGCAAGTGTTTGGTTTAATAGGCCTCTCTGTCTCTCTTTTGAAAGCCAAGTAACATGTCCTGGTCTTTGTCAAGTTTCTGTGTTCCTATGGACATTTTTGACCATCTAATTATATGGGGGTACTGCTGCAAATGCATTAATTTTTTTTTTCCAAGTTTTGTTTCTGGAAGGGTTTTGATCGATACACACCGAAATTATTCCTTTTTCTAAGCTTTGGCTGATTCTATATCTCAGGGAAGTCTTGCACTTCATCAGTGAGATTGTTTGTCTCAAACTTGTGACCAGCTTCCTCTGGTTGATAATGTAATGCTTCTTCTTGTTGTACTGGTGCGTGATTCGTAGAGGCTAAGACATGAACATGTTTTCTTAAAAAGAATACTGAGGAATGCTAAAAAAAAATTGCATACCATCAATTACCGATTGGTAAAAGGATGTCGAGCTTTTTTTTAAAGGTTTTTAAGAGTTGGTCAGGATTTTTAGGATTTTTATTTATAATTTGAATTTATGTTTTGTTAGTTAATTTCTCTTCTATGAATCTCTACTGGTATGACCTATTCTTATTGGCTGGAACATCACCAAGCAGTTCTCATTATTTAGGGCTTTTGATCCAATAGCTTGCAATCAGAATGTCTTGAGGAAGTGTTTTGTTCAATGTAAAGTTTTTATTTTACATCGAAAAATTGTAAATTTGCACATCCTTTTACCCTGTTTGTCTGCGAGGTTGAATGTAATTTAGGTTTTCCAAGTCAAAACTATTTTAGATTTTACCGGGCTAGTTAGTTTTAGAACTCGAGAGGTGCATGCAGACTTGGCAAGTCCCTTGAAAATTACTAAAAAATCCCACGAAGATGGAAGAACATCACAAGAAAGAAAGGGACGATTGGGAGAGAGAAGATTGATATAACGTCTTGCATAAGGAGAACAGTTCTATTAATGATTCTCAGGATTTTCAAACAGAGAGTCGATTGTTTTGACAGTCTATATGAAGAGGTTTCTCCAGTTGGGTCGAGATTACCTCATTCCGAGCATTGACTGCGAACGAGTTCTCTGAAGTCTTGGAAATCTCGTTCGCCACGGCCTCATACTGCAATAACATGAGTCTTCAACTCTCTGAAACTGGCCATGGTACGAAGCTTCATCCTCTAAAGACTTAAAGCCTGTAGTCATGCATCACCAACGAAAACACTGAGATCAACTCGAATGTGGAAGATTAGCTCCAAATTAAGCGTGGCTGGCCAATTTAATAAGACTTTGAAGTTTCTCCCCGATCATCGCAAGAACTGCCTCTATTGTTGTAATGCAGTGCCCTAAGTTCACTCACGTGCGATTTAATGTTCCTGACAATTCAAGTTGGAATCCCTTTTTACACTTTGCATTAAGTCTTTGAATTTGAATTTTAGTAGACATCGACTTCACCTCAGACATCTAGACAGTAATAGAGAGGCCGGTGTTATGTTTTTGCACAAAACAAATCGTTCATTCATTTATAGGAGGGTGAATTGGGCAATGAATTCATTTTATTTCTTATATAAAAGACAGATTTGATAATTCTCAATCCAACACGGAAATTGATTTGGAAGCTGCAAATTCATGGAAAAAAAAACGACACTCCATTAATGGGAGAGAGCCTTGTATGTAACGATATTATCGCGTGATCGTTCTTATATAGTGACACTAATTAATAAATAAAATTTATTAGTTAATATTACCGCATAAATATTACTACGAAGTGATACCGTGTTATATAGAAGAGTTTTGGAGAATTGCAAGTGAATGTCCCTTCTGATTTGCATAAAAGGGGGACTCTTTGCCGCCGTTTGCCAAATTAGTTCCCCTCTATGGCCAATGAGATGGCAAATCTGATTCGGATATGTCCTGGCCCGCCCCGCTCCAGAAGTGGATCCGACCCGACCCGGGTACGTGCGAGGGCAAAGCCAACTTCTGACTTGAACCCGGCCTGACCCACTGTATTTATTGTACTATATTATCAATGTTATATATTTAAAATTAATATTATTTAATTTATGACTACTTTTATCTTAATAAATTATATAATAATCAATCTACTTTATTAAAAAAATTTAAATTCCAATTTATTATAAATATATAAATCTATAGATATTCTAAATTATATTGTGTGTGTGTGCATATATATATTTATTAACTTTTCAGGAGATCGGATTGATACATGACCCAGCCCATATCGTGCTGGGCGTGGTCCGGTTTCCAGATACCCACCCCGGTCCGCCCCGCCCCATCGCCATCCCTAGATGGCTGAACCTCCAAAATACCCGATTGCTGACTTCCCTGTCCACAGGAGGAGGAACACAGAAACGACCTTTTATTTTCATTCTAACATGCAAAGCTAGAGGGGTGGGCTCGTGCAGGGAAGAACTACAACATGCTACTGAGAACTGGAAGGGAAAGAAAGCTAGACAGCACCACCCACAGACTAGCATGGAACTGCTATGTATATTCAACATAAAACTTTTCCGAGGGAAGGGAGGTTCGGTTAAGGAGAAGGTGCTAATATACTATCTGTTCGGAATAGGGTAACCCTCCCCTGAGTCTTGAATATGACATATGACTCGGGTTGTTGCAGTTGCTGTCTGATTCGGCACCCATCAATCGGTCGTCCATGCAAAGTCCTGAGCAAGTTGATAGAGAGCAAAAGGAAAAGGTCAGTACTCATAATACAGGGGGAAAGGGGAATCCTCTAAGCCATGCTGACAGTTGGATTATTATACACAAGAACTCCCCCTAGATAAAGAGAGATTTGCAAAACCTAACCTCGATCAGTTCATCATCACAAGGTGCTACAATCAGTAATTTACGGTAAGCAGATTCTCGAGAGATTAAGATGCTTTACTTTCTTTCACTTCACCCACTCCTAGCTGCTGCTATTGAAGTGCAAGCCCTCGATGCCCCTAGGGCTGTTAAAAAAAACCATTAAACCGGTTCGAACCGGTTAACCGAACCGAACCGAACCGAATAAAAAATAACCAAACCATTAGAACCGGTTCACTAACCGTTCAGTTTTTTTGCTGAGAAGTGGTTCGGTTAATTGCAGTTAACCGAACCGAACCTTTTTCTAATTACTAATTAAATAAAATAAAAAATTAAAATTAAAATATACAATTTTAAAATATATATGTTTTACTTATTGTTTGAGGTTCGGTTCGGTTGGATTAATTTCCTAACCGAACCGAACCAAACCAGTTGTGTTTTTATAGTGTTTTTTATTTATTTAAATAAAAAATCTGTTAACCGAACCGTTTGAACCGGTTTTAAACAATTCGATTTTTTCTTCTTCAAATGGTTACAGTTCGGCCCCTATACTGCCCGAACCGAACCATGCCCACCCCTAGATGCCCCTAAGGGCGGACTCAAAGGTCTCCATATTTGATGTGCTGCTATTGTTCCTACTTGAAGTTGGGTGAATCTGCTGCTCAAATGATCCCACTGGCAAACTCCTCTGGAAGCTGCTGCTAGAGATTTTGCGGAAAGCTCCAGGGCTCACATCCGCTGCTGTGCGGGGCCGCAGGAGATCGGAATCTGTACCCAAGACTACAGCTGCACGGCTACCAGAACCAGCAGCCCGACTTGACAATCCAGTCGATCTCAAGAAGTTGGAACTCGAAGGCTGCATTTAGTAGAATCGGCCGCAAAAGCAAATGTTTTCATCATCGAAGACTAGTGATGGAAACTTACAATGTACTCACTTTAGGAAAAAGGTTAATACTTAACAAAATGAAGAGCTAGGGGACAATTCGGAGGTAGAATACTCTCTCTCTCTCTCTCTCTCTCTCTAGAGGAGGGCTACATGAAAGAGAGTAGAGCAAGAGAGAGGTTGGATCATGAAATGATTGCTACGGTGTTTGGCGATAGTCCGTCAACGAAATTAATAAATATTTAATAAATTATTATAAAAAGCATTATATTTTTTATTTTTGGTTTCCCATCCGGTGTCCGGTACTCGAAAACTAGCCGACTAATCCGGATTCGGGGTACTGTCGGGCGATTTCCCGGGGACCCCTCCCCTCTCCCAAGAAGGTCTGCTGCGTTCACAGGGACTCGAACTTGGTACCTCTACTTAAGCGACACAAGCCCCTTCCACTTGCACCAAATTTCGTTGGTTATATATATTTTTTATTTATCTGTAGTATTTTTCCAAAATATATTTAATGATATTTCAAATATTCATTAATTAAATTCATCATATTATATATGAGTTCAATTCACGTAAAAATTTCTTGTGTTTGATTTTTTTCTTCATTTATTTATATTAAAATTTAGAAATTCAATGAACCATTTTTTTTAAATTTATACCACTATTCTTCATAATTCTTACCGGCCTCTAATTCATTTCAAGTTGAGTTAGTCGACTAAGGGATAAAATTCTTTAAACATGAGTTTTTCCTATCACAATGACTCGAACCCAAAACTTTTATTTAATGAGATCAAATATTGAATCACTCAAATTAATTCACATTTGTACGAGTAATTATTAATTGATAAAATTTTATCAACCATTAATCTCCACTAGTGCAATCAAATTTATAAAATATAAATATAAATTTTATATTTTATTAATTTTTATAAAATTACCTTATTCCGGCATGTTCCAACTAAGGAGAATAGATGTCGAACCAGACGGATGATGCCGGAGTCGCCAGTTGGAAATGTTTCACAAACTACAAGGGTGTCTTTAGACAAACCGAAGTATAGAGGGTGTACATTGAGAGTTTCAATGAAATACGTGGGGTCAAATTAAAATTATCCACACGGTTTTTTCCTATCTTTTTTTAATTAACCTTTTAGTGATCTTCTATACTATTATATGCAAATCTATAAAAGGTTTAATTTCTTTTCCATTTTTCATATTTACTATTAATATAATTTATATATTAAAATTTATGATATGTGTCCGATTTTTAAATTAATGACAAAATGATAAATTTATTCATTTTTCTCTCACTTTATATCTATAATCTTAATAACAAAAATATTTCGTTAACTTGCTAAATTTTCATATCTCACTTCATATCTACAACTTTAACAACAATTATCTGTTATATTTTTTGAACGAATAATTTGAAATTGTAAAAATAAAAAATAAAATTGACATAGTACTACTAATAAAAATTAAAAATACTCTACTTATTATAGTAAGTTAATAAATTTTAAATTAATTAAATTGTAAAGAGTTATAATTAAACAATATAATTATATAAATTCATTCAAATATTTTATATTTATTTATTTTTATTTTCTTTCCGACTTTGTCTTAAGTAAGCAAATAAAGGCGGTAGTCAGCATGGGAGCCTCTCTTATATTTTCTAGTTTGCATAATTGCCCTCTAAACTATGTATTTAGACACAGTTTAACCCCTGGGTTGGCCATGCTCATTTGCTCCCCCTCCTCCACGTGCAAATCCTAGGCAGGATAATCAATCGACAATCTATAAGACCGAGGGTTAAATTTACAGGTATTAAGATTTAAACGGTGATTTATATAATAAATTTATTATGTATTATATACTAAATATTTATTTAATTGTGAGTTTTATTTGGCCGGTCGACGGACACGTTTTTTCCAGGGTGGACGAAACAACCGAACCAAACGGCTCGAACAGCTGAAATCAAACAAAAACAAACGATCTGCCCGAACTTATTCGATTTGTTATTTGATATAATTGGTTTTTCTATGAAATTATGAAATAAAATTTAAAAAAATCCCAAAACAAAAGCGCGGATTTGTACTTTTTTATTATTAATATATCTATATCTATATCTATTATATATATATATATATATATCTTCTATCTATACTATTATATACAAATGTTTATTTGTTTTTGTATCTTTTTAGGTTTTCCATATTTAACATTTACCTAATTTACGTATTAATATATGATATGCATATACTTTATAACACACTCCATGTTAAGGAAAAAATAATAATTTTAATTATTTTTCTCTTACTTCATATCCAAGATATTAAAAGCAAAAATCTTTCATTAATTGTTCATATTCTCCATTCTCACTCTATATATATAATTTCAACAGTAAAAATCTACTATATTTTTCAAACAATAATTTGAAATCGTAAACTTAAAAAATGTAAAATTAACATATAATATTAATGACAATTAAAATGCTATATCTAATAACATTGCAAGTTAACGAATTTCAAATGAATTAAATTGTATTATATTATAAATAAATGATTTAATTTTATGGGTTCATCCCGATACACCACATTTGTTTATTTTTATTTTTTTCAATGCAGAGCACAGGTCCGTGTCTTGTCAATTATATGGGTATTTAAATGATTTAGTTTACCCAAGTGGATTGATGGTAGTGCGCTTCTTTCTCTTAAGCGTGATTCAAATTTGAGTTTTATAAATAGAAAAAATACACTTAGTCAGAACATCATTTAACTTCTATGAACCAATGATACAGATTGAAAAAATAATTTACTTTGATAAATTTAAAAAAAATGAAAATTAGATTTTATTGAATAATCGTTTAACTGAACTATAAGAATCGATTCGATTTTATATGATGAGACATCGAACTATCTCATAAGCTATCGCACAACAAAATTTTACAAGAATGAATTGCATTTTTTTTTTCTTTTGGGCTTTATATACCTATTTTGCAGGAAAACAAAGGGACTCCAATCAGCCCCCCAACCCAGCAAACTCATCTGACATCAGTTAGTGTTACAATGAAACCACGTGTATGTGTTAGTAAGGTGCCTTTTCTCGAGCGAGCTTGGCCGTGTCACGATGATGGGGAGGCGGTGCCGGTCGCCGCGGGCTTCACGGAGAGGAGGTGCTTCTTCTGTAGCCGCCCCTTGATCTGCCGTATCTTTGCTTCCACCCTCATGGTGAACCCGATCTTGGTCTCCTGCCTAGCCTTCGACTTCTCCCGGGTCCACATTATCTTGTCCTGTACATCCTTCTTATAGTACTTGATCTCCTGGATCACATGGTGATCCATAGGGTAGAAGCACCGTTGGATCGATATGTGGGCAAAGTAAAGCAGGTTGCAGGAGACAGTCACGAGCAAGGTTATCATCCAGTAGCTCGGTGCGGGGCCCAGAACCTCGGGCAGGATCTCATATGCATCCCCGGAGTAAGTGGGGGAGAGCATTCCGTAGACCATGAGGAACAGGTACCAGAACCCAATGCTGCCCCATATGAAGAAGTGCTGGATCCATGTGAAGTGGCTCATCATGAGGGCAATCTGACAGTTCACGACCCAGACGATGCATGTGAACATGGCAGTACCAACCACGGTCATGTCTGCTGTCTGGCCTCCCGACCGGAAAGCCTGGCTGTAGAAAAATGCGATATTGGAGATGAAGATGATGGCAGAGGCAACCAGCCCATTCCCCATCCACCCCAGTATCCTGTACCAGTCGAAGAACAGGTTACGGGGCCCTTGCTGATACAGTGCAGGGAACTGCAAAATTGAATAACACATAAAACATGCGTCAGATTATCAATTATGGTGAAACAAAAAGAAAACCTGATTTATAAGAATAATTGGATAATGCCATAGGCTTTTAAGTGAATATGGACCTAATCTTTTCACACCTTGGTAGTCCCAAGCGCGGAGAGAGTGGCCAGCAAGCCCAAGGTAAAAAAAAAAAGATGTTCGATTTGTGGTTAGGTGTCCCCTATCACCCAGTCATTGAAGGCGGGTGTTTAAGGAAAATGTGGCAAGTGTAGGCTATATTGTCACATGAGAATAGCGGTTTATGCTTTTAGGTGGATATGGGTCTAGCTTGTTATAGGCAGGTGGATATTTTACAGTAAAAAACATTCTTCAGGAGAAGCATTTTGTTCCGTGACATGTGGAAAAACTAATGGAACAGTAGAAAAGCTGCCCTTGCATGCATGGATCTTGGTTAGAATATTGTACTGCAGGAGAAGTTCTAGCCACTGACCTGTGAACAGATCTCAGAAGAAACATCCTGTTCGAAAACCCCGAGCGAAATGACAGGCAACGATGTGACGAACACATTGAAGAGGATCATGTACCAGTCATCGTAAATTGATTGACCAGAGAATGCCGTGACAGCCTCGAAGTAGAAGAAAGTCAAGCCGAATGCTATGTTCTTGTAGAAGAAGTAGCATATCTAAAATGTGAAGACACAATCAACACTAGTGGAAAGTGTAACAAAAGTAGAAACAAAAGCAGGGATCTCTGGAATAGTTACCATCTGAGCAATCCTTTTGTAGCACCAATGCCCATGAACAACCAAGAGTTTCTCGAGAAACCGGAACTGAGCAATAGCAAAATCACTAGCCATCACAGCCTACAGATAATAACCCAATTAAAAATCAGCATTCTCTATTGCAGGTACCAATAGAATATATAATATAAGAATAAAAAGCGGTTGCCAAACAGAATCGGGAAATCATGATGGTGTTCCAAAACGTGTTATTCTGTTTGTATGAAGAGTGAGCGCAGTGACAAGATGATCAGAGAAAGAGAGGAACCAACCTGCATACCTTCAACTCCACTGATGCCCACTCCAATATCGGCTTCTTGGATCATCCCAACATCATTTGCTCCGTCTCCAATTGCTAGGGTTGTTTTACCCGTACCTTCCTTAACCAGTCTTGTCACCTGACACAAAAAAACCCAGAAATTCTATAACAGTTGGAATGAAAGATTTTAATTACTCTGATTCTGGAAAACCGGGAGAAGTCTTGAGAGATTTCCATTAGCAAAAAAATGTGTCATGGAGTATACTTTATATGAAACATCAAACTAAAGACTTATCGCAAGACCTCAATACAACAAGCCTTCCTCTCACATAATCTTTGTTTACCAAGACGAGCAAAAAGGGAAAATGGTATTTTTTCCCCTCAAATTTCAATGTTCAGGACATCAAAGCACAAACCAACTTCAAGAGTGGACACACCAGTGCTTTCTGTTTCGGGGACACGCGGCAACATATCACGGAAGCGCAGTTGACCGCTAGTCCCAAGAGCTGATTCTTCACGTCTTCCTCCAATGCATAGGTCAGAGTTTTCCCATCAATGATAAGGGCAAATGCTGCATGGGGATCCTTTTCTAGCTTTATCATTTGTGAGGCATTTGAGATTTGCATCAGAACGTTCTCTTTTAATTCCTGGTCCATGATCAGGAGAGAAATTGAGTGAGAAGTACAAAGAATGCTTTCCTCTTCCTGCAGACTAAAGAATACAAGCAGCAGCGACTAAGTCAACTGCCATAAGTCATGCTTTTGTAATATAAAATCTGCAGAAAAGTGCATTCCGGAAAAAAAATTCCCTTCCTTTCTTCAATTTTAAGGAAAATATGAATGGAAAGTGGAAATATTGTACAATTTGGGTGAACTTTCCTTTTGGAGACTGTGTACCTTCTCAAGGTCTTGGCCTAATGAGTCGGAATTTGTTACAGATATGCAAATCTGCTTCATGCCCTGTCTAAGAAGACTGCATGCAAATCTGAAAAATGCAAAATAATCAAACAAGTTCTCCAATAAGTCTGGAAAAAATTCCACATGAGGATTTAACCATCAGATGCTCATCATACCCTATATTAATTGCAGTTTCCATCTTATCTCCTGTGAGCACCCAAATTTTAAGACCTGCCTGGGCAAGTTTGTCAATGCACTGGGGCACCTGCAGGGAAAAGGTGAAATTAGGTTTTGTTTGGGCTCAATGAAATAAAATTGTCGGTTCTGCTTATAGGCTTCGACAGAGTACAGCTTTAAATTTACCCCTTTTTGTAGTTTGTCCTCAACAGCTGTAGCGCCTATGAGAATTAACTCCCTTTCCATCGAATCAGAAACCCTCTCAAGCATTGCCTCTCTGTCAGGTCCAACAGAAGTCTTGGCTTTAACAAAGTCATTGTTCCAGGCACTGTATTCAGCCTCGTCGAGCCTCTTATAAGCCAAAGCCAATGTCCGCAACCCATTTTCGCCATACTCATTTAAATGTTTTGTGGTGGCTTCCTCGTATTCCCTCCCATTCTTTGCCAGTCGATCAAAGATAATGCTGTCCCAGTAGAAATTTTAGAAAAAGAAAGATGGTTCCAAACTATGTGGATAATCTTCAATAGCATACACAATTGCAGTTCAGGATGTCAAAAAAGGCAAGCTGTTCAAGATTGAGTATGCTCAGGTACTCCATGAACATTGATACTGGAGAAATGAGGAAAACTTTACCTGTCAGCACCTTTGCAGAGAAGAAGAATCTGACCATCCTCATCTCGCACGATCACAGACATTCTCTTTCTCTTACTTGTAAAATCCAACAAGTTGAGAATTTTGTACTCCCTGAGAGTAACCATAAGATAAGAAAATCATAGTCTAGGGTAACCAAAATCTTTAACTGAAACACCAACCCAGTAAGACCGCATTTTGGTCATTTTAAGCCTTACCTTTCAACTGGATTTCCAGAAGAAGGATACGCTTCCCGGACAAAAACGCTGGATTGGTTTCTTTTGAAGAACTCGAACCCAAACTCTCTCGCCGCAACAAGGAATGCTATTTCATCAGGCGACTCAGCCTCATAGGTGATCTCATTTGTCTCCTCATCTAATTCAGGGATAGCAGAGTGGCAAAGGGCCAAAATCCGCAAGAACAATAAAATATCCTTTGCCTTCTGGTCCTTAATCCAATTACAATCCATCAATCGACTGTCCTCAAAGCTAAAACCCTTGACAACCTTCTTCTTCACATCCTTCCCTTCCGCAGTCGTAACAATACTCTTGAGCTCAATCTCCGATTCCCCAAGGTGGTTTTGTCCACCATAGGCCAAGATCCCATTTTCCTCTTCTTCAAGATCAATGGCCATCTGTTTGGCTGCTGCAAGCTCAACCTCACTGGATTTAAGCCCATATGCAGATCCTGCTATTGAGCACTTGAGGAAGTCCATCTGATTGCAAGTTAATGTCCCAGTCTTGTCTGAGAGGATTGTGTCTACCTGCCCCAACTCCTCATTCAAGTTCGAGGTCCTTGCCTCGGCAGGGGTCCCGCTCTCCTCATCATACATGTCTAGATCCCGGTTTATAAAAATAGCCTGCAAGAACTTCACCATCTCAATTGATACATACAAAGAGATTGGAATCAAATAGCCATAGAGCATAAGAGCGGTCACAAAGTGGCAGAAACCCGAAGCAACAGCTTTATTTGGATCATAGCAGGAAGAAGTGCTCTGAGGAAATAAATACCACCAGTTGGGCATATTATACTTGGTCTGAATGTAAAACCCAATAGAACTGATTAGGGATATGCCCAGAAGAACTGAGAGGAGGAAATAAATAATACGATCCATTTTCCTCTCAATTCTGCTCCTCTTTGAAGGAGACTTAGTCGAGTTCTGCATAACCTTACTATCGTGGCCAGTAAAGATTACAACCCCGTAAATGAAAGCTGTGTTCCTGAGCTTGGAGTCTCGGAGGAGGATCTGACTCGGGTCCAACGGATGAACTTCCCGATCATATTCAAAATTCCCCACAAAACTGTATAGACTTGGGTTTGGATCTTCACAATGAATCATTCCCTTAAACTCCTTAAAACTCTCATCTGAATCCAACCCCATAGTTACCTCCAACGATCTCTTGACCTTTAGGTTAGTTTCTCCATCTAAGTTCATAGTTTCCACATAACACAATCCATCCTCATAACTCGAAGACAAGAGCAGCAGGTCTGCAGGAAAGAACTTGTCCTTCTCGACTTTTACAACATCGCCAACCCGAAGGTTCCTCCACTGCCGATTTTTGAAAATACCCCCGCCCCTGTGGACCAAAGACTTTCGGGTATTGACCTTCATGTCCTGGATAAACCTATGCCAGTCCTCTATGGCCTCCTTCGCCATACTAACCCCAAGAACAAACACTAGAGGGGCTATCATACTAAGGGGCGAGAACGGAGAGAATGAGAACAGAGAGCAAATTGCTGCCACAAGGAAATATATATTCGCAACACGACGGAATTGCTCGAAGAAGGCCTTCGGGAGGAAGGTGATAATATTATACCTTGTGGTTGAGATGCTATTGGAACAGTACTTCAAGGGCTTCTTCTTGTGCAAGCCGGGCTCATTGCAGTGGACAATGCGAGAAAATCCCGGGCCCTGGAGGGACTTAGGTCCCTCGGACTCAGTGGTGGTTGGTCTTAGGCATGTGAATGTATAGAGGTTGCTGCGACGGATCTTAGCCCTGACTCTACCCCGAGCCATCTCAATTGGTTTCCTCTTTTCTTCCTTATCCTTCTTTCTTTTTCTCTGTTTTTATCTTATTTCGTCCTCCCCCTCCTCCTCCTCGTCCACGTTTCCAGATCAATCTGAACAGCAGCTCACCACGACAATAAGATAACTTTGCCACTGGTCTTGAAAATTAATCAGTGGTGGTGGTGGTGGTTCCTCCCTTAAGCTTCCACCGACGCGAACACACCCGCGTCGGGTTTGAGCTTGAATACCTATTTTGCCATTTTTCCCGTTAAACCTTGACGCACAGTCTGTCCTCCTCTCAATTCCTAATGATACAAGACGGAGACAAGAACAAACTCAATAACGAAACAGTGAAAGGCAAAAAGGGCCATTCATTCATTCATATACCATATCCATCTCCGGTGTTGAATGGAAAGGAAGGCAGCTGGTTCACAGCTCCAAACAAAACACAAATCACCCATTACGAAAGAACAAAAATTTAACAAACAAAGCCACTCGATTCCCAGCTGGAAATCACAATGCGGTCTCCGGAACGAAGTGAAGATATTTCCACGATGAAATCAAAGACGTACCTTCGGCAGGAGAAGTCAATGGCAGATGCCTGTAATCACGACAGTGAATTCAGGAAGAGAGGCGAAACTTTGAAAATGGGTACCAGGGATTGTGATGCAATCCCACATCGTCAGTGCGGATTAACAGGAACACAGGTGGCAAGTCAAGAATTTGAGGCCCCAGGGACAGAAGGCCAAGTTATAGCAGATCAAGAAAAGGGCGGAGATAGCTTCTGAGAGAGGGAGGGAAGAGGGAAGAGAGATTTCTCTGTCTTAGTCAGACCCGAGTAAATAATTCGTTCAATAAACTTATTGTGCAGATTTTTTTTTATATTTTAATACGTTTAAAATTTTTATAATTAAATTTATATGTATTGAGATCTAAATAATAATTTATATAATAAATTAATTGTGCGCTGGTCATTGAATATATGCTTTGTCGTACTGCCCAATGAGCGAGAGGGTTTGCGTGTAACGGATATTTTAGTTGACGGTACTGACGTGATATCATGAATTAATACAGTTCAATTATTTTTATAATTTTTTATTAAAATATAAAATAAAAAAATAATTTTAAAAATAACTTAATTTAATTAATTTTTAATATTTTATCAGTACTATTATATGATATATACTAATTACACACCAGACTTTCTCCCAAATGAGGAAAGGATTTTCCGGCACATCTCTCCCTAGATTTCCCCTCTCTCTAATTCTAATTTAATCATTCTTTTTTAAAATAAATTCTGTGCTTTTCAAGAAATTAAATTTAATTCAGGTGTATCTTTTTAGGTTAGAGGGCTTAGGAGATTCCCAAATCTCCATTATTTTTAGTCGTATTTTCTAACCGAAAATTCTGAATCTTTTTCGGATCCAGGGGCTACAAAATTGACCGAAGTTGGAAATAATTTACTCTGTCGGCCGGCTGCACCTGAGAACGACAGCGAGTGGGACCCGCAGCGCCTACGTGGCACTGCCCAACTCTCGTTTTTGGCCGGAGGAATTCTTAGTTTTTTTTATTTCGGTGGAAATTCTTAGTTTTTGTTATTGAATAAATCACACTTTTAATTTACAATATTTCATACTTTTATTATTTTATTTCTAAATCTTTATTTTCTCATTCATATCCTCAATCTTTTAAATTTTTATTACTTTGATTCTACAGTTATTTTTTCTATCTAAAAAAGCATATTCCATCCAAAAAAATATTTTATCCAAAAATTACTTTTGAAAAAAATATTTTTCAAAAAATAACTAAATAAGGGAAAAAATGAAAATGGAAGTATCATATGATTTTACTGATAGTCATGTCTCCTTTAAAATTAAGATATATTCCAGATTCAAAATTAATTAATAGTTATTATTATTATAAAATCATGACTTATTATGAGAAAAATAAATTCTAATTTTAGAAGGAGCACATGCTAGTAACCAATATTTCTTTAATTAGGGACGAAAAATACTTTTTTGAAAACTATTTTTGTTGAAAAATGATTTTTAGATGTAATATTTTATTTTGGATGGAATATGGTTTTTTATGGAAAAAGTAACGGTATGACCAAAGTGGTAAAAACTTAAAATATTAAAGATGCGAATGATAAAAAATAAAGATTTATGATAAAAATAATAAAAATGTGAAAGATTGAGACCAAGAGCTTCACTTTCCATTTTTTATTTGACGAGGTTTCTTGAACTTTTAGTTTACTCATTTACTGTGTTACAGTGTCATTCCGTGACATTTTATGGAAAAAGAAAAAACAGCAAACATATTGAGAATTTTAATAAAATAAAAAATTTTGTCAAATGTCGTAATTTTTTGGCTAATTTATCGGAAATTTTATAGTAAAAAGTAAAAAAAAAATTAAAATTATTGGAATGATGTAAATGCACTTGTCCTCATTCGATTGTCCAGCACAACTCGTTCGTAATAAGCTAATCAATAGATTACTGAGTTGATTAAGGCTGTTGGTTTATTTCTAGTTATACTGGTAAGATATTAAATTGTCTTACTTTGCGGCAACCAACCGAGCGATAAATCATCAATAAAATTGCTTTAGGTAGCAATAAATCTGAGAATTACCCGACTGATTAACATTTATTTACTCATTTATTATAATTTAATTGATATTTTATTACCGCACAATATCATGTGAGACCATCGAAAAACTTCCATGTGCTATTAGCTCGAGAATTTCCAAATATACTCATTACGGAATGTTAATATGGGTTTATTTTAGGGTAATTTATCCAGAAAATCATGAACTATCCAACAATTTCTCAATTTATCACAAACTATTTTTTTACTCAGAAAATCACAAATTAGTTAAGAATTTCCTAATATACCATAAACTTTTTTCCCTAGAACATCACAAAGCATGCTCCGTTTTGGCTAACCTATCATGTCATTAATTTTGATCGTTAATTGCTAATATGTACCGTTAATTTTATTGATTGTACAAATGGAGTATGTTGTAGCATCACACATGGTGTCCATCTGGTCATAAAAATAGAGAACATCTATTTGCATATTTATTTGCACGTCCATCCTTGTGATAAAATAGAGAATTTGACAGTAGTTTGTGATTTTTTATAACTAGATAGATGTCATGTCGAACATCGATTGTAGAGTCAACAAAATTAACCGTACATATCAATAATTAATAAACAAAATGAACAACGTGGTGTATGAGGAAATTATTGAATAGTTCGTGATTTTCTGAGTAGAAAAATAGTTTACAATATATTAAAAAAATTTGGATAGTTGGTAATTTTCTGCGTAAATAATCCTTTATTTTATTGGCATTAAATTTTCTTGGGACACCTGGGACGATAATCTGTCTGCCGTCCATCCTCAAATGCCCCGTCCACGTCGTTTGCATTGATGAATTGATTTTCTTCTCCAAGCAAACCCTAAAGAAAATGTTTTCTTTGATTTAAGTAATTCTATACTCTGTCATCTTAAACAAAGGTCTCGAATTCACATTTTTATAAACGGAAAAAACTCATAAGGAAAAATTTTTATCCCTTAGTAGATTAACTCAATTCAAACTGGATTAATTAGATGTCTATAAAATTTCTAGATACCAGTAATATAAAAATAAAAATTTTTTATCTGTTTTTTTCCCTTAACAAAATACAAGATTATGAGATTGTACTTTGTTATACAGTGAAAGGAAGCATATGTAAGAATGGGTTCGAGAAGAAAAGGCTCCTCGTTATAAAAAAAAAAAGTATGGTATAAATGTTACAAAATAAAATAATTAAAAAAGAATAAAATTTATATAATATTTTTATCCTGTTTTTTTTTCAATTTCATACTCATTAAGGCGAAACTTGTGGTCATTTATTTAAGTGCTAAAGAAAAATATTTGGCTGGTGGGCAGATGTTCAACGAATGATGAAAAGCATGTGGTAGGTGTGAATCACGTTATCATGCGAGCAGAGACATATCTGAGTTGAACATGATGTCATAATCTTTTATCACCACAGTAAAACTTTAAGGACTTGAATCAAATAGAAATCTAAGAACTTTTTTATCAGTAAGAGGAGGCAGTAGTAGTTCTGATCCAGTCACTCCCCGTCACATAATATTCGAGTTTTCGTATTCAACCACGAACATATCAAACGAACCTAACAGCCAGTATTGATACTGGCTTGTCAGTGCAGCACTACAGAAGTTTCAATATGGTCTAAAAGTCGGTTTCTACCAAGGCACGGGCTCAAGAATGAGACTCGAACATGTGATCCCGACCTTGATAAACCACACGAAATTGAGATTTAGGCCATTAGATTACTGCAATTTTGGCTTATTGGGTCATCCATAGATTCAACAACTTGGCATATAGTAAATAACGATGCCGGACATGAATCCCACGTCGATGATTGCAACATGGAGAACAACTAGGCACGTTGAGATCTCCAAAGCGGCTGTACTCTGGTGAGGAATGGATCATAATATTCAAATTTAGGGACGGCAATTTCGACTCGGATCCCGCCGGCCTCCGTTTAAGGTGGATCCGACTAGACCTGTGAGCGGGTCTGGGCAGGTAGAAGTCTATCTTTTATCCCGTTCCGATCCGTTCCTATTATATAATATAATATTATATTATTATATATTTTAAAATTAATATTACTTGATTTGTGAATATTTTTATTTTAATTAAGCCAATATATAACGACTGTCCTATTTTATTGAAGTAGGGCAAATTTTAATTTGTTTAAATTTATTTTATTATATTATTATAAATATGTAAATTTATACCGTATTTTAAATTATATTTTATATGATAAGTACTAATTTTCCTCCAAATCTGGCCGACCCGCGCTTCTATCCAAACCATGTACGTAAAACTTGGAAGACTGTCGATGGTATTAACATGTATAATAGCTCCTTAATAAATATAAAAAAGATTAAAGGGAGTTTGGTTCTAATTACGAGGAATTATTAAAAAATTATGAGAAAAAATACTAGTTGTATAAAAAGTTTGACTAATATTATAATATGATAATTTTTTTTTAAAATATTGTAAAATGGTACAAAATCTTGACAAATTTGATACTAATAGTATAAACCGCTAATTAAATGTTAACGCCGTTACTAATTGCTAACGTGACTGCTGATTGAGAAAATTGAACCGATAGATCAATACAAACCTCCCTTTGGGGCATTTGGTTAGAAATTGTAAAATTGCGGGGAATGTTACAGTTTCTCGGAAGAGGACGAGAGGAGAAATTGGGCCAGTGATAATGGAAGTAGTGGGAGAGATATTACCATTTTACTGTTTTAATCGTGTTTTATTTACTGCTGTAAATTAGGATACAAGAAATAAGTGTGGACATTTGAAAAAGAGGTGAAAATTTTTTGTACTAATAAAAGAATGATTTTTATAACTAGTACGACTTTATAACACTTTTAAACACTAGGACTGCTCTATATATATATATATATATTCTTTTTCCTAAATTTTTCATAATACTCTAAATACCCCTCTAATTCTAAATTATAACCTCACACTCTTCTCTTCCGCTCTTTCTTCTTCCTTCTAGTGAAGCTACTCAGCCCACCTCTTCCTTCCAAGGAGCCCCGATCTGCTCAAGCCCTATGCCCCCGACGCTCGATGCCTCGACCCATTAATGCAGTGCTAATGCTCACGGGGGAGAATGGGGGCAATTTGAAAAATTTTGAGCTGGAGAATGGGAGGGAAAGTGACTTTTACCATAAAATTATAATTTTTTTTCAATTGGCTATAAATTAGTGCTAATCATGTGATACAATAGAGAAGCAATGCTATATTTTCCCATTAATACTTTTTTTTAAAAAATGAAAATAAGAACAAAACCGCCTAGTTGTTTGTAGCGCAAGAGACTGGATTTTGACAATAACAAGGGATTGGGTATCATCACCACCAACAATAGTGATTTAGTAGTCTAAGAGTTACTCGCATACGGTTTGATGAAGTCGAGATTACATGCTCGAGTCTTACTCTGAATAATATTGTCTGAAAATGACATTGAACTTGTGTCTTGGTAAACACCGATTTCTTAGACTATACTAAACTTTTAGTGGTGATATGCTGACAGGTCAAGTGTTAGTACTGCCTGTTTAATTCATACGATATTTTTGTGGTTAAATACGAAATCTCAAATAACACATAGCAAGGAGTTGGGTCGCTACTACTACGGTCCTCCATTTACTGATAAAAAGAGGAATTGGGCATCTAGTGTACTGTTCTCGACCTGGGCATATATTAACGTGTTGCACGGGCTAGTTAATGACATTCTACTCCATGTATTAGATTACAACCGAGCTAAAATGCTGGTATTGCAAATAAAAACAAATATAACATCATCTCCTTTAATCAAAAGTTTCTGTGGACTGCAATCAATTCCCACTAGTAAAACTCCGATATCTCTTTATTTCCTTCCTCTTCCCCCAACAGGTCCATGGGCCTCACTTGTAATGGGAAAAAGGCTGATAAGAAGCCATAAGAGCATTAGCCCAAAAAAAAAAGACCATAAAGCCCACCGTGCAATTGCAAGAATGAATCAAGATTTGTGGACTTCTACACAGGACAGGACCCCAAATGAGTAAATTCACAGCAATCCAATGGCTATTTCAGAAAAGAATGAACCACCCACCCAACCTGCAAGATGAGGAAAAACAATGCAAAAGAATTACATTGAATCCAAATGGACGCGAGCTTATTTATCCTCTAAGTCGAAGCAGATCTCAGAATCAATTGAGAAGTGATCTTGTCAGGTGTTCACGAGCCAAGGCCAGAGCTTGGCTGATAGTCTGCAGATTGAAAGAATGCAACATGGAAAAGAATAACCGTGAGTTGAATGTTCGAGTTTCAGAGCATGATCTTGCTGGGAACTTTCATCACTACAGCCAAGAGAATGAATATAATAAATATATATATATATATATATATATATATATGTTCATCACCTGCTCAGACAATGGTGCTCCAGAATCTGCACTGTGGGCTGCGACTTTCGCAGCAATGGAACTAGCATCAGTTTCGAGAATCATCCTGCGAATAATCCATGCGGATAGATATCATTAACTTCGACACGGTAACAAGTGAGGCCATCATCAGATTAAGGCATTAAGGTGTACCCTCCATCAACAATCTCATCGAGGCATAAAAGAATCAGATCCAAGTTCTCGAGGGCCTCCCTTTTGTCGACATTATTCCTATGACAGGGAGATTTGGAGAATAAGAGGGAGCAATGAAAACAGCATGCATACGAATACTAGAAGGAAGCATCATCTGCCATACCTCAGGAGAAGAGCGACTGCATCGAAGAAGCCCTGAAGTACGGCAGCCAGTATGAGCTCGTTTTCATCGTCGCCTCCCGTCACAAAAAAGTGCAGGTCCTGCACGAACTTGTAAATCACAATGTTGTTCTCAAACATTGTTATCTCCGCTGCAAATGACAAAATATAGCCATAATATCAGTCTCATAATCTGACTGAAATGACTGAATGAGAGCTTCATTGAACGATGAGCAACTAAACTCTTCATCTTGTCAGATCCAAGTCAAAATTTGTAGCCTTTAGATCCAGCAACAGAACAGAAAATTATCTTTGCTTTTTATTAGATTGCTATGTGCCTTGGCAACCGAGACTGAAGGAGATGGCTTTAAGCTAAATGGATATACTGCACCTAGAATATGAATTGGTGGCAATCCACAATAGTTATAATTTCACGGTCAGCGTGTTTTCATCTCATCCAAAAGCATCAAAGCAGGCATCTGACCTTTGTTGACGAAGCCATGAAAAAAGCACAAAAGGAAACAATTCAACTTATATGTAATTATATTAACCACAACCACCTTCTGTCCGAGCATTGGTCTTCAAGGTTTTGGTGAACACAGACTTCTCGAACACTAACTTTGAGCTGTTTGTTGGCCAGTCATCCGAGTAGTACTTGACAGCAACACGTTTTCCTTCAGAGTCTAGTAGAAGAATGTTCTTCACTGAAGGGCATGAATCCTATTAACCGTAATTAAGAGGCCGAATCAGAAGTCACGATCAAAGAGCAGAAAGAAGTAAAAAGCTGAACATAAAGAAAATCATCAAATGCCAACATAAGATTCACTTCTCAAGTCTTCTTGAAACTACAAAATCCATTGCATATGTATAGGTTGAAGAATCAAAGCCCTCGAGCAAGCAACCGGACCATTCAGTCCTCAAATTGCCACCGATTATAAGCATGTCTAAGGGCCTAACAAAATTACAGCTCTTTGACATTTGGCAACAGCCAATCTGCTGCACCGGAAAGATATACAAAAACAACTGAGCTGATAGAGCTCTGCTTATCCAACAGAACTACAATGAATTCTTATAATGCCGATCCTTCAGTACACAGATCTAACAAAGCAGAACAATTATCCGCTCGAGAATCCAACAGTTCCTACAACTTATCATGGGATAACTGTAAACAAAATCCGATCAAATGAATAACCCCATTTCCCCAACATCAAGATCATGCCATCATATACCATAATCAGCATTTGGGGATTGATCTTTTTTATGCATCAAATTCAGCACAGAAGATCAGTGATGATTTCTCTTCTTCATTCGATCCAAACGAAATCTGAGAATCGAATTTGATTTTGCGGGCATCGAAAAGTTGCGAACTTGCAATTTCAGATCGAGATCTAAGCTTGGACACAGCAAACCTTTCGCAAGCTCAAGTTACCCAAAGGAAAAGCAGAGGAGCTGAGATCAGAGGCAGAGCGGGAGGACGAGAGAGAGAGAGAGAGAGCGAGAGAGAGATGGGACTCACGCGAGATGCAGAGGAGTACGCCATGAAAGCACACAGACGAAGAAGGTCGCGTGTGCACAGAGCTTCAGCCGTTGACAGGGCTCTCGTCACTTTTATTGGAATTTTCTATCCTTTTCTTTTTCCTTCTTTATTTCTTTTACAATTATTAGGATTAACTGTTAATTATAATTTCAACACTATAAATACCTTTTTTTTTAATTTTAAAAATAAACTCTATCGGCCATAGAAAACATATCTACTATAAATTTTAAATCAAAAAATTCTAAAAGAACTAAATTTTAAGCGCGAATGGACCATATTACACACAATGAACATCATTGAATACAATTGAAAAAAATAAAAATATTATTATGCATGAATTAAATCAATTAACCGAACTACCCAATTTTCACGTACAACTTCAAATAATCATAGTGGTGAAGAAAATCCATGCACATTTTAAAAATATAAAATCGTTGTGAAGAAAGAAATTTGTAACTGTTACATATGAACGCGAGTGCAAACGAAATCGAAAAAAGATTATGGGTAAAAATTGGAACGAAGTTGCTGCTGCATGAGAAATGACAGTTTAGTACATAGTATTAATTGTGAAATATAATAAATAGGAGGTTCATTTTGGAATTAAAAAAATAAAATTGTCTCTTTCTTCTTCTAAGTAATATAGATTAGGGGTGTGCAAAAAAATAGTTTAGAGAGAACCGAATTGGTTCGAAGTGGTTCTCCTCGAACCGGTTCTATTTTAGTACACTTTTTTAGACGAAAAGCAATTTGACTAATTTCTAAATATAATTGACGCGACTAGCTGGTTCGAACAGAATCGAATTGATTTTAATATAAAAATAATTTAATAACACGAAAATACAATTCAAAACAAGACTGATTCTTTTCAAAACGGTTTCAAATCGTTTTAAAACCATTTTCGGTTTGAACCGATTAACCGAATTGGCTTAAACCAATCCATTTTTTTCCACACAAATCAGTTACAGTTCATGCATGATATGTCGAACAAAAGTGAACTAGTTCTTTTGGTTCAGTTCGAAACCGGTTCGGCCCTCGAACCGATTTTTGCACACCGCTAATATAGATAGACATATGCCTTGGAGAGGACGTACAGGCTGATAAGCTAATAACATACAATAGGTTAGGTTCAAGATTCGATTACCCATGGATGCCAGTATCTGGGAATTAATAGCGGGCTTCACGCCGTATAATATACCGTCCAATAAATTAGTCGGTTACTGTGCGTCAGACACCATCGATGTAAATATAATATATATATATATATATATTTTTTCTTCCGTATTTCTCTCGTAAACTGATTGTATCATTTTTAATTATTGTTGACCAAAGAACTTTCTAGCTTGCAGATTTGGCACCGTGCAACTCTAATTTGCCATTTATGCACGCCATTCCCTTCCCCTACTTTTCCTCTGCCTGGACATTGGACAGAATTAACCTTTCAGTTTTCTCTCTCGCGTCTCTCTCCCCATTCATTTTTGTAATGCTGAGGCTCAATGGTGCCTCCTCGTCCGCCTCCACCTTCAAGTGCCGGTGGATTCATCGATTATTCGTCCGAGCATGGGACCGACTACATCGTCGATAGCTTGCCCATATGTGTCCGGGAGCTGATTGCAGGCGGAGCTGCCGGGGCTTTCACAAAGACTCTCGTGGCTCCCCTCGAACGGATCAAGATCCTCCTGCAGGTATCGTATCAGCGTTTTCCGGTTCAGCCTCGTACTGCCTTTCTTTTCGATTGTTAATTTAGACTAGTCCGAGCTCCGAGGAGCATCCTTTGATCTTTGAAAAAACAAACGGTCTTTGTTCCTTAGGATCCGAGCAACGTTGTATAGCTGTGTATTTTCTTTCCAAGATTTTCCACGTGAAGGTAAATCGGCATGGATGTCGACATTTCCCGGTTTAACCTCGTACTTTCTTTCTTTTCGGTTGTTTTCTTAGACCAGTCCGAGCTCCAAGGAGCATTCTTTGAACTTGAAAAAACAGAGTCTTTGTTCCTTAGGATCCAAGCAACGTCGTACAACCAACCGTGTATTTCTTTCCAAGAGTTTTCTATGTGAAGGTAAATCGGCATGGGTGTCGGTATTTTCCGGTTCAGCCTCGTGTTCCTTTCTCTTAGATTGTTTTCCTAGACAAGCTCGAGGAGCGCTCTTTGGTCTTTGAAACACAGACAGTCTTTGCTCCTTGGGATCCAATCAACCGACCAAGTGTGTAAACCATGAATTTCCTTTCTAAGATTTTTCTTCGTGAAGTTACATCGGCATGGCTAATCTTACGAGTCTACGATGCATTACTTTTCTCAACTCGTTCGAGAACCGGTCTCTCTTTGCAGATCAGATCAGAAGGCTTCCGTTCGATCGGGGTGCTGCAGTCCTTCAAGAAGATAGTTCAGAACGAAGGCATTCAAGGTCTATACAGGTAAAGCCCAACTAATCCAAACCCGGTTCCGAAAAACCGATCTTTTTTCGTGTTACATGTCTCCCAAACATTATCTGTTCAACTTACTACTTCGACATTTCAGGGGGAACGGGGCGAGTGTCATCCGAATTGTTCCATATGCAGCATTGCACTATATGACTTACGAGCAGTATCGTTGGCTGATCATAAGCCAATGCCCCTCCCTCGGGACCGGCCCTTCTATAGACTTCTTGGCAGGTTCCGCTGCTGGAGGAACCGCGGTTCTCTGCACTTACCCCTTGGATTTGGCTCGAACCAAGCTTGCGTATGAGGTTAGTTTTTTTTTTTTTGATAACCGAGGTATTCGAGCGCCTTCCGAACCTAACTAGTGGTGATTGCGATATCTCCTCCTCGAGGCACACGCAATAACCCTCAAACCACGTGTGTCGGATAAATCAGGCGAACCTGACGGGTTAGATGGCTATAAAGCTCCCACTCATGAGAAATGCGCCTCTAGAAATTTGAACTCAGGAGGTTTTGGAAGACCTCCCAAAACCCCACCCCCAGGGCTGGTGGGGCTCTATAAGAGGTGAGCCCCATATCCACCAAGAAACTTGATTTTACAGGTGGTGGACCCGATTTTTCTTGTATGGAAGGTTTCTCTTTATAAATTGTGCGATATGGGATTTGTTCCTCAATACTTGAATTTACGTGATAACATGACTTACGATTGTCACCTACCCTAAAGACCTAGTCTAGACAACTAATGTCGAGTCGAGCATTTGGTAACTTGCTTTAATATCATATAAAATTCTCACCGGACATATTAGAGGCTGGACTCATACTTGTAAAATTTTCACCTAAATTTGCAAGAGACATGGGAGTCTTGGACTCATTTCCACCTAAAAGTCTAAACTGTTAGATAGTAGTATCATTTTTTTTTAAATCTAAGTTTTCTTCAACCCGGTCAATATATGATTAATTTCTCAACATCTGCCCTCACGTGGTAACGTGTTCACACTTGGACACGCCAAACATTTTTCTTTTGATTTAAGGGTTAACGGGCCACGAGTTCTATATTTGGGCATTGTATGATGTAAGTTTATGATCAATTTGCTCTAATATCATATAAAATTTTTACCTGGTTTGTAAGAGTCTTGGTCCGTTTTACCTAAAAGTTTAAGTTGTTAGGTAGTAGTACCCGATTATCTTACAAACCCAATTTCTTCTTCAACTCAATCCATCTATGATTCCATTCACCACAATAGTCAACTATAAGCCACCGACCTAGGATTCATTTCTCAGTACACACTGGACCATGCCATGTATATGACTATAGCTTTTGCTTCAGCGGTGGGCAAAAATCATTTTCGATTAAAGGATAACCATATGGCTTGCTAGGTTAAGGCCCAGAAGAGTAGCTGGCTCTACGATATCAGAAGGCTATACACCGGATCTCCGTGCCAGACACTACGGGACGTGTTCAAGGAGATCTACCGAGAAGGCGGAGTCCGTGCCTTCTATCGAGGATTCGGTACATAAGGCAGAGTTTTAATTGACAGGTTGATGCTTCTGTCTCTGATTTTTCAATGGAGTTATATGTGATCTTTGGCATTGCAACATGCCCAGGTCCGACCCTTGTCGGGATACTCCCGTATACGGGCTTGAAGTACTACGTGTACGAGAGGCTCAAACGGGAGGTTCCCGAAGACCGCAGAGATTCCGTCGCAGTAAGGCTTTCCTGTGGTGCTCTGGCCGGGTTGGTGGGACAGACTTTCACTTACCCCTTAGATGTTGTCAGGAGACAGATGCAGGTTCGTACTATGTGAGAATATTGGCCACAGTATTTCCATAAGTTAATTCGAATCAAACTCGGCTGATCTCTCATTAACCTGTTCAAGATGTCAAGGAATAAATCTCATATTAGGACAAGTAATCGATTGAAATCTGGAATACAAACAGATTACGGTAGTACCACCTATAAGTTTAGATTTTTAGGTGAACACAAGTCTAATCTCATGGTATCGTGGTATAAGCTCACACTTTGCCAGGCTAGGTGTGGAGCTCGTGCCCAGTATGCCCAAGAGCTTAAGAAAAATGCATGACTCGTGATTTGTTGTTAAACCCAACTGTGGAACTCATGGAAGTAAAGCTCGAGAGCAGAAGAAAGAAAAAGTCACGTCACATATGAAACTTTATTAGTCTGAGGATTATATGTCCCCTCACTCGAGTAGAAGAAAAATATCCTACTCGTATTCAGTTGTCGAGATCGGGTTTGGTAAGACTACATACTAGTGTAAGTCATGGTTATTTTGCCTGGCGAAATCCTTGTTCCAGTGAGCCGACCATCCAAAATAAGAAGTGCTAGACAAGGGATCATTTTGGTCGTTAGATTCACAAAGACATCAGATTGTTCTGCTTGAGAACCTGTTAACAAAATTCGAGTTATGTCACGGGCATCTTATTTTTGATTTGTACCAGGTCGAGAATGTGGTGCACGGGAAATCCCGGTACAACAGCACCGTGGAAGCGATCGCCGCCATTATCCGTGGCCAGGGATGGAGGCAGCTCTACGCCGGCTTGAGCATCAACTATATAAGAGTACGTTGCAGACGAGAACTTGTCTAAGTTGCTCAGTAAGTTCTGATCCGAGGGATCCGGCTTTCAACGATCTTCTTGTCCGCAGGTTGTCCCTTCAGTAGCATTTGGATTCACCGCCTACGATGTGATCAAATCGTGGCTACATTTTTCACCGCAGGGTTGATACTAATCCGCGGACTCCTTGTAATCTATTCTAGACTATGTGGGATGGTGTCGCACTCGACGTGTATGGTTAAGCAAAGAACAAGGAGACTTGGGCTCGATCCATTGGCCTGAAGACCCCCAAAGTCCCACTGCATAGTCGCTCTCCCTGAGGATTTGAAATCACTGAATCACGTAGAGCTCTGAAGCGCCCTAGCATGACTCCATGTAAAGAGAAGCCAAAAGCCATGCGTCGTGGCGAGCGAGAAATATGATAAATTTAAGAGGATGGAATAATATAATATAATAAAAATTAGACAAGAATGGGAGAATGAAAATGAGAGATGATAACTCCGACCCGACCCAACCAGCCCCAGCTCGCTTTTGGCAGGTCTGACCCGACTAGCACACGAGTCGAGGCGAGTCCAGGTCTCTCTTCCAACTGGTCCTGTCCCATCCTGACCCTGATTATAATTTATAATTATATATCTTAAAATTAATCTTTATTTAATGTATAAGTACTTTTATCTCAATCAATTAAAAAATAATTATTTTATTTTGTTTAAAATATATATTTTAATAATTTTAAATGTATCTAATTGTGCTATCATAAATATATATTGTATTTTTAAAGCATATCTTACGTAATATTTATATTTGTTATGCAATTCGGGTCGAATCACGCCTTGAAGGCCGACCAGTGAAGGATGCGGTGCGGGTCCGAGTCTTCAAGTACCCGACCCGACCTGCTTCGCCTCGTAACAAAAATCCCTGCTGGTTTTTTTCGAAAATAATATAGAGATGCAGGGGCAGAGTTGTCAATAAGCTCGCTAGGGTTTCACCCGCTGAAGTTGATAAGGAGCCCTGGCTTTGTCAGCGGTCCTCTCCTCCGCTACCAACAATCTCCGCCGTTCTCCGAGGGCATCACATCGAAGACACAGAGAGAAAAGGGTTCAGATAATGGCGACGGCAAACACAGCAGCTCAGGCGCCGCCGCGGCAGTTGTCGCAGAAGGAGGCGGACATTCAGATGATGTTGGCTGCCGAGGTCCACCTCGGCACCAAGAACTGTGACTTCCAGATGGAGCGTTACGTCTTCAAGCGCCGCAATGACGGTAAGTTCATCCCTCTGCTGCCGATTCCTCTCTCAGAGTTATTTCAAATTCGTGTACTTGTTCATAGGGCATGCTTTTGCCGCCATGGTTAGCAAGATGGAGTTGTACAGCTTCTATCACTGTGTCTACTTCAATAAAGGACACATTTTGTGTTGTATTTCATGCTTGGAGCAGATAAAGCTTGTCCCTTTGAGCCTGAACTGAATGATATGGTTGTTCTCTAGCGTACTTTTGATTTTTTGATAATGTCACTTACAGGAATCTACATTATCAATCTGGGTAAAACGTGGGAGAAGCTTCAGTTGGCTGCAAGGGTGATTGTTGCTATCGAGAATCCGCAGGACATTATCGTCCAATCTGCGAGACCTTATGGTCAGAGAGCTGTTCTGAAGTTTGCCCAGTACACCGGGGCCCATGCGATTGCAGGGAGGCACACTCCAGGAACGTTCACTAACCAGCTCCAGACGTCGTTCAACGAGCCCCGCCTTCTCATCCTCACCGACCCGAGAACTGATCACCAGGTGACTTGTCTTTTCTTCATGATCTGGGAATCTTGTTATAGTTTCAGATCTATCCTAATATGCATTTGGAATTTAGAACTTCGGGGTGTAAAGACAATCTGTCTTGTGTAATGTGTTTTGCCTCCATTTTCTTATACTCATTAGGGTATATGATATTTCATAAAAATTGCAGCCAATTAAAGAATCTGCACTTGGAAACATCCCGACAATTGCATTCTGTGACACTGACTCGCCCATGAGATATGTTGATATCGGCATCCCCGCCAATAACAAGGGGAAGCACAGCATTGGGTGCCTCTTCTGGCTCTTGGCAAGGATGGTTTTGCAGATGCGGGGGACCATCCCACCAGGCCATAAGTGGGATGTGATGGTAAGTGATAGGAATTTATGTACATATCTTGTTTCTATTTCTGTCTTGTGCATTGTTTGGGTGATGGTTAGTAGAGTATATGGGAAGGAAAGAGAATAGAATGGAGGAGAATGAAACTACGTTGGATGATATAAGGAAAGAGCGAAGAAGAGAATACAATTGATTGTTTGGAAGTTGAAGTAAAGGAAGAAAATTACAGCAAATGCATTCAAATTATTATTTTTCCTTTCCTTATAGTTAGATTCGTTTATGTTCATTCGGGATGTCATATGTCCCTATTGCAACTGCTTTTCTTGTTAAGGGGAACGCTTCTTGTATGAATGACTACAAATTATTATGTTTTCTGCGTAGGTGGACTTATTTTTCTACAGGGAGCCTGAGGAAGCCAAGCAACAAGACGAAGAAGAGGCTGCTGTTCTACCTGCTGTTGATATTGGTGTTACCGATTATAATGCTGAGCAATGGACTTCCCAAATTGCTGATGCCCAATGGGGTGCTGAGGTGGCCGCTCCTGCAGCTGCAGTCCAACCAGCTGGCTGGACAGAAGCAGGTAATGACATCATGGTCAAGTCCTTTTTGTTTCTATCTGCGTGTTGTGATGCTTCAACAAGCACTAGCTGGACTATGAAGAGCTGTTCTAGCTGATCAAGCGAGCTTTTTAATATTGTTGGCATGAGAAACTTGGCTATTGTTAAATTGCATGGATGTACCCTGTGGCTTTCTCAGTCTGAAATCTAGATCCTGGATAACAGTCTAATTGTATCAATATGAAATGTAAATCGTAGACAACACTATAAGTATACCCTAGGCCATGCTTCTCATGTGGCTGCAATCCCTGTTAAAGTTGCATCATCCTTAATTTGGGCTGTGAATACTGCAAATATGCTTTTTTTTTTTTTCCATGTTTTTAAATGGGAAATTATTTTCTGAAGCAAGGTATGCTACTCTTTCCTTCTGATTTCTTGTTGGCTCTTTCTGTGATAGGTGCTGTGCCAGCCAGCGGCTGGGATGTGGCTGCTCCACCTCCTGGTGCGGAGGCTATCCCTCCAGCTAATGATGCTGGATGGGAGTAAAATCTTTATGGGGTAACCTTTGGGGACCCTTTTCTTTATGTTGTTCCGAGCAGCAGGGCACTTAAGCCGAGTGGTAGATCGATGAGATTCTATATCGATCTTGGTGTTTGAATTTTGATATCTCCAATTCATTTTTGTTTTGGCACTTGGATTTCATTCTTGCTCTAGATCCCGGTGTACTCTGTGATGTGTTGACCGGATGAAGTTACCTCTCCATATCAATTTGGGGATAGATGTGTAACTGCTGGGTGAACTTGCGGACTACATTTATTCACATGGCAGACTAGAAGCTTTCGTCTAACTTGTGTTGCATCCGGGGAATTGCAACATCAAGAGCTTCCCCGCTAGCAGTACATTGTCATGTCTTCTTTGTCAAAAAATTCTCTCATTTCTCGCAATTCATACTTAGTAGAGGCAGGCAGTTCCTTTCAGTTTACATATTTGCTGCATCTAACTTCCATTCCAGCTAGCTATTGCATTTTTTTTTGGTTGCCCACTTGGCCTTCGGTATCCGAAGGCTAGCCGACTAATCCGGATTCGGGATACTGTAAGGCGGTTTCCCGGGGACCCTCCCAAGACGGTTTGTTGCGTTCACAGGAGCTCGAGCTCGGCAATTCTACTTAAGCGATACGAGCCCTTTCCACTTGGGTCAATCTTCGTTGGTCTAGCTATTGTATATTACAACTCCTCAACCTGTCCTAATATTATGTTTAATTGAGGGATGATGAGGGGAGGGATTTGAAGGGATTACCAAATCTCTTGTCTGAAAAATTATTTAGGAGGGTATCCATCCAAATCCTTCATAAGGTTAGTTTTTCAATCCCTCTAATTTGGGAAATTGGGAGGGATGGAAAATTTCATTATGAGAACACCTTTTACATTTCTTCCCTTAGAACGTTAAAATGAAAGAATAGAAATGAATATTTATTAAACTTGTAAATTTTATTTTTGGTGTGTACCTTTTCTAGGATAAAACATTGGTATAAGAAAAATACTAGGGCTAGGTTAAAATAGAGGATAACTATGATAAAAGAGGAAAAAGGTAGGTGACTGGAACTGTACTATGTTCTTATTAATTTGTTGTAATTCAATTGATATTTTCTTAGGTTAAATTATTTGTTTTTTTAATATACACTGCAACATATTCGTAAATAAGATTAGTTTTAAATAATTTAATTTCAAGTATAAGATATTATTAATCTATATATTATTATATACAAACGTTTGAAAGATTTGATTTTTTTTTCATTTTTTACATTTGCTTTCAATATAATTTATATATTAAAATTTATGACACGTATATGATTTCCAGATTAAGAATAAAACAATAATTTAAGTCATTTTTTTCTCATCCCATATGTACTATCCCAATAGTTAGAATTTTTGTTAACTGATTAGACTTCCTTATCTCGCCTAATATTTATAATTGCAGTAGAAAAAATCCATCATGTTTTTTAATGAATAATTTAAAATTATAAAAATAAAAAAGTAAAACTAACTAATAAGCTAATGAAAATAATAAGTTAACGAATTTTAAATTAATTAAATTATAAGTAAATAATATAATTATACGAATTTTATCTCAATATTTTATATTTATTTTTTATACGTAACACATGTACATGTCTGGTTTAAGTAATTTAAACGAATTAAAAATTTTTTTTTGTACTTAGCCCAAATCTTCTCTAATCCAATCCCCCGCAAGTCTACCGGTCTCTCTCTCTCTCTCTCCTTGTCCATTATCCTCAGCAGGGCCAGCTCCTAGGCAAAGAACCGCAGAGCAGCATCGAACCGCTAGCCACATCCCCCTCCACTCTCCTTCTGCCCCGTCGACTGGGCATGAAGCTGCTTCCGAGACCCAACTACAGAAAGCTCCCATCTTCGACTCCAATGTCGGCCATTACGTCCCCAAGCTCCCCCTTCTGCCCTCCCGTCCCCGCCTGCCTTAGGCCGAGAGCACGGCCCTTCCGTTTCCTCCCCGGAGGCTCGTTTGCCCTCCCCGTCCCCGTGAGGACTTTCAGCGCCTCTGCTTCGGGTACGATTCTCCCTCGTTCCCTGTAAATCATCGGAGTCATCTGCATTGTTTTCTGCAGTACACAAATCTCTACCCAATATTCAGTTCTCGTGTCTGGTGATTCGTTTAAATGAAGTTCATTCGAGCTAGACCACCCATAACAGTGTCATTTCACCGTGAATCCTAGGGAATTGAGAAGGTGAAAGTTGTTGGAGTCGAGATAGAGCTGAATTTAATCTGTCGGTCTGCATTCCTGTTATTCCACTCGGATGATCATGACGTTTGGTTGAACCGAATCTGCAGAGAGCGAATTCCGAGAGCGGGTCGGGTTTCTCGGGATGGGAATCATGGGCACTCCAATGGCGCAGAATCTCATCAAAGCTGGGTATCCATCATGATTTTGATGCTGCCTTTGCTTTCTTTTGAGAGGAAAGAAACGGCATCCACTTCCTAATTCTTCTTGATGTTATCTCTCCTTCTTTTGCTAAATTATGGCCTTTTCTACAGTAATTCAGTTCAACTCAAATTTTGAAAGTCGGAATCTTTGGAGTCTCTGACTGAGTTGTCGAGTCATTTTGGCAATTTATTGATATTTGGTATGTTGCAGGTGTGATGTTACAGTCTGGAACCGGACGAAGAGCAAATGTGATCCTCTGATAAGCTTGGGTGCCAAGTAAGTCCTTTCTTTCAGTGTCTAAATTTTTCGTTAATCTGGTATGAAAGAGTGAGAAAGGTTCGTCATGTGAATCTGGTCTTATTTTCGACAGCAATCAATATCCACTTGTCTCCCATCTTCTCTCAGGAAATGTTATGCTCATATGCGATTCTGTAGAATCCCAGTGTTCCAGACAGTTGACTGATCAGTGGTTTCCTGTTGTTGTGGATTCTTTTATCAGATACAAAGCCTCCCCTGAGGAAGTAGCTGCATCCTGTGATGTCACCTTCGCCATGCTGTCTGATCCTGAGAGTGCAGTGAGTATGTTCCAAGTTAAGATTCTCTCTTCTTCACTGAAAAACACCCATGGAAACCTAAGAGCTGCTAGATAATGAATTTAATAGGTGGAAGTTGCATGTGGGACGCTTGGAGTTGTGAATGGGATGGCTCCTGGAAAAGGGTATTTTACAACTTGTCCCTGGTTTCTGATTTCGGTGATCAAGCTGCTCTACTTCTACTGGTTTGGAGATAGAAAGGAATTGGCTGTTTTTTGGAACTCCTAGAACTCTAGCTAAAATTGGCAGATTTACCAGAGAGGTGTATATATTTTGCTTGGATGTAAACCTGATCATACACCGTGCTGATGATTTGGTGATGGTAATCTTTGGCAGTCAGGCCCAGCTCAACATTTTTCCCTTATCAGGTCTGATTTTTTGGTCCTGGATTGGTTTGGTGAGCCTAGTCTATATCATCCAATTAGGTGGTCAGGCAGACCTCCCCTTCTGTGTTCTGTCTAGCTTGGATAAAGAGGACTCCAATTTCAAAATTATGATTTTACCAGTCTTTTAGTTTATGATACTTAAATTTCCGTTGGCAGGTATGTGGATGTTTCAACTGTAGATGGTGCCACTTCTAAAATAATTGGTGAACGTATCAAAGCTACTGGGGCATTATTTCTCGAGGTATAGTTTCTCATCGTTTTTCATTTTCATTGCTGAGATCAGGCTTGGAAAAAGTTGGCAGTTTTGTGTGCATATGTTATTTAAAGGAACTATGACTAATCTGAGCTGTAGTGGTACTCGTACAGGCTCCTGTTTCTGGGTCCAAAAAGCCAGCAGAAGATGGGCAGCTCATTTTTCTTACTGCAGGTAAGAAAATCCAGAAATTCTTTTATATGGTTTGATGATCTTTGAACTGTTTTATTGCTCTTTATATCAATATTTAATCTTGTAATATGTGAAATTTTGAGCTGGCAAAATCCTTAACGGTCACTGAACAATTTCCATGCAAACCAGTGCAACCATTGGGCCGCTGAGGTCCGCTGGAGATGCTCAAGGTTCTAACTGCTTTTTTACTAGTGAAATTATGAAATGGAATAATTACATATGCTGAAAATCTTAGTGGTTGATGACTGTCTGATTCAAATATGGCTTGATAGGAAAAACTGGTTGGTTTATACCTATACCAGGCTAACTCTCTGCAGGTTCTCACCACTGTAAATGCATCTTGGTCTGTTGGCAAGGGCAGGGCCAAGCACATGGCTGGCTTCTGTTCGGGCAGCCTGGTCAAGCCCAGCTTTGACAACTATGTTATGCTTACGTTCTTCCTTGGAGGATCTCAGTCGTCCCTCACAATCTCTTTGCAGGTGATAAAGCTCTGTATGACACAGTTTCTCCCCTTCTAGATGTCATGGGAAAGGTATTTTGCAGTTAAAGAGATTTACGACCCTCTTATAGATAGTTAGATATCATCCTTATCATTCATATATTTTTGCTCAACTCAGTCAAGATTTTACCTTGGAGATGTTGGTAACGGAGCTGCAATGAAGCTCGTTGTCAACATGATAATGGGAAGGTGGGAATAACATTTTCTCATGGGTGTATTTGATTTTTTTTTTGGTCATGTTATATGGTGCAAATTCTCATTTATCTGGATGCTATTCAACATTGCTTCTAGTATGATGGCATCATTTTCGGAAGGATTGCTTCTGAGCGAAAAAGTGGGGTTGGATCCAAACATACTGGTTGAGGTAATTCATTCGTTACTTAAAGACATTATGGTTATCTTGGTGCTTGCGTTTTCTCAACCAACCCTCCAAATCTTTCATGGGATATGAAAACTCTCTCATTCAGCTCACGTTCTCTTGTTGAATCGAGAGAAAATCACAACACGGGTTAACCTTAATTTGCCCTGCACTTATGACTTGCGCCCTGTAATTGTAAGTTGTCTTTGTTTGCTCCCAAGAGTTTTGGAAACTCTCTCGAATGGGGAACTTGCTTGCTTTGATGGAGTTTGGTCATATTCCGGTCATATGACCAGGTCACTTCTGGTACAGAGAAATGGAATGGAATGAGTTTTATAATACAAGTTGCAATCGCACATGGAGAAAATTACTGATTTTTATGTTTTTTTGAAAATACGAGAGAATGTAATTGTGAGAATGCGGCACATGAGCCAGCACCATTCAGAAAACTGACAGTCTTAGTGTTCAGGAGGCAAACTTCCAGTCTTTTGTAATGTTATCCTTTCCCTTTGTTAGCTGAAAGTGAGTCTCATATCTACAGGTTGTCTCACAAGGAGCCATCAGCGCACCCATGTACAAACTCAAAGGTCCGTCGATGGTCCAGTCCCAGTATCCCACTGCATTTCCATTGAAGCACCAGCAGAAGGTTTGTCATTCCCGAGCTTCAGAATTCATAATACTTGGCATTATGATATACTCGAAAACAGGACCTTTGTTGGATAATCGATTGATGGTGATGCAATTTCTTCTGAACTCGATTGTATTCTTCACAGTAATGTCGAACTGCCTAGATTGTTGGACCTCCAAATTGAAATGTTTTCTAGCTAAACCACCCAGGTTTACTAGTTTATACTGTTCTGAACTGGTCCATCAAAAACATCCTGTGCACAAGAGCACTGAAGGGGTTCCATTTCACGAGAAAATCTTAGATGGTCCTACCCCACAATAACATGGTGATATGGTGATGAAGAACTAATTGCATTGCTTAGATTAGTAATAATGGTAATTACTTTGGTGATTAACACTGATTTACTCGTTTGTCATATTTTGATTGATGTTTCTTCACGTCACCTGAAAATTTATCCCATTCCATGTTTTTCTCGGATCATACTAGCATACAGTGTCCTTGACCGGACTCTATGATCTCATCCAGTATCCTCCGTCGCTGCATAATCTGATGATATAGCTAAAATTATTGCAGGACATGAGGCTCGCTCTTGGGTTAGCCGAATCAGTATCCCAATCCACTCCCATTGCAGCGGCTGCGAACGAGCTCTACAAGGTAGCGAAATCTCACGGTCTCAGTGATGAGGACTTCTCTGCAGTCATGGAAGCCCTCAAAGCAAAGAAGTGATGTGACATTTCCGATGCCAATCAAGAGATCAAGATAATCTGTTCATATGTTCACTTAAAGATCTGAATGTACAATTGGCTTGCTCAAATAGCAAGGTTTGTTTTCTCAGGAAGACTCAATATACAAGATGGATAGCTTCGGTGATCTTACCTTACCTCGTGATTACGGGTGTAAATGAGCCGAGCCAAGTCCGAATCTATAATGTTCAAGTTCATCTTGTTTAGTGAGTTGGGGCCCGAGCTTGAGCTCGGCCAAACCCAATATTTTTAAGTTTGGGCTGCGCTTGTTAAAATAAATGAAGTCCCGTCAAGCCTATATGAGCCGAGCTGAGAAAGAAAATATAATTCGAGCACGGGATTGTTTTGTCAATTGTATAGAACGAGGAAGACTATGAAGGAAGAGGGAAAGAATAAAACAATGGTTTTAAATAAGATTTTGAGATAATAATGTTGAGTTTTTTTTTTCTAGATTTAAATAATAATAGTAATTATTGTTATATAAAATAAAATGTTTGTTTAAGGTCGTAAGTTTCACGAGTCGAATATTAGTAGGTTTGGCTTAACTCATTTAACTGACAAAACGGAATCAAGCCAATTATCGAGTCAAGCCCGAATTATTTGCGAATTATACTATCTCATTTACATCCTTACTCGTGATGTAGGAAAATACCAATCAAGATGTGATAAACGAGCAAATCAGTATTAACCACTCGAGCATTTGTCATAATAATTATCAATCTAAGCAATTTAACCGGTTCCTTTAACGGCACGACTGACCATGTCCCAACCAGATAAAGCCGACAAGCTCGACTTACTTCTATCCCAGCTCGATCAAGCCGGCGGTACTCTAGACTTCCTTTTCTTCACAAACTTTGCCAAAAGAAATTCGCAAATCAAACATAGGATTGGCAGAAATCAGTATGAAATATAAAAAAAATTTATTTAAAAAAACAATATAGAATCAAACCAAGTGGACTTTTTATTTTCTTGAAATTCCAGAAAAATAAATACAAACTACTTTTTTTTTAGTATTTACTATATAATATTCATAAGTCTAGTATATTGGTTAATTTAGATTCAAATTGGACCGATTCACTGACACTGAAAAATTAAATTCTTAGATAAAAAAAATAATGTGTTGTTTTGTTGGATGGAACGAGAATTCTCTCACCACTTTGGTTCACTGGCACAGTATTCGAAATAGATCTGTTCAGAATATATAGATAATATCAGTCATTCCCCCAAGAAGGAATAGGCATTCCTTATAAGGAATAAAAATAAAATAATAAAATTACTCGTGGACATAATGGAATTGTTCGTACCCATAAAAAAATTTGAGTTCTATTATCTATCAGTTATTTTCCTCATCTATTCTATTCCTTATCAATTCTTTTTCCAACTAACCGAACACACTTCTTTGATGTATAAAAGAAGCACATACCTCTAAAACTAAACAAAGAAGAGGGGATAAAAGAGACACAAGAAGTTCCACAGGTGAGAGTGCACCCGGGACCTCTGGATCATAAGGCGAGAGCGATACCAATTGTACTCAAACACATGGATCACGTTGAGCTAACCCCCCCAAGCTGTCTGTCCGATTTGGTTGTCTTGATCTGTCCTGGTGCTTGGGTAGGCTTGACTTTTGTTTATAGCATTTATGAACAACAGGGTCACGTGATCCTGTGCCCCAGTCCCCCGGAACACTACAAAATCATATCCCAACTGATTTCCTTTCTTCTATGATGTTGTGTTCGTGTCTCTTTTTGTATACAAAAGTCCTTTTTGACGGTTCATTTCTCTCCCCCTCTCTGCTAATTTCATGACCTCAAAAGCGTGCTTAGATTTATCGAAGCGATTGGTTGAGACAGCATGACACATCTACCCCTTAAAAGAGGTATCGAGTTCGAATCATGTTAATGGAAAAAATTTACCTCGAAAGAGTTTTACCCCCTAGTGATCTAACCTGACTCAAATTGAATCAGTCAGGACCTGTCGGCATTCTCAATGCCAGTGGTATGGACTAGAAAAAAAAAAAAAAACGTGGTTATATTTCAAGGGCTTATATCCTATGGAAGGTAATTCAGCCAACTAGAGAGATACATGATATTATATGTTTGCATGTGTCGTGTTGAGTGTGTCTTGAATTTTGAAGATTGTTGGATCCCATTTTGTTTGAATTCAGACCCGAGTACATGTCTCGATCTGGAACAACCGCGTACACGCATCGTAACTTGTCGTTGAATACTCACGCATTTTCGACGATGTGGCACGTGACGGACCACGCGGAGTCCCACAAGGGCGGCGATCGATCGATTGCCCGGATGTCGGTATTTGTCAAAATCAAGAAGGCAAAATAAAAAGTGAAACCCTTTTTTGAAGCAAACATTGTCAAACCCCACTTGAAGTGATCTTATGTATATGTCCACTCATGTCTTGGCGACATTCGGGCACGGTCACGTTCTTCACCACATCCCCCTAAACCACTCCAATTGTATCGTAATTTGAATCCAAAACTCTCATATACATATACATATACATATATATATGTCACCTTCAATTTCTGACTGCTCTATCAGAATTCAGTCTCAGATTGAGAGCGATACCAACTGTACTAAACCTGTTTTCTCATTTACCATGCCATTTAAGTATTATTAGGTTCCCAATGGACCTACAGGACCCTCATCGCCATGCCTGACACAGATGTTTAAATCGATGAGTATCAGTTTCATTCCACATTTCCTTCTCGATGTTTTCGATGTTGGATCAGTTAGTCCTTAAGCCCGTCTCATGTGCAGTAGAGATGTGAAAATAAACGAGACACGAGAACAATATCATAGCATAGATGCCAGATAAGGTGCATCTAGAGGCACTTCATGAGCTCAGATGAGGACACGATAGGGCTCGAGAATGAGTTTCGATAGTGGACTGTAGCCCCTCTCTAAAATGAGAAAGTCTTCAATTGAGCAATCATATCATGTGCCAACACTGCTATCGTACATTCATCCAATTATGACTTAAATTGTAATTAATAATTATACAGTTATAATTATTGAGCTGAAGGACTTACCATAACTCTGATAAGATATTGCATCTGGAGTATAATATACTTATATCTTTATCAAATTTGTCCTTTAGAATATTCCTTACATACACACACATATATATATATATAAAATATCATTAGATTTTTTTAATATCAATTGTTTAAATTGAAAAAAAAAAGTATAAACAATCTCCTTGAGTTGGTGAAATGTGATGGGAAGTAAGCTAGTCAACAACTTTCAAGATCGATAAATCTTTATGCAAATTTCATTAATTTTATCTTTGTATTTTATTAAAGTTATCTAATTTTCTTTCAAAAAATTCTCACTTTCAAAAAGGGGTTATCTATTTTTTTTTTTTTGCCTTTGAATAATAATAAGGGGAGAAATAATGACATTCTAGCCACCTCCTGTAATGTGATGTTCGGATCTTCACGTTCAATCGCTAACATATCAAACGAACTGAACAACTAGTACTAACACTGGCCATGTCAACGTAACACCACCAAAGGTCAAGTACAGTTCGAGAAGTCGGTGTCCACTATGATATAATCATAAGAACCTCTTCTAACAATATTGTTTAGAATGAGACTCGAATATGTGATCTTAATCTCAACGAATTGAATAGGAGTGGGCTTTGAACCACTAGCTCACCACCCTAGTTATCTAATTTTATATATGTATTTTTTACTTTTCATTTGACTTTCCTTGAATTTTGCACCTCAGATTTTTTTAGAGAAAAAGATACCAGGGGTCCTGTATGTTTATCGATTCTTTCAAGTGAATCTTAAATATTTCAAAGTGATAAATCAAATTCTATATATTACTTGTATTACGAAATCGAGTTTTTTCTGTCACTTACTGTTACTTGAGACTGACGCATGTCAACGTCGCGTCGATGTCACATCAGCTTAAAGTTAAGGTAAATGACAGAAAGGACTCAATGTCATAACGCGAGCAACATATAAAACTCGATTTATTATTTGAAATATTTAAAATTCACTTGCAAGAATCGACAAATATATAAAACTCTCGATGTCACACACTCTCTCTTTTTTATATAAATTCATCCATGACTAGACATTGATAATATAATGTTGGATTAATGTCCATATCGGAGTCACTTAATTGTCTATTAAATCATGTTTAAATCATGCATTGTGCAATAAGCTCAAAAGACAAGGAAAGGGCCACAAGTGTTGGGTGATGATTAATTGGGGCAGCCCATGTGAGTGTCCGTACCTAATCATCGTCCGTTGCCTCCATACGTGAAATGACGGTGGGCCAACCCTCCTGTCCCTTAGTCCCTAAAATCACATCTCAGTGCTAATCCCCTTTCCCTAATTCACAATCAGCCAACAATGATACTCCATCACATCCCCCAATTATTAATGAATTAAGCACGAATCGACATCCCAAGTCAGGTCGTGCCGGTCACGCGAGAGCCCCCCCTGATTCACTTTCGGCACCGCAGGACGGGTGTATCGATCAGTGCAGTGCCGTGCCGGTCATGATCTTTCTTCGAGTCATGCCTGATTCGGTTCTCGCAATGAGCACATAATCTAGCATGTCTGACATGCCCTAGCAGGGCGTTTTTGTAATTTTGGCAATTATAAATTTTTGAACTATAGCAAGGATATGTTTTTTTTTTTATATAGTCCTGTCATGTATTTATTAAGTTTTAGATGACGATATTAACCCTGAGAGCCAAAAGAGTTTTGGATAAGACCTATGAAAAGTGGGTTCCTATACTTGTCATTTCACTTTGTTGCTTAAGGGGCTCACGATTACCAAACCAATCATACACGAATAATTACCTTAGATTTGTGGTCTGCACTAGAAGTGGACTAAGTGGCAGTACCTCGAGAATCAAAAGCAGAATTTCTTAATCTTTTAATTCTGATAGCTTCTACCGGCTTTTTTGTGAGGAAACTTACTTGATCGATCTCAGACAAAGAAATCCACCAATCCCCGTAACACCCCAGTGAAATGGGATGCAAAATCGGCCAGATGTTATAATTACTATGATTATGGAGAGCTTGAGTTGTGAGTCATGCCAAGAATTCTTGAAGTTTGTCCAACCATTTAGAGTACAGAATATCATCTAAGGAGAAGATGATACTCATATGCTTATTAGAACGCTTTTCACTTCTAGGAGAAAAGGTAGATCTGGTTCTGGCTCAGATAACTCAGAGTCTCCTTCAGGATCATCCACTTTGGGGCTTGATGCCATCATTTTAATAGGAGCACGACTCACCAGAATCAGAGAAAGTCAAATCAGTATCTTCGAGACTCTCGCCTTCATGATCAGCTACACTAAATTCTGCTGAAAACAAATCAGAACTGGGTTCAGAGTCTTTTGAATGACTTGGCCCTAAAAAGCTCTGAAGGCAAGAGCTGATAGAATTGGCCTCATCGGAAACCATAAACGCTCTCGAGGGATTATTTGATGCCTCAAGTTCTTTGAGGAAGTTCTCGTGAGGTCTAGAGGAAGCAGGAGCTGCAACTTCCTTTTGCTTCATCTTTTCCGCCTTTCTGATCCTATCCCCGAGTTCTGCATTAGTCGCCCCCTTTTATTTCTACAGGTTGGGAGGAAATAGAGGACTCTTGCCTTGGGGAAGAGATAACTCTTTCAAATAGGGATGGGAGGATTGGATCAGGCGATAATGACATTGTTGGGTTTATCCCATAGACAGGGCAGCAAGTTGGTTTTGCAGCTTTCTGATTTGAATCTCTTTTTGCTCCGGGTGATGTTGGAAGTAGGATGCCAGGGGTGCTCGTTGGATCTCCTTAGGTCATTTGTGAAGAACTTCAAGGAGAGCTTGATTTTCTTGGTGGTGTCTGTCCACCTTAGAGTCCACCTGGTCTACTTTGTTGGTCAACATTTCTACCTAGGTTCCAACCTTCTTGAGGTAACGGTTCTGAGTTAAAGGATTCTCTGATTGCTAGTTTAATACTGCTTCAGCAGGACTAACCTTCTTGGAATTTCCTGCTTCATCTTTTCTGGTGGATTCGAGACCTTGGGAAGGTGCCCGTGCTTTTCTGCCCATCTGAATATTCTTGTAATGGAGGAAAATCCTCATCGTAACTTCTAGATATCGGTTGGTGCACCTTAGGGAGAAAAGGAAATTAAATTTCATATTTATGTATGCATAATCGTGTTATTTAATACTTATTTTTAATGATAGTAAAAAAGGAAAATGGTCATAATCGAGCGGGCCAAGGATGCTTCCGAAGTGAGGCCCAAAGCAGTGGCCTTGAGTTGACAGAGGGGGATGGGCCCACAGATCCTTTCTACGGGAAAGGTTGTCCCCCGGTCCCGAGAAATTCTTACATGAGCCGAGCTTATAGATGATGTGACAAAATCAACTAATGAATGTTTGATATGTCAGTAAATATTTCGAATTATTTTTAAAAAATGTATATTATTAATGGATAGAAAAATGGATAATGTGACATTTTATGATAGGATGTCAAAAATTCATTGATTGAGTTCATAAGTGACACGATGAGCTTAACTCATGCAAAAATCTATCCCAGTCCCAGTATCTCTCCCTACGGCTCCACTTACCAATAATAACACTGTACTTCAATTTTTTTCTTGAAGAAATTACAATTTTAAGCTGACGGAGAAATTCTTAGATGATTCTCTCTTGTTACATGGCATGAGTAAACACCAAATAGGTCGTGAAAAATGAGAGAATTGGTATTAAACACGCAAGCAGTTATCTTAATTATTACTGATCAGAATAGTTTAATTGATTTTTACTCGTGGCATAAGAATGTCTATGATTTTTTCAACTTAAAGACTCTTTCGCATCAGAAATTGGTTAAGATGATTCGATACTGATTTTTTTTCTATGTAAAATATAGCGTCCGAATCTAATAAATGGAGCAAATTTACTACTGAAAAGACATTATTTTATGGTGAATTGACATGAGTCGAACTCAAACAGATTAAGATTACATTAGATTTTTAAATATCAGATCAGATCCACACTTAAAAATAATGGTGGTTTTCATTCACCTAGGATTAATGCTATTGCTGTCTCAAATAGGAAAAGAAGAAATAAAAGAGCGTTGGCAATTTGACTTTCGAGAACAAGAGTTAGGACTTTCAGTTCCACTTAAGGATGAGTTTCAATGTATAGAATCTCTTTCTCATTAAGTGTATTTATGCTCAATAGCCATGCATACATATATATATATATATGTGACATGAAAAATTGTCAAATGTTGTTGTCATTCCTCCATCACATATTTCTCATTTAGTTGATTGAAATGCATGTATGTAATTGCATATTTACGTGGGTCGTGAACTTACTCGGTGACGGATTTAGGTGGTGTGTGGTGGGCGATCGCCCACCATGAACTCGGGAAACTCCATGAATTCTATGCAAATTTTACTTGATTTTATCGGATTTTTATTGAACAATACGTAGTTCGCCCCCATTAATTCTTCACCTTATTTCCCTATAGAGTTTCATCCCACTGTACAAGTTTTCTAAATTCGTCCCTGAATTTACTCAAAGTGACCATTCATAGAAAAGTTTTTATACATTTATAATGAGTATGTCACGTGACATATGTTAAAGTTAATGACGTCAAACCCCTATCGACCATATACTAGATAAATCTAGAGTTTAAAAGAAAATTGTGCACTACTATCTAATAACTTAAATTTTTTTTTTTGTGGAAATGAACTCGTTCTCTTATAAAACTTACTAATAATAATGATTATAAGAGTTATTTGCTCAGAAAATCACGAACTATCCACAAATTTCATAATTTACCACAAACTATTTTTTCCCAGAAAATCACGAACTATTCAAGAATTTCCTAATATATTATGTCGGTAATTTCATCTGTTATTGTTGATGTGTACTGTTAATTTCACTGATTGCGCAAACGGACTCTGACGTGACATTACACGTGACATCCATTTGGTCATAAAAAACCACGAACTACTATCGAATTCTCTATTTTATCATGAGGATGGATGGGTAAACATATGTGCAAATAGATGTTCCCTATTTTTATGACCAGATTGACACCACGTGTGATGCCAATCAGACTCCATTTGCACAATCAACAAAATTAACGGTACATGTTAACAATTAAAGGTCAAAATTAATAGTATGGTATATTAGTGAAAACATAGCATAGCTTGTGATTTTCTGAGGAAAAATAATTCGTGGTATATTGAAAAATTCTTGAATAATTCGTGATTTTCTGAGCAAATAATAATAATAATAATACCCAATCACGTTGTATGCAGGATTGTTGAGCTCACTTCAGTCATAAAAGATATAAATCCCAGGTTTATAAAAGAAATTTGTACCACCTATCTCATACAACGACATGATGATATATTACATTAACAGATAGTGATAACTTTGATAATAAATTTTAGAATTTTAAAGAGCCTAAAAAATCTAAACAACCCTAAAATAACATAAAAATTTTATAAAAGTCAAATTTTTCAGGTGGCATCATTTAGGTAGTAGGGGTTATAACACGATCCCTCATTAGTGATGACGCTGTAACACGGTTAAATATGCACATCTCAAGAAAAATAAAAATAAAATGAAAATTTTAAGATGTAGTTGTTGAACTGTATAGTAGACGTGAAAAATGATTGTGAGATATCAGATTCTTTACTTTTCGGTGTACAATGAGTCACGTAAACTTAAAGGGGTAGAAGGAATTGGAGTAAAACAAGCACGAGAAGTCTCATAGATGAAATAGAATTTAAGACCTCCGGATCATAAGACGAGAGCGATATCAATTGCATCGAACCCTCTTCCTCATCGGATTCCTTACTTTAATCTGTATTATTCGTCCTCAAAGATTGATCAAGCGACTCAACTGTAAATAAAAAAAAATCCAAAATAAAATGATAACTTTCTTCGAAAAGCCTCCAACTATCGTTATCAGTGATGGGACACCCATGGAGACAGAGATACTGGCGCGCAGGGAGACCACATCGCTCTCACGTAGAAGACATGTCAGCTCTTCATGAATTACACTGTCGTCGCATTTACTTCCCCAAATGGACTGCTGTCGTCCGTAGTTCGCTTCTCTGTTCCTCTACAGAGAAACCTAAGTTGTCTTCGCATCATTCGTCTTCTCCACTGCTCTTTCTCCTCTATATATATGCAATTAATCAAGGGATGAAGAGCTCACCGGATTCAGAGAGAGCGTTTCTGTGTAAACCCTAGCTCGAGCTTTTGAAGCCACGCACAGAAAGAAGGAGAAGGAAGAAGAGAGAACATGGGAAGGATTCGAAGCAGCCAGTTGCTTGTTCTTGTTGCTCTCTTATGCTTCATCTTCACTGCTGCGAGTGGTAATATAGCAAACTTTAACTCATCTCTGATAATTTACACAGATGAATCATCCAGAAATATCGACATGGCGTGAATGTAAATCATGATTGTATATCGGCTCCCGATCAGGTTCAGTGCTTTATGCTTCTAGAAAGGCTGATTTGCTAGGCGGGCAGGATCTCGAAAGGAAAAGGAAACGATTAGGAAATACAGAATCGGGGCATGGGTAATCCCGGAAATATCCTCAGAAAGAATTGAACCTGACCCGGATGGAGGGTGATGAACCGATGATAGTTACATGTACCCAACAGTTTAAACTCTTCGACAGTACCCTTCTTTGCTTTTGTCTAACTTGATATAGTGCATCGGTCTTCGGGGTTTATTCGATCGAGTCATGCTGAAATTCTTTCGATTCCCTGGTGTGTGCAGCTCGGAGTTTGCGAACGGTGGCTGGCAGAGATGAGAAGATCCACGAGGCTGCACGGCTTGTCCCGAAAGATGAAGGATCGGCGCCGGAAACCGATGACTTCACGTCAATGGACTACACCCCAGCGAGAAAAAAGCCTCCGATACATAACTGAGGCTGCTCATTTGATAGAACCTTCAAAGACAACGATCGAATTCAATTACAGCAGTACTTTTTTTGGCGATTTTGAGCGTGCGTATATTTATAGATGAATGTACATGATGAGTAGGATGATGATGTAGAGACGATATTCCTGGGGCGAAGAATGATCCATTGATACAGGATCCGAAGCTATGCAGGATTTGCAGATTGCAGCAATAAATATGTCTATGGAATTCTGATATCGGGATTTTGGTCTGATCTTTCACTTTATGGAATTCGATTGATATTTAGTCAGGGCTGGGATTCGAGACAAGACAGTACAGTATACGGGCTGCTCAGCTCGTCTCGGACCGGACCACAGTACTTCCAAGAGAAAGTGATGCTGCCTTCACAAGGCTCCCAAGAGCCACCCTTGATCCGGTAAGTTGCCGGCTTACGGTGAAGCACGGTACAGGATAGGAAGAGAAAGGTAGCCAGCGTGCATCCGACTAGGGATCTAAAGGGAAAGCCCTGATGTGGATGGAACCCGTGAAGCATAGCACAAATAACTCATGTTGCACACTCCATATCGGCGATTCCAGTTCCGTTCATTTTATTGGTGCTCTCGTTAAGAGTCAAACCCAAACTCCGACCTTATAATATTATTGTACTTAGTGGCCTCATAAGGAGAGAGTCTTGTGTATAACGTGCATATCACGTGACAGTATCAATGCAATGTCACAAGCTAACAACTCAATTTTTTTAGAATTTTTTAATAAAACTTAAAAGAAAAAAAGATAAATCTTAAAGATGACTTGATTTTACTGGTTGACGTTATCACATAAGTATTGTCACGTGGTGACATACAAGACTTTCTCCTCTATAAGAGATTAAACTCATTTCTATCTAAATAACTCATGTTGCACACTTCATGTCGGCAATTCCGATTCCGTCCACTTCATTGGTGCTCTCGTTAAGAGTCGAACCCAAACTCTGACCTTATAATATTATTATACTTAGTGGCCTTATAAGGAGAGAGTCTTGTTTGCAACAGACATATCATGTGACAGTGTTGAAGCAATATCGCGAACTAACAGATTTAGTTATTCTAAAAATTTTTTAATAGAACTTAAAAGGAAAGAAGATAAATCTTAAAGATGGCTTGATTTTATTGGTCAGTATCATCACATAAGTATTGTTACGTGGTGACATACAAGACTTTCTCCTTTATAAGAGGTTAAGCTCGTTTCTATCTAAATAACTCATGTTGCACACTTCATGTCAACGATTCTGATTCCTTCCACTTCGTGGTGCTTTCGTTAAAAGTCGAATCCAAACTTTGACCTTATAATATTATTATAATTATTGGCCTTATCTGGAGAGAGTCTTGTACGCAATGAGCATACTAAGTAATAACATTTGTGCAGTATCACGAGCCAACAGATTCAGTTATTCTTAGAATTTTTTTAAATATAACTTAAAAAGAAAGAAGATAAATCTTAAAGATGACTTGATTTTATTGGTTATTATCATCATATAAGCATTGTTACATGATGGCATACAAGACTTTCTCCCTTGTGAGAGGTTAAACTCGTTTCTATCCAAAAGATTAATCCATTAGGAGATACCACACAGTTCTCTTATAAAGATGAGATTATTCGTGAATCTAATTGATATGGAATTGAATGCTCCCCTAACGCACACCTTAACTCTGAAACCATGCGAAATCATTGTAAGCAAACTGCCGATGTCGGGTTGGTTGGACTTATGCAAAAAAAGCCATCAACTATGACACGATGAGATTGCCGGATCTGCTGGACTCATGTCAAAGATTGTCAGATTAAAATACTCAACTATTATTATTGTTATTGGACCATATAAGACAGTGAGCTAGTTTTCACTTGAAAAACTAAACTATTTGAATGTGTTACACTGTTCTCTTACAACTATTGCATTATTCATTAATTGGACCAGTATGGAATTTAACAAATGGACAAAGTGAGCTCTTTATAAAACTCATGTTTGCGTTGTGTAAACCGTGCCATTGCGCCATTGTCAATAGCGGATAACATATCTCGTCACGACCCTCTATATCAGTGATTCCGATCCCATCCGTATCAAGCCGGTAAACAGATTGCTGGACTCTGATATAGTGCCGAATGTTCGGGAGAAAATCAAGAACATGGTTCGTATAATACAGCTTGCCAGGCGAGAACTAAACCAGCACAAGGTGCTGTTGGAGGCAAGGGGAAATGCCTAATTAACGTTGTACTTAGTGTTTTCGATCCTCGATTTTTGGAATATAATTCTTCTGGAATTTTAGTTCCCAACACATCTCGATTACCGGCCGTCATTGCACAGTTTATTACAGTTCATAGGGGTGTCCATGGTTCGGTTCGGTTCAAGCTGTATAAGGGCCGAACCATAACCATTTGAGAAAGAAAAAATTGAATTGTTTAAAGTTGGTTCAAACGATTTGGTTAACTGGCTTTTATGTAAATAAATTAAATTCACTATAAAAACACAACCGGTTTGGTTCAGAAATTAACCAAACAAAACTATAAAAAAATTTAAGCAAAATATATTTTTTGGTTTAGAATTGTGTATTTTAATTTTAATTTTTGTTTTATATAATTACTGATTCAAAAATGGTTCGGTTCAGTTAACCGTAATTAACCGAACGGATGATGTTAAGCAATTAACCGAATCTCTTCTTGGCAAAAAAATTGAATTGTTTAGTGGCTGAGTTTTGTTATGTCTTCCGAGGAGAAAGTATTGCTAATTTTTTCTTTTAGATTTTATAATAAAATTTTAAATATTTAACTTGATTTAAGTGGTTAATGTCACTGGTATCACCACGGAGTTACACACGAGAGTCTCCTTTCCTAGAAATGAATTTAAGGATCGCAAGAAACAATATTGAAAAAAATCCGTGAAGTCATCTTACATAAAATTTACCAATTTCATCTTTCTTTTTATTTTATTTTTTATAAATTACCTTGTTTCACCCCGTAAATTCATTTTTCAACTTTTCCTTCAATTTCATCCACTGGCTTAGATTTTTGGATCTGTGCTTAGTCTTTCCTAAGGCATCCATTCATTGAGGGAGTTATCTTAAAACCCAATATAACGAGGTTCATGGTACTTATTTGAAAAGGATAGGCAATTCAAATGGGCTCAATCCGATAAGGGTAGGGCTCGTTGTTTTATCGAGCCCATGCTAACCAGCCTCTTTTTTCAGCGCGATTAACATTTTCCTTTTTTGTTGTACATATTCATTTAAGAAAAATATTTTTATATTATTAAATTTATTTGAGTGATACTTTCCATTTTATTTCCACTTCCACCCCCATCCCACCCCTACAAATATAACCTACGATCCTACCGAGGAGCGTAGAACTTCGATGGCCATAACGAGAAGCTAATGCCATTCCTTTCTTTAAAATACGCTGCATACATCCATTCCTATGAGAGAGCAGCGCCGGACAGCAGCGCATGGGAAGATCCATTTTGTGAACAACTCAGGCATTGTGATCGCTTTAAAGACACTTGCGCAGTAGCCCTAACCACCTGGGGCACTGGTCTTCGCGATAATAGGCTTTATAACAATGGGTAATACCGTCAATTCATCTGCAACCTTCTTTCTTTTCAATAATACTGAGTTTACTCTCCTTCGCCACAGACCATAGTTTTTAAAACCGGACCGGGCCGGAAACCGGTCAAGGTATGAGTTCTTGGGTTCAACCGGGGTTCGATGGGTCT